>JAYESA010000007.1:208449887-208462387 GCA_036927795.1 Iris macrosiphon | reverse complement strand
GCCTAGGCAGGGATGGGGATGAGCCTGGGCAGGGACAGGGCCTAGTTCTTTGGGTGATACGGGTCATCGTATTTATTATTTAATAAATACTGCGCACGGTGTTCTCTAATTATTTAGAGGCAGGTAGGGCCATAATTTTACTACGGTGTCAATATACTAATTATAGTATATTCAAAGTAGAATATTATCGTATTTTTGTTTGGGTAAAACAGGTGCCTGTTGGGCCTCAAATCCCTAGGGGTACAGAGATGGATAAAGAGCAGAAAATTAAATAGGAAATAAATACGGACGTTTGTAACAATATTTGTGCGTCTCAAACGAGGCTCAAAATAAAGCATCTGGGAGTTGCACAAAATTCAGAAAAATAGTCTAACATGTCTAGGGCAGGTATATAAATTTTATTTGGGAATAACAGCTAGTGTAATATCCTAAATAATTGTGTGAGGGACAGGTGCACAAATCAATAGGATATGTAAACAAAATAAATTTTAAAAAGTTGCAGTAATTCTAATTAGCTAAAAATAATCCTAATTTACTGAAATCTGGTCGAGAAAGTTTATAATCTACCCTCCTTAGAATATTTCGTCCTCGAAATAAAAACAGACATATAATGAGAATGTTAGATTGATTTGAAATATTAGGACATACCCTGGTTTGGAAATAGATGGGGGAAACGCTGTCGAATATCCTCTTCTTGTTCCCAGGTTGATTCACCTGGTGCATGATGTCTCCATGCAACATGAACTAGAGGGATAGTCTGGCCTCGCAATACCTTCTCGCTACGATCTAGGATCTCTACAGGCTCCTCCTGGTATGATAGGCTTGGGCCGACGGTGATCTCTGAATGGTCCAGTACATGACTCGGGTCTGGAATGTACCTCCTCAGCTGAGATACGTGGAAGACGTCATGTACTCCTTCCAGGGTCTGAGGTAGAGCTAGCTTGTAGGCAACTTCTCCGATGCGTTCTAATACATCGAAGGGTCCAATGTACCTTGGACTCAGTTTTCCTCTTCCTCCAAATCTGATAGTACCTCGGGTAGGTAAGATCTTCAAGAACACATGCTCTCCCACTTGGAACTCTAGAGGTTGTCGATGTACGTTGGCCCAGTGCTTCTGTCTGTCTTGTGCAGCTCGTAGGTGTCCTTGTATCTTCTTTACTTTCTCTACCGTACAAACAACCAATTCTGGTCCCAAGATCTGTCTTTCGCCAACATCGCTCCAGCATACTGGGGAACGACATTTTCTGCCATACAAAGCTTCAAAGGGAGCCATTTGAATGCTCGCTTGATAGCTATTGTTGTAGAAAAATTCCACCAGGTGCAAATGATCTTTCCATGATCCGCTGAAATCAAGCATGCAGGCTCTCAGCATATCTTCGAGTGTCTGGATGGTGCGTTCTAATTGGCCATCTGTCTGCGGGTGATACGAGGTGCTGAACTTGAGGCGGATACCAAGACTTTCTTGCATACTTCGCCAAAAGTAAGATGTAAATCTCGTATCTCTGTCAGACACTATGCTGACTGGTACTCCATGCAGACGCACTATGTCCTTCATGTATATGTCTGCCAAGACTTCGGTAGATTGTCCGACTCTGAAAGGTAGGAAGTGAGCAGCCTTTGTGAGTCTATCTACGATCACCCATACAGCATTACAACCACTGGGACTTCTTGGGAAGCCCGTAACAAAGTCCATCGTAATGTGTTCCCATTTCTACTCGGGTATTGGGAGGGGTTGAAGTAGACCTGCTGATCTCTGATGTTCAGCCTTGACTTGCTGACACACCAGGCACTTTGCCACAAAGCGTGCTATCTCTCGCTTTATTCCATGCCACCAGTAGTATTGTCGTAGATCTCTGTACATCTTTGTGCCTCCTGGATGTATAGAGTAGGTTGAGCTGTGAACTTCTGACATCAGCTCCTCACGAAGTTCACCATTTGGAACATAAAGACGTTCTCCACATCTTAGAGTCTCATCTTTGTGTATGCGATATCCTGTCTGGATTTCAGCCTCTGTTCTTTATCGAAGCCTTTGAAATCTTGCATCTGTTGGCAGTGCAGCCTTGATTCTTTCGACCAATGTTGATTGTAGTTGGTAGTTTGATAGTTGGCCGTCAATTCCTGGCATAATGACCTTTATTCCCAACTTTTCTAGATCTCTCAATAGACCTGGTTGGGTGGTCATAAAGAATGTCGAGGGTCTTCTGCTTAGTGCATCAGCTACTACATTAGCCTTTCCTGGATGGTACTGCAGATCGATCTCGAAATCTGTCATCACTTTGAGCCATCGTCTTTGTCTCAGATTTAAGTCCTTCTGAGTGTAGACGTATTTCAGGCTCTTGTGATCGGTGAATATCTCTACTCGTTCGTCGTATAGATAATGTCCCCATAGCTTCAGGACGAAGATGACTACGGGAAGCTCCAAGTCGTGAGTGGGGTAATTCTTCTCATGAGTCCTCAGTTGTCTTGAGGCATAAGCTACAACCTTCCTATGTTGCATTAAGACACAACCCAATCCATTTTCGGATGCATCGCTATATATTACGAAACCTCCGGATCCAGATGGTATGGTCAAAATGGGGGCAGTAGTCAGATGCTTCTTCAACTCATCGAAAGTTGTCTGGCATTCCTCAGACCAGATGAACTCCTGCTCCTTGCGGGTAAGACGGGTAATTGGCTTCGCGATTCTAGCAAAGTTTTCTACGAACCTCCGGTAATATCCGGCAAGTCCTAGAAAGCTTCTCACTTCTGAGACGTTGGTCGGAGTTGGCCATGTCTCCATAGATGATATCTTTGCTGGGTCCACCGAGATGCCTTCTCCTGTGATCACGTGTCCAAGAAAAGCGACACGATCAAGGAAGAACTCGTACTTGCTCAGCTTAGCATAAAGGCTCTCACGTCTCAGCGTCTCTAGCACTAGTCTCAAGTGCTCTTCGTGCTCCTCGTGGCTCTTTGAATACACCAAGATGTCGTCGATGAAGACTACCACGAACTGGTCCAGATATTGGTGGAAGACTCTGTTCATCAGGTTCATGAATACGGCTGGTGCATTAGTCAGTCCAAAAGGCATCACCAGGAACTCGTAATGACCATAGCGAGTCCTGAATGCTGTCTTTGGAATGTCTTCTCTCCGTACTTTGACCTGATGATAGCCTGATCTCAAGTCTATTTTTGAGAATACCACAGCTCCCGTCAGTTGATCGAACAGATCATCGATCCGCGGCAAGGGGTACTTATTTTTTATTGTCAAAGCGTTGAGGGCTCTGTAATTAATACACATTCAATATGTTCCGTCCTTCTTGGGTACAAACAACACTGGTGCTCCCCAGGGTGATGCACTAGGACGAACAAATCCCTTGATTTGCAATTCTTCAAGTTGCAGCTTCAGCTCGTCAAGCTCCTTCTTGACCAGTCGGTACACATTTGAGGATACCGGTGCAGCTTCGGGTATCAGCTTAATAGTGAATTCTACTTCTCTGTCAGGCGGTAGGCCTGGCAATTCCTCCGGGAATACGTCTTCGAATTCTGCAACTAGTGCTGGGGGTTCTATCTCCATCTCCATGTAAGCTCTAGGAGTCTGGCCTACTCCTTGCTCGATGGTACCTCGTACGTATTCGAACTCCGGGTGTCCTGGTGGTCTAAAGGTGACACTACCTTTTCGGCAGTCTAGGATAGCATTATTCTGGATTAACCAGTCCATGCCTAAGACGACGTCGAAATTTGGCATTGGGAGTACCAAAAATCGTGCTCTTAGCTCTCTACTACAAACGACTACCGAACATGTTTCAATAATATTGGTAACTGGAACAATACCTCCTCCGGTAAGAATTTTTCAGCACTTGGGTAGTGGAAAAGTGACTAGTTTGTGCATGGCTACGAAATTACTAGATATGAATGACAGGGTAGCGCCAGAATCAAATAATACGGTTGCAGGTAATGATGCAACTAAAATGGTACCTGTGATGGTTTCACCTTCGGGTTCTTCGGCAACTGCAGCTAAAGCAAAGGCTTGCCCATGCCTTTGTCCTCCAAATTGTTGTCTGGCTTTGAACTGGCTCTCCTGGGTGGCCAGGGGTGCTCCCTTCTGATATCCTCCAGATGTGGAGGGTAGTATCTTTTGGGCTGGTGTTCCTGTTTTCTGCCCGTTCTGAGGTGCTGCATCTCTGCGTTGCGGGCAGTCCCTTGCAATGTGTTGGCTAGCTCCACATACTAGGCAGAGTTCTTTCTTCTTTCTGCAGTCATTAGCAAAATGCCCCTTCTTGCTACAATAGTGACAAGTCGGGAGCTCCTTCTTCTGGTAGGGCCCCGTCGTTTGCTGCGTCTGATTTTTTGAACGACGGATAGGGCCTCCTGCTCCTTGCTGGTTTTTGGCCGGGAAGGTTGGATTAGAGTGTCTCGCTCCTCGGCCAATAGCTTCTTGCACCCTCGCTTCTGTAAGAACCTCCTCGTAGGAGATCCTTGACTGCATTGTCGTATACCTCTGGAGCTCGCAGGTGAGACCGTGGTAGAATCTTTTGGCCTTCTCCAGCTCATTCGGTATCAAGATGGTACCGAATTGACTTAGTCTGCTGAACTCCGCGTCGTAGGCGTCAACAGTCATGTTCCCTTGTTTCAGGTGCAGGAACTGGGAGTATAGGGCATTTTGGACTGTTGCAGGGAAGTACTTGGCATTGAAGTGCTCCAAGAATTGTTTCCAAGTCTGGTCTTTGCCGATGCTACGCTCTATGGATTCCCACCAGTGATGGGCATTGCCTAAGAGTTGAGCTCTTACGGCGGTCATCCACAGGTCGGGGGTAAGTTGCGAGCCTTCCAACAGTATTTCTGTATTGGAGATCCAATCTGAGACCTTCTCTGGGGTTTCACTGCCTTTAAAGGTTCTCGGGCTCATTTGTCGGAAGCCTCGGACTGTGCCCACTGGTTGGACAGGTGCTGGTGTTGGGGCAGTCATTCTTTCCAAGGCCGTCATCAATGTTTGTCTCAAGACTTCAGTCCGTTGCCACTGAGACTGTCTCAGAGCTTCAGTCTGTTGCCATTGAGTCTGCAGCATAGCTTGGAGGAACTAGAATATTTGAGTTTGTCCCTCAAGCTGTGGCATCTGGGCAGGGAAGGCGGGAGGTGGAGGCAGAGGTATTTCTGCCTGCGGTGTTGGGACCTGGGAGGTTTGTCCTTCATGCTGGGCTGGTGTTCCTGTCTGGGCAGGATTCTGGTATATGTACGGGGTTGGTGGATAGACCAGCATCCTTCTAGGGGATTGGTCTCTCGGGGTGGACGGGGTTCTTTGGACATCGGACGAGGAGTCTATTGCTTGGTCAGCCCCATCAATCGCATGTCCACCGGGTATGTCCATATTTCTGAAGAAAATAGAATAATTAGAAAAGTACAAAGAATTAATAATTGATAATCAAGCAGGATGCAAAAAAAAAATTATGAAGTCAGTGTGGATGAGACCTAGTATTTTTATCCTATTGCAGGCTTGCTGGGCATGTCATCATACCACTAGCAATAAACTAGACCTGCATGGGCCACCACTAAAACCATGTCACGCCTGTAAGCCCCTGATTTTTCAAAAATATTAAAATTGGAATTTTTCACAATTTTCTGGAATTTTCTGGGAATTTTCTGAAATTAAAACCAGGGTTTTGAATTATTACATAATTTTTAATTGATAATAAATAACATTAAAATATTATATAAATAATATTTTTGGGTGTAAAATGAAAAACTGGACTTAGGACAATTTTTCTGGAATTTATCGGGCCCCGGACCTATTTTTAAATGCCTAAAAAGTATTTATTTATTTAATTATTTATTTATTAAATTAATTATTGATTTTTAAAAGTTATTATTATTATATTTATAAACCCAGCCCGGCCCACGAACCCAGCCCGGCCCAAATCCCCGAACCCAAACCCGGCCCATTTCCTAGCGGGTCGGGTCGGATCCGCCAGACCCGACCCGACCGCACCCGCCGACCCGTCTTCCCCACGACTCAGCCCCCGCGTACTCCGCCGCCCGCCGCGCGCCCAGCCGGCCACGACGCCGCTTCCGCCGTGCCTCACCCCACGTTCACCCCCAGCCCGCCTCTCTCGGCCCCTCGCCCCGCCGCTGCCCCTTTATAAACCCATCCTCCTCCTCCTCCCCGATCTCCCCCTCAGCCGCCCGCCTCGTCGTGCCAACCACCGCCACGACCCTCCCCCGCCACGACGAGCCCGCCGCGTCCCCTCCTCCCGCAGTTGCCCCGCCGACGGCAGCCAGCTCCCTCCTCCTCTCCTCAGCTCACAGCAGCAGCCGCGGCGGCAACAGCGCCCTCCGGCCGCTCGTCTCCGCCGCCGACGAACCCCCAGCGCGCCGCCGCACCCCCGACCGGCCCCCTCCGCCGCAGCACGGCCGCCCAGCGCCGCCACTCGCCGGAATCCCCTCAGCACAGTAAACCCTAACCCTAGGTTTCAGCCCCGTGTCCGACACGTGTCGGACACGATTTGGCCCTGGTTTTCGGGTCCCCTTCAGGTGCGTGTAACTTTTTGCTCGTAGCTCCGTTTTTGATTCCGCAAATTGCGCTGTGAAGCCTGTATGACCCTCTCGGTGTCCGGACAAACTGTTCGGGACATCGCGACCTGTGGTGATCGCACACCGCGATCCAAAAACAGGAAAAACCAGACCCTATTTCACCCCGAAACTGAGTGCGCCCCGCCAAACGGGACGACTTGGTCGCGTGCGATCTTCACAGATACGTGCACCTCGTCGATACGGACGTGTGAGATTTTCGTGGAAGCTGATTCGGGTGTGCGTGCACACCGGAATCAACGCGTATCCGCGGACATCGCCCCGTATCCGCCTTTTTTGCAATTTACCCTAACTTCGTGCACACTCGTCAGATCGAGACGAAACTTGCGCCATCGGACTCGTAGCGATACGCTGGTCCTGTGGGTCAAGTTTGGTTCGATTCTGAGAACGTTGACGAAATCGCGTGTCGTGGGCCCCATAGGCCCCGCTCGACGGGCGATTTTGTGTTCGGCCCATCGGAATCCAAATCTGGAAGTTCCGTTGGGTTCGTATCATCGTTCCTGACCTGTTGACACTAAGTTTGGTGAATTTGGAGACCGTTGACCTGGACGCGTTTTTCGGTGCAAAGCGGGCCCACCGGCGGACCCCGTTTTGACCCAAAATTACCGTTTTTGTCCTTGTCTCCAAATTGGACCCAAGGACAGGCGTTTCTAGCTATTTGACGTCTTCTGAGCATGATGGTAATGTCTATTTCAGCTTTTGGACTCATCTGTAGAAATTTCTCCCAAGAACCAAATTAAACAGATCCAAACAACAGGCAAGTACCTGCACTTCAAGTTAATCTTTATATTGTGATAATTAAATTCCCTGCTCTACTAGTACTCTTGCTGATTACACGTAGTGTTAGAATACTATATTTCATATCTTGAGTATTGGAATTCATGTCTTGTTATCATGTCGGGTGGGAGAATACTGAAAGGCATGTAGTTTACCCTTCCCCTTGTCGTGAATAATAGCTGTTGGTACACGACTGTCCATCAGCCGGATCTCGATTATTCGTGAATAATAGCCGTTTATGACGGCCGGATTAGCCTTATAAACCCCTACATGCCAACTATGTATTCTAAAAACAAACACAAGTTCACACAGATAGTTCTGGTCATGTTATATTTCTTGCTGGCTATTGTAGTTCATTTCCTGTTCCATTTATTTCTGTTTCTCATATTCCTGTTACAGCTAACTCTGAGATAATAATGTTCTGCTAATGCTGTTTCTCAACATGATATCCAATATTTAATTGTCATAAAATATTTAGTTTAATCTTGTCGTGCACTGTGTACTTTGCTCCTTTCCTGACTGGATCTATTGTTTAGGCGATGATGAGAACCTTGCCCCCACCTATTATGGCCCCTATGAGGCAGCAGGTGATACAGTTGCAGAGCCAGTTCCCGCACAGGAAGCTACTCCTGCTGAGTAGTTAGCAGTAGTTATCTTAGTTTTGCTCTTTATCTTATTTAATCGGGTTTGTCCCCGATTTCATTTTGGAATTCCTGTACTAAACATTTGAATTTGTTGTCACATTTAATTCAGTTGCAATCTTAAGTTTCATTTCTCAATATTATCTTGCCTATGTTATTTGTGAATGAGCTAGTTAGTAAATCTGGATTTGACCTAGACAGCGTACTACCGCCGATTCTGTGGCGTAGGCTGGACGTGCCCACGCACTCGTGCCCGAATATCCGGGTGCGGGTCGTGACACGTTTTTGTGGTGGCCCATGCAGGTCCAACGACTAAATTGTTCGGTTTTAACTTAGGGACCGAACAGGCCTGCAATAAGATTGAGGAATCTAGGAAAAGCTCATTCACAGTATAGGGTCCTGATTTCAATTCTTAATACCATTGCTGCTCAATTTTTTCCTATCGCCTTTGATTTCCAAGTATTCTATTCTGAACTCCCTATCCCTTAATCTAACAGAATGGTCCAGACCAGGAACACAGTAGGAGGCACATCAGAACCAGCTGAGCAGAATGTGCCCGAGACCCTTGCACTCCCGCCGCCTCCATCTGTTCCGACAGTTACTCTGGATGGAGCACAGCTACTTGGAGTGTTCCAGGGATTGGTGGAATCCCAGAAAGAGCAAACTGCACTTCTGCGGACCAGCCTCTCAGAAGCTCTTAGGTCCCAGGAGTCGCCACAAAAGAGGCCAGGAAGTGCCAAAGATTTCAAGAACCTCAGACCCCTGGAATTCTACGGAACTGAGGGTATTCTCTACGCCGATGAATGGATAGAGAACGTAGAGCGACTCCTGAAGACTGCTCGGGTCCCTGATGATCTCAAAGTAGAGTCTGCAAGCCTGCAACTGTTCGATATAGCCCGGACCTGGTTTAGAGACGAACCTCAACTATCTGCTCCCGACATCACCTGGGAGGACTTCAAGAGACTGTTCAAGGAGAAATTTTACCCCGAAGTGGCTCGGGAAGCTCTCGAAAGCCAATTCGAGAGACTGGAACAAGGTAACCTATCTGTAGATGAGTATACTGCTGAATTTAGCAGGTTAAGCCACTTTGCGGAGTACATGGTTCGTACCCCGGAGGACAGAGCCCGTAGATTCAAGAAGGGGCTATCTCCGGATATTCGTCTTGCTGTCACCACCAGCCGAGCTCGCACCTACGAGGAAATCTTGAGCGTGGCACAAGGCGTTGAGAGAGACATGGGGCATAAGCTGAAGCAAGAAAGAGATACCGGAAATGCGGGACCCAACAAACGCCCATTTCAACAACCGCAACAACAACAACAGCAGAGGGCCCCGCAACAAGCTCAGCGTCCTCTCCCTCGAGCTCCAGCACCCCAACACCAGGCCCAGGGACATAACCAACAAGCTGCTGCTTGTAACTATTGTCATAGACCAGGCCATACTTGGCAAGTTTGTAGAAAGAGGCTAGGTGTTTGTCTACTTTGTGGCTCAGCAGAACACCGAGTGAGGGACTGCCCCACTGCTCCAGGACGCGGACAAGCTTACGTGATGACCGTGGAGAACGCACAAACTCTGGAAGCAGTTAATGCGCGTAAGTGATTCGTAGATACCTTTTCTAGTATTGTTTAGCTCATGCCTATTGGTTCGTGACCTCAGCCCCAACTTAGTCATTTTAAACTTGCTAAATACCTGGTATGCTTTTAAATTTGATAACTATAGAAGATTTTAGAGGTTGCTATTATGCTTACTATGTGTTGTTTTGTGGATTTAAATAATTTGTACCTCCTTTTCATCATCATCTAGCGCACTTAATTTTGCTGAACTTGACATATGCTGCTATTTTATAGCCTAGTTTTGCAAGCTTACCCTTTTACCGGGCTTGTTCATGACACATGTATTATTGAGGCCTGATCAACCCCACTAATACAAGTGTCTACTCAGAATCAGTGTACTACGGTCTGATCAACCTTAGTGCATTTTGATTCGCACTTCGCACAACTACCTTACGTGGATTGAGAGATATAGTGACTAGTATACTTACCCTAAAAGTGTCCGAGCATGTCATATCAGTTACATAATTATACTGATACGAGCATGCGGATAAATGATTACCAGAATAGAATCTCAATCCATAACCGCCTGACAATCCCCATTAGAATTCTTTAAACGCCTTGATCCCTACACCTCTGTTCTACCACCTCGCCCTTAAACTCTTTATTATTAATCCTCGTCTTCCCTCATTTCGGAAAGACAAAATCCTGTGTTTGATAAGTTGAATTGCAGTGCTAGACATACCCCTCAGACCGGTCAAATTGATGATAACCCTTTATGACTAAGGCAATACCCTAGGTGATGTGTTTTGTGTTGCAGACTTAAAGATTCAATATCATGATTTATTAAGTTGGGACCTAGCTTTACTAGATGTATGGGTAAAATTCTAAGTTGGGTAGCGACCGCAATGTTCACCTAAGAGAAACTCGTTATACTGTGACCAAGTGAGTTTGGACAGAGAGAACCCTGCCATAATTTAAATTTCGAGGACAAAATTTTTATAAGTTGGGTAGATTGTAAGCCCCTGATTTTTCAAAAATATTAAAATTGGGATTTTTCACAATTTTCTGGAATTTTCTGGGAATTTTCTGAAATTAAAATCAGGGTTTTGAATTATTACATAATTTTTAATTGATAATAAATAACATTAAAATATTATATAAATAATATTTTTGGGTGTAAAATGAAAAACTTGACTTAGGACAATTTTTCTGGAATTTATCGGGCCCCGGACCTATTTTTAAATGCCTAAAAAGTATTTATTTATTTAATTATTTATTTATTAAATTAATTATTGATTTTTAAAAGTTATTATTATTATATTTATAAACCCAGCCCGGCCCACGAACCCAGCCCGGCCCAAATCCCCGAACCCAAACCCGGCCCATTTCCTAGCGGGTCGGGTCGGATCCGCCAGACCCGACCCGACCGCACCCGCCGACCCGTCTTCCCCACGACTCAGCCCCCGCGTACTCCGCCGCCCGCCGCGCGCCCAGCCGGCCACGACGCCGCTTCCGTCGCGCCTCACCCCACGTTCACCCCCAGCCCGCCTCTCTCGGCCCCTCGCCCCGCCGCTGCCCCTTTATAAACCCATCCTCCTCCTCCTCCCCGATCTCCCCCTCAGCCGCCCGCCTCGCCGTGCCAACCACCGCCACGACCCTCCCCCGCCACGATGAGCCCGCCGCGTCCCCTCCTCCCGCAGTTGCCCCGCCGACGGCAGCCAGCTCCCTCCTCCTCTCCTCAGCTCACAGCAGCAGCCGCGGCGGCAACAGCGCCCTCCGGCCGCTCGTCTCCGCCGCCGACGAACCCCCAGAGCGCCGCCGCACCCCCGACCGGCCCCCTCCGCCGCAGCCCGGCCGCCCAGCGCCGCCACTCGCCGGAATCCCCTCAGCACAGTAAACCCTAACCCTAGGTTTCAGCCCCGTGTCCGACACGTGTCGGACACGATTTGGCCCTGGTTTTCGGGTCCCCTTCAGGTGCGTGTAACTTTTTGCTCGTAGCTCCGTTTTTGATTCCGCAAATTGCGCTGTGAAGCCTGTATGACCCTCTCGGTGTCCGGACAAACTGTTCGGGACATCGCGACCTGTGGTGATCGCACACCGTGATCCAAAAAACAGAAAAAACCAGACCCTATTTTACCCCGGAACTGAGTGCGCCCCGCCAAACGGGACGACTTGGTCGCGTGCGGTCTTCACAGATACGTGCGCCTCGTCGATACGGACGTGTGAGATTTTCGTGGAAGCTGATTCGGGTGTGCGTGCACACCGGAATCAACGCGTATCCGCGGACATCGCCCCGTATCCGCCTTTTCTGCAATTTACCCTAACTTCGTGCACACTCGTCAGATCGAGACGAAACTTGTGCCATCGAACTCGTAGCGATACGCTGGTCCTGTGGGTCAAGTTTGGTTCGATTCTGAGAACGTTGACGAAATCGCGTGTCGTGGGCCCCACAGGCCCCGCTCGACGGGCGATTTTGTGTTCGGCCCATCGGAATCCAAATCTGGAAGTTCCGTTGGGTTCGTATCATCGTTCCTGACCTGTTGACACTAAGTTTGGTAAATTTGGAGACCGTTGACCTGGACGCGTTTTTCGGTGCAAAGCGGGCCCACCGGCGGACCCCGTTTTGACCCGAAATTACCGTTTTTGCCCTTGTCTCCAAATTGGACCCAAGGACAGGCATTTCTAGCTATTTGACGTCTTCTGAGCATGATGGTAATGTCTATTTCAGCTTTTGGACTCATCTGTGGAAATTTCTCCCAAGAACCAAATTAAACAGATCCAAACAACAGGCAAGTACCTGCACTTCAAGTTAATCTGTATATTGTGATAATTAAATTCCCTGCTCTACTAGTACTCTTGCTGATTACACGTAGTGTTAGAATACTATATTTCATGTCTTGAGTATTGGAATTCATGTCTTGTTATCATGTCGGGTGGGAGAATACTGAAAGGCATGTAGTTTACCCTTCCC
>JAYESA010000007.1:208394887-208444887 GCA_036927795.1 Iris macrosiphon | reverse complement strand
TAGATTAAACATGATTTGTACATGTATTAGATCAACAATATTGAGCAAGAAGATCGTGCACAATGTCAAGCCCATCACCATCAAGCTTAAGAAACATGGTTCCTTTTGGTGGAGCAACTCAAACTCCGACTAGTTTATGAAGGAAAGCCAAAGATTATATCCTAGGAAAAAATAAAGAAGGAACTTAATAAGTTCCTACTTGAGAACTATTTAAGCTCCATAATTTCTCTCAAGAAAATCGTACTATCGACGAATACATAAAGGAGTTAATTTGATTATCTCATAATGCATTGCGGTGTGGTCGAATCGGAGGAACAAACTATTGCCCGCTATCTTGATGTATTTTGTAAGTAGATTTTTGATATTATGAAACTTCAGCCAGCTTACTACATATATAATGATGTTTTCTAGGTAGCTACAAAGGTTGAGGACAACTCAATTCAAAGAAGGATTGTTAGCCGACAAATCCTTCAAATGTTCTATTTCAAAACCATGGAAAGATTTACTACCAAGGGAGTTCTTAATCCCCAAAACCTACAACTTGAAAGTCTTCTTCTAATAATTCTTTTGCTTCCAAATTTTTAAAAATGCATATAGTTCAAGTCATCCCTCCATTCAATGCTTCATGTGCCAAGGTCTTGAACATATTGCCATTAATTGTCCTAACAAAAAAGACATATCTCTTGTAGAGGAAGTGTTTAATGAGGAGCCTTTAAAAATGTCGCTATCTATCTTTGATGAGGATCCTGAGGAAAGTGTTATGTATGGTGATGAGCGCAAAGCTCGTGTCATTCGACTTGAATTGAATACCTCTCATGTTGAAAACGATCAGTGGCTTAGTCATAACATTTTGCAAAATACCTCCTATAGCAAGAGGTGTAATCTTATTATTGATGGAGGAAGTTTTGAGAATGTAGCTTCACAAACTATGGTGGAGAAATTCCCATTAAAGGTAGAGGAATATGTTGGTGTTGTTTCCTTTGGACTAGTAAATATAGTCCCACATTGGCTACACCACCAAGTAGGTATCTGTCATGCCCCGGATCCAAAATACTGGAGAGAGGGGGAATGACTCAACCAACCACACCTTGCGGAATACCGAAGTAACCCACAATGTGTTAAGGTTGTCTAGAGATAGGGGGTGCATACTACAATCAAGTCTCCTAGGGTCAAGAACTTCTATATCTCAATCATTCAAACAAGTAGAATTAATATAGAACATTTATGAATAATTAGTAAGGCATCCCCAATGCTGCATCAGAATGTTTTGGAGATATAGCAAATACGATAGATATGCTAGATACACAATCAAAAGTATACATGACAGTGAGTCAGCTGCAGTCTAAATATATTACAGTCATGTAGGGAACTAGTGTCTAGATTATCCAACTAACAGGTGTCAGTTAGCTAAATGTCCAAAAGATTATAGTTTATAAAAGATGAGTAGTGAATGAAGGAACCCACTCGTGACCCTCAGCAACCATCCTTCTGGTGCGTGCCATCAGTGAGGGAGAGATACGCTTGATCCTCAAATGTTGGCTCTAAACCTGGCCATGCAAAACCAGTGGGGTGATCAAACCCCAAATAGCAAGTACCATAAGGAAGCACGAAATAAAGAAACAAAACCAGTTCTATAGAATAAGATTCTTAACCAACAATCAATGGCATATGCCCCATCCATGACATGACACGATACCCCTTCACCAAACAAGGACAATAAGTGTCATATCATATCAAGATATAACACGGCCCTTGATTATGGTCAAACTAAAATAACTATGTGTCGCAGTTTCAGTCCACAGGCTATCGTAAAACAATAACGCAACCCAACAACCAAACAAGGATATGAGTTGAACTATCATGCCACTACAGTCTATGTCCTTAATTTTACACAACAGAAGGCACAATACACAAGCAGGGATATAATATTTAAGTAACATAACATAGTGTAAACAAGTAACTTTGATCCGTGTCCCGTTGTAACACAATATCGTAATTCAACAACCAAACAAGGACATCAGTTAAACTTTTATCCTGCAACTGTCCACTTCTCTAACTAAAATAGATTAATCGGCCAAACATGTGTTACAGCTTGATATGTGATCTCTGTGTTATTCCAGTAATGAAATATATAAGTATCCTCATATCGTGCCATAATCGAGCAGGGCTGGCTGAACCAATGATATACAAGCAAGAATAAATGATGCACCAGTCCCTTACAAGGGCCCTGAGCTAAATTAATGATCAGTAGCAGTTCCAGGCTTTCTATAGGAAAGACACTGGTTCGGCTTATAATTAAGTCAGATATTGTACTCCACTAATGCGGATGATATACAGTATCTGTGATGGCCAGTCTTTACTCCCAGCTAACTTAGGGTGGTTCGACATGCACGATCTCGAGATATCGTTCCTTTCCAATGCTCTACAAATTAAGTTGCCTTATTAAACCTAGTTGATTAAGAATCTCATGTCGTGGTCATATGAACATTCCTTCCTAAATGTCGTACTTTAAGTACGAGCACTCTTGATACGAATCCACGTTGTCTCTTAAATCTGGATTCACCCAAGTGTGATACAATAATTAATACTATCTCGCAACGGCTAACGTCACTGTCTAACTACCAGATCCGTGCAAGGAAATAATTATGTATATCATGTAGCAAGGGTGTGTGGCACGACGGCTCACTATATATCAAGTAGCATTCTTAGTGCAATCAAGTGTATCAGCACGGATATAATAGTCAGGACAGGAACAAGTTCTAATATCAAGGTTGTGGAGCAGTTATCAAGTAGCAATATATTCAGGATATGACAAGCAAATGATGGTTACAATAATTTGTCACTTTATTATATCGATAGATAAAATAAGAGTAGTGCGAGAACCCCTCGAGATCAGGTCCGCAATCCTTAAACTAAACAAGGACCGGGATTGCAGACCTTCCCTCGAGTTGAACTATGCCCCTTATTCTGTCCAACGTATAATAAGGTGGTCCAGGAAGGTAGCCTAATCAGCAAGTAAGTACATGTAGGGCCATATCTACAGGCTCATGCCAAGTGCTTAGTCATATAGTATGTGGTCACATCTGGGTCAAATAATTTATTTCTACGTTAACACATAACATCACAAACATTTAATCAAACAAAAATATTAAACCAAACAAGTGTCAAAGTGGACGCATGGGACCAGTTGACGCATGAGTCAGTTGGTCGCATGACCAAATAGGCCGCATGAACCAACCGGCCGCATGAGCAGAGCCAAGTCCACTCTTCAGGAAATGTATGATGTGACAAACTATAAATGCAAGTCAAGTCAAGTCAAAAAAGTGACTGATGTGACATATGATAAATGTGTCAGAAGAAAAGATAAATTATGAAAATTCGTACCGAATTTTATGTATTCAGAAGGAGTGGGACGCATAGCTCCTGGCCACATAGTCGACTAGGCTGCATGCTCCCCTGAGCTGCATGGACACTTGGCCGTATGAAATCTTTTGGACTTAGTAAATTTTTATTCATTCAAGCTCATGCACTTGGCCAAGGGCACATGGCAAATTCAGTCATGCGTCCAACAAGGTTGGCCGTATACTGACACGAGACGAGAAGTCTAGGCCGTATAGCACTTCGTGCCGCATAACGCTCATTCGTCTCCTCCAAACAGCAGATTCTCAGCCATGGCCAAAAGCTCAAAAATGTGATTATGTTTCTTCCAAAGAAACCTTAAATGATGTCCAAATTAAGCAACGTAAAGTTCTAAATTACTCAAAATCAAGTGCTCATCAACATAGAACAAAGAGTTTTCAAAAATATTAAGTTTTAAAAGATCAAAATCCAAGAATACTCAAGAACAACAAGAAAGCCGTAAAACTCAAAACTTAGATCTACACTAATCCATCCACAAAATCCAAAAATACCAAGTTCTAATTGTATGGAGAATCATATAAGAAACATAATGGAACAAAAATATATAGGGTTTCTCCATTTCTTTCAAGATGTACTTGCCTATGGAGGGGAGAAAAAAACCTAAGAAAAAGAATAGAAGAGGAAGAATAAGGAAAGAGAGAGTAAAGTTGGGTTATATATGGAGGATTAAGGTTTGGACTATGGGTTCAACTCATGATAAAACCAAACCAAACAAATAATCCAAGAGCCAAGTGAACCAAAGAATGGGTCTAGTCTAGTCTTTACAACATATTACTACGCTAGCAAGAAAAAATAATTATGCTCCAAATACGTATATTGGAAACGGAGAGTGACAGTATCTCAATATAATACTTTGTATATGTTGATGTGTGAACATGGAGTGTGGTGGGGCACATGGGTGTCATGTGGGAGTATTTTATTAGAAGAAAAAATTATTAACTCCTCCAAAAAAGTATTTATGCTTTTTTTCATGCTCTTGGAATTAATTCTATAGGAGCTAAGATCCTTAGGGGCTTAGCAACTCGGGCTCGGGAGCGTAAAGTGGCGCTTTGTTGGCGCATTTTGCACTTTGCACGTCAGCATCGACACTTGTGCGTATTTGATATGAGGGCGCTACTTGGGCGCATGCGTGGGCGTTGCGCGGCTATGCGTTATTGCGCGCATGGGCGCATGATTCATGGGCATCGGCACTTGTGTGCATTTGATGTGCGGGCGCAGATCGGGAGCTGTACAGGCACTACGTGGGCCCATGCGCGGCCATGTGCTGCTGTGTGCATGGGTGCATAAGTTATGGGCGTTTGGGCACATGGGCACATGATCCCACTAATTACGAGATTTGACGATTATGAAAAGATATGATCAGTTATTCAGATCCATTTTTATGGGATTTAAATTTAAACCGTTTTTATCTTTTCGTAACTGATTGGCGACTAGGGTTTCCACCATTTCTCTATAAATACTCTCTTCATAACCTCTTTGATAATTTACTTCAAAAAAAAAAAAAGATTGTGGGATTTGACGGTTATGGAAAGATATGATCAGGTATTCAGATTTATTTTTTGTGGGATTGGAATTTAAATCATTCCTATCTTTTCGTAACTGATTGGGTACTAAGGTTTTCATATTTTCTCTATAAATACTCTATTTGTAGCCTTTTTGAGAATTTACTTCAAGACAAAGAGAGATTTTGCTGTTCCTGTCTTTAAAGTCCAGAGTGTTCATGCGAGTCCAGCAAAGAGGTGACATCGAGCGTTCCAAAAGTTATACGTGAACTTGCTGGTTCCTGGGAGCAGATCATGTAGGACGAATCTTGCTTTAAGCAACGGTGATCTTCATCACCTAGGAAGCAGAGATCAATCTTCTTCTTCTTCCTCTTCTCTTCTGCTCGTTGTAATCTATTTTGTCTGTCTGCAACTGCTATTGCAAGAAAGAACATAAATTATTTTCTGATTATTGTTTTTGTAGCAGCAAGTTCTAATCAGA
Organism: Iris macrosiphon; assembly: GCA_036927795.1. Lineage (NCBI taxonomy): Eukaryota > Viridiplantae > Streptophyta > Magnoliopsida > Asparagales > Iridaceae > Iris > Iris macrosiphon. Next base: position 208,439,484 of record JAYESA010000007.1, on the reverse strand, counting down.
ATATTTTTCTTTAAGTTATTCGTTGGATCGAAGTATATCAGTGAGGGAACTTTTGTGTGAACTCCTGATTTTGAATAGAACTTTTGGTTCTAGCATCTTTGATTAAGTCTCGGCTAGCATCTTTGATTAAGCCTCAGGACTAACAATCTCAAATCAAGATCCGAGTAAAATGGAGAACAACCGTGCAAAACTTCTCGATACAAGTTTTAAATGTAAACCCCCTAACCCAAAATAGGTATTTTATGTGTATTTTGTATTTATTATAATTATTTTAGATTATTTTTATCGATTAAATTTTAATTATTGTATTAGGATACTTTACCGTGGTTTGGACATTAATGACATAGGATGACCCCAAAATCTACAACGTCCTTCGTAAGAAGTAGCCTTTACGGGAGACACTACTTGCAGGATCTTTCCGTGACACATAATTCGATCATTTATGTCATGCCCCGGTTCCATGGATAAGGAACCGAGACACGTGGCAATGGCCAGCAGTGTACTTCGGCGGGCTGTCCAATCTAATGGGCCCGTCGGAGTACACTTAAGCTGTGAAGTACAAGGAATAACTCATCACATAACACAAGTATACTCAATCTAAATCTCATCCACAGGCAGCAATATAAGAGCACAATAGAAGTAAGTACAACAACTAGTGTGCAGGAAGGAAATATCCAAACAAGTATCAAATACAAATACTAGAGTAGTCATACGGGGACAAACCCGCTAGTACAAATAAACTGGAAAGAAAGTAAGCAATAAGATAACTTGGGACGGCAGCAGGTAACTAGGTAAAGATACCGCCCCAAGGAAAGAGTCACTACCAGCGATCAGGCGAAGTCCTCAGGAATGACCTCATCCTCGGCAGTAAGTACAGCTGCTGGATAGATGCCCGGTCCGTACTCCTCCGGGTAATCCTCGTGGCCTACACCTGGAAGGGAACCAGGTCCTCAGAGGGACGTAACAAGGTACAAAAAAATAACATGCCAGGTAAACAGATAGTACAAGTGCAACAACAGGTAATCTAGCATAACCAAACTAGTGTGACACAGTTTAAAGACAATGTTCGACGCGTGGGCTTTCTAATATAAAACCGTAGCTCCGGACACGAAAACACACGGCACGTACCACAGCTCCGGACAAAGAGTCACACGGGTGAAACAGCTACACTAGATACAGGTATCACTACAAAATACTACATATATATAAGCGCGTGCAGAGTAGCCCAAACGTCTAGTAACTGTCTTCCCCTTCCCAAGCGGTCAACGATTGTGCGTTGAACCTGAACCTCTAACTACAGTCTCGACACAAAGAATTAACTCAACAGACAAAATCGTAAGGTAGTTCCAGTCTCTAGTCATGATGTCAGTATCAGGATACAGGAATCTGGCACGATCACAGTGTATGAGTGTGTCCTGGGGTATCGATGCACTCAGGTACGTGCATCGAGGTGCTATGAAGCATATAGTAATTATTCTAAGACGTTAAGTCAAATGTCAACACCCGGTTGTGAACCAGACACGGAGTATCGAACATCAACATAAATACGCGCACGAGTACATAAAGAGCAACAATATCCGTAAACTGAAATACAGGGTGGCAAGGTACACTTGCCTGCGTGCGGCTGCTGATGACGGAGATCTGGTACCTCGTCCAAGTCCTCAGGTCCCGCAGTACCTAGAGATGAGATACAAACCAGAATCAATAATCTATTCTACGTTAAACAGGGATGCGACACACATCTATTCCTAAGCTCAGTCTCAAATAATTAACTAATATTTCACAGTCCTAAATCTCTGACCCATGATCCGATATAATACCTATTTCAAAATCAATCACCTGCTCCCAATGTCCATCAACATTTTAATTATCATTTTATTTTTAGTCATAGTTTTAAAACAGCTAAACCACAATAACCAATATATTTTTAATAATTAGCATAACCGTCTCATATGGCATTAACATCCACCCTCATTTTATATCCCAATTTCCATCCTTGCATGCATGTATTTCGTATTCTCCATCAATTCTTATTTAAACCGTAAATACTTGATTTAGCATTTATTTTTCAACTATGCATAATATTCATAACCTCTATTTGAAATCAAACCCTAACCTCACCATTGATCCTAATCTCTTTTTATCATCACATGCTCACCTATATTACACTACAACAACACATCCTTTATGTAAACTCAAACCTACACAAATCCATATATATCAAGAACCCTAACCTTAAACATATTCCCTAGTTCATATACACACAACCATATATCATCCTATTTAAATAGATATTAAATTCTGGAATTAAAAAAAATAAGAGGGGAGAAGAGTCGACCTCGCCGATGTCGACGGGGTACGGCCGGTGGGGGTGACCGCGGGGTTGGTAGTAGTGATGACTGGAAGGGTGGAGAGGGCTGGACAGTTGGCCGGAGATGTGCAGGCCAGAGCGGGGACTGCTACACCGCGGGATGGTCGGGAGCAGTGCACAGTCCGGTCGGTCGGCGGTCGGGAAACTCAGGCCGCGGGGGTCGGGAGCAGCTTAATGCGGCTGGGAACCCCTCAGTCCGGTCGGGGGTCGGGATATCACAGGCCGGGTGGTGGTGGTGGTGGTGTTAGACTGATGGTGGTGGGACGGGAAGCTCTGGCCGGCGGAGGAAGACGCACAAGCGAGACCGGAGCGGTACAGTCCGGCAACGGGGGGGACGCACAGGAACGGGGAAAAGGGCTACAGCCGGAGTATGGCGGCATCGCCTGGCCGGAGGTGGGAAATAACAGTGGCCGGAGGTGGGCTATGGAGAGTAGTGGAAGAGGAAGAAGAGTGTAAGGAAGAAGAAGAAAATAATGGAGGGAGAAGAATGGAGTTTTCTTTGCATGAAAAAAATAAATGGAGGAGGAGAGAGAGAGAGATTTTATTGGGATTAGGGCCGGTTGGTTTTTGGTTGAGGGTGGAGTGAGGAGTTACTTTATAGGGGTGTGTGTGAAGGAGATGGAGGGTTGGGATCAACCCATTCAAAATGAATGGTTGAGATTGATCATGAAGAGGAGAGGGTTTCTTCATGAGGGTGAATGCATGGGTGTGAATGGGACCCCATTTTGGGACCCTCTCACTTGTTCATGGCCAATAGGGTGGTGCCACATAATTAATAATTACAACTTAACCCCTTAAATTCGGGAAATTGCATGGACACATAAAATGACACAAAAATTATGGAGAAAAATATGTTTAGTAATTTTCATGGTGAGAGGGTGTTGTGCGTTAGGCACGGGTTTAATTAGGAAGGCGTTGGGATTAATTTAGGATTAAAAATGGGATTTGCAAAGTTGGTATTCCCGATTAAAATAGAAATAAAGTGTCCCGCGAATTTAATTTAATTGGGGCACTTGGGGTCAAAATCCGGAAATGACGCAAAGGCCAAAAATGATGGGGGTTTAGAGTCAGTCTTGGACCCTTTAGTTGGTCCGGCTCAACGGGTTAAGTTGGTATACCAAAATTTAGGGTAACGACACAGGTGTCCGACACAGAATTCAATATGGGTTACGATTTTCAAAATATTGTGCAATTAATTTAGAGCACATAAAAATTAATTTTAAAAGACGAAAAAGTCCAGTGCCTAATTTGGCGAGTCAAGACGAAGGTACAATAGCCCGATGAAATTTATGGGCTGATATTGGGCTCCAAAAAATCAGACAATGAAAGGGCGCGCCAAGGGTTTTAAATTAATTAAATTAAATACCAGATAAATTATCTCTACTCTAAACCTTGACATCTGCTATCCAAATTTTTCCAAAACCACTCTAACTATCTACAGAATAAATCGAGGGGGTTTACATTTAGCGTTAGTATGGCACTAGTATAACAACCATAGTTTATTATATTTAATATTTTGTAAACCCCCTCAAAAATATTTTAGGTAGACTAGATATGGGAAGAATTTTGGTTTAGCTTCAGGTTGATTAAGGTTTAGAAGTTAGGGTTTTGTAGATCGGTTCTCTAATTTAAACTCTTGGTGCACCTTACCGTTTCTACAATAATTGGAGCACAACAATAGCCTTTATTTTTAACAAATTTCTGCACTCTTGATCTAACAAGCCAACCTAGGCACTGGACTTTTCTGTCACTCACAAACACACTCTCTTGTGCTCTAATTTAATTGTACAACTTTTCAGTCACAAATATTATTCTTTAATCCTTACATGCCTGCCCTGCGTCTCGCTCATATGTCTTGTACGTATGTCATTGCCATCAATTTGGGGACACAAACTCAACCCATTTCGCATAACCAATTAAGGGGCTAAGACTGACACCAAGCCTACACCATCTATGACCTTTTAGTCACTCTCATTTGAGACCCCATGTACTCACATTTAGTTTCAGAGCACATATGACATATTTAATTAAAATTGGGGACACCAACTTAACCTAACCCCAACTTAATCCAACACCCATTTATGAGGCTCATAAAAAATACACAACACCCTCTCACCCTACAAAATACCAAACATAACTTTTTACATCAAATTTTTACCATTTTTCTTTTATGTGTAAACACCCAAATGTTAATGGGCTTAAATACAAAAAGGGTGCTAGGTGTCACCCTCCTATTGGTGCAAACCAATGAAGAAACCTCCCAACCTCACATGACCGGTCACCTTCTCATTCTCTCTCCCCTTGAACTGTACTAATCCTTTATGAAGCATCCTAGCCCTTGATTCAAATCCCCAGACCATCACAACCACACACTCCCTCTATTTTAACACACACACACAATCCCCCACATGTGCCCGGCCCTAATCCTAAGACAACCTAAAAATTTCCATCACCCTCTCTCTCCTCCCTCCCTCTACTTCAGCCGAACCCATATATTCTTCTTCTTCCTCTCTTTCTTACTCTCCATTCTACTTCTTCACCCCTACACCACCACGTTGTACCACCACCCCCTCAGGCCAACATCACCCTCACCACCGCTGCTACCACTGCCACCATCACCACGACTCTAATTCCACGAGCGCAGCCACTGCCACTGCCAACAGCGGCCGAGCACCACCACCATCACCACCTCACGACTTCACCAGCTTACCACTACCACCACCTATATCACCATAACCACCAATAACACCAATACCACCGCCTCCACAACCTCCACGGCCTTCACTTTCCCTCTCCTCCTCCGCCGGCCACCCTACCCCTGTTCCCTCGCCCTGCGCAGCCGTTGGCCGCCGCCGTCCTGTCCCCCCTTACCCCCCCCCCCCCCGCGGTCGAGCTACTGCCACAGCAGCAACTGCTATCGCAGCTGTTGTTGTTGTTGTGGCTGCTGCTGCAGCACCATCTGTAAAACTCCTATTCCTAGAAACCGTATTTTCCCTTTTTAATTAATTATTAATTTAATTGTAGTAATTAGTGGCTAATTAGGAGAAATAGATTTTTATTTAATTTTTATTTTAGGTATTCGTGCACTTAGGAGATTTATGGGGCCATTAGAAATTTTTCTGAATTTATTCCATGTAGGAGACCCTTTGGACAATTGCTAGCTTAATGGTATGCATTAATATAATTCTAGATTTTTCTATGGGTATATATGTATATATATAAATATATATACATATATATTTAAAAGAAAAAGAAAGAAAAAGAAATGGAAAAAAAAGATTAGAAAAGAAAAGAAAAGAAAAATAGAATTTATATTAACTATTGGATCCTAAAACCCACTACCCAAACCACTCCTACCCGCACCTTAGAAAACTCGTTCATGCCTAAGTGCAGCCAGCAAGCCCCCCCCCCCCCCCCCCCCCCCCCGCTGGAATAAGCCAACCCACACCCACTAGCCCTTTAAGCAAAGCCACCCCCCTTTGAACCACAACAAGCAGCCCATTCACAGTGACGACCCCTGAACCCGCGCGTTAAAACCCCCTCTCGATTCTCGTATATATAACCATATATTTCAAGCAAAACCTTAACCCTAGATCATACTTTCTCCTTATCTTCCCATCTAGACCTGAACGCCGCCGCCACCGCCGCCCAGGTCGTCTAGAACCGACTCCGACGACCGCGACCCCGAGCACCCCGCGCAACTACAGAATTCAACAGCAGGGTACCTGTGTTCCCGTGCAGTTTTTTGTCACCTCGTTCAACCAAACGTTACCCCGTCTTCACCGGTACGCTCACCTCTTAACCCTCTTCAATACCTGTATTATAGTAGACCTCGAACAATGCGTAACCATAGGCGAAAACAATGTCAAAGTTGGCAGAAAATGACAATTTCTGGGTGTCGCAGAAAACTACGGTGATCACCTATGTTCCCGGATTCGTATCTCCCACCACAGAGATCCGAATACGATTTTTCTTTTTGGTATGCGGAGACCACTTGACCTAGTTTAATTTCTGTTAATTAACATTAGATTATCAACTGTTGTAGGTAGAATTAAATTCGTTGGAAAACTCCGAAAATACACTTTTTCCAGATTTTTAAAAGTTGTGAAACAGAGCGCGCCCCGCCAAACGGGACTACCCCGTCGTGTACCAATTGTAACAAATAGTGCGCGCAGTGTACCCGTATACATGAGAGTTCACGAAAACTGATTCGAACACGTGTGCGCGTCGGAATCAGCCCGTATCCGCGGACAAATCCCGTGTCGCAACTTTTGCGAAAGCTGTGCGTATTTTGTGCACGCCCGTCAGATTGCGACGAAACTTGCGCCACTGGACTCGTGGTAACGCGATGGTCCTGTGACACAAATTTCACGCAATTCTGAGACAGTTGACCAAGTCGCCAATTGGCGGGCCCCACAATTGACTTTTTGAGCGAAATTGTGTTCGGCCCATCGAAATTCATATTTGGACATACCGTTGGGTTCGTATTGACATCTAGAGTTTGTTTGACCTATAATTTATCTCATTTAGAGACTGTTATCCTTGGCACATTTTTTGGTGCAAAGTGGGCCACACGTAGACCCCACTTTTACACGAAATTACTGTTTTGCCCCTGTGTCCAAATTGGACGAAAGGGAAGTAATTTCTAGCTATTTTGTTGATTCCAAAAATGTTGGTGATGTCTATTTCAGCATCCGGAGACGTTTGTTCGGAGGCCTTAGTTCCAGATCCCGTGTCCTTGACATTTTGGCGCGTACACTTTACAGATTTTTTGCCAGGCAAGTAAACGTTCCTATCTTTTTGTAACTTATTAGCGGCTAGGGTTTCCATCTTTTCTCTATAAATACTCTCTTCGTAGCCTCTTTGAGAATTTACTTCGAAAAAATAGAGGCGAACAGAGGTTATGTTGCTGCCGCTATTAAAGTCCTGAGTGTTCGTGCAAGTCTAGGAAAGAGGTGACAGCGAGCGTTCCAGAAGTTCTACGTAAACTTGCTGGTTCTTGGGAGCAGATCGTATGGGACGAATCTTGCTTTGACCAACGGTGATCTTCATCGCCCCAGAAATAAGAGATCAATCTTCTTCTCCCCCTTCCTCTTCTATTCTGTTCGTTGTAATCTGTCATGTCTATCTGCAACTGCGATTGCAAGGAAGAACAGAAATTATTTTCTGATTATTATCTTTGTACAACAAGTTGTAATTAGAATTTTTTTTCTTAAGTTGTTCGTTGGATCGAGGTATATCAGTGAGAAAACTTTTATGTGAACTCATGATTTTGACTATAACTTTTGGTTCTACCATCTTTGATTAAGCCTCGGGAGTAACCGAACATCCACATTCTTACAAAAAATTCTTGGCTTCAAAATCGTATTGGTATAAGTGTTAGTAGAAATTCCAATTATGTACGTTTAGAACAAAAAAATGAGTGTAAATAATGTAAATAAATAATCTGACTGAGACCGAGGCTTGAACTTGGTTCAATGTCCTTAAGATAATATCCGTCCCGCTCAGGTGCTTACGGTTTAGTAGCGATTGTGTCTCCCAGGATATAACGATTCTCTTCCTTCGGTAGCAGCACTTTACGCCGCAGGGAACTGATGAAGCAATGTAGGTATCTAGTCTATCTCTCTCTCTCTCCTCTTGGATCTGAATGCTTGATGTATGAATGAGTAAATAAATGACCCAAACACTAACATGACCCTCATTTTATAAATGGCAAAGACACAAAATAGAAATAGACATAATGTTTGAAAAGAACACATCCTTTCAAAGAGACACAATCATTATAAATTATTCATTCAGAACCTTTGAGAAATTATTCACTTAGAATATTTTTTCAACAATAAGTTAATCACAGATTTTTTGTTGAAATTTCTATTGGTAAAAATTTATCATGATCGATTATAGTATGATTCATTCCCATGGATTCATATCACTTGTAAATTAGTTGTGGTACTTGGCAATATGATCGAAAGGTCTTTCTTTAATGCTCCACAGGTTGATGAGAATAATAAATAGAGCAACAAAATTTTCTGGGCAGATGCCAAGTCTTTGATTGATCTTAGCTACTTTGGAGATGTATATTGAATATGATATCATTGGCTGCCTATACGTTATGACTCTGGCCTAACGGATCCAAAGCCATATTTATCAGCTATTAGGGACCATTAACTCATTTTTTCTATCTGTTAGAGTTGGAGGGATGGCTGCCTATATATACTCCAAGCTGTTTTGTTGGAGAGGTAAAGGAAGGAGGAAAAAAAAATCCAGAAAAATCACTCTGAAATGCTACTCTTTTTCTCTTTTTCTCCATCTCATTTTCATACTGTTTTGTTATTTCCGAGACTAAATCAAAGATGGCAGAACCAGAAGTTGAAGTCGATATCAGGAGTTCACACAAGAGTACCCTTCCAGATATCTCTCGATCCAACAAGAAGATAATATATAGGATCCGATTACAACTTGAAACAAGATAATAAAGAATCAGAGGAAAACTATCTTCTCGTTCTTCCTTGCAATATAATAAAAGAATCAGAGAAAACTATCTTCTCGTTCTTCCTTGCAATCGCAGTTGCAAACGGACAGAACATAGTAGCAACTCACAGAAGAGAGGAGGAGAAGAAGAAGAAGAAGAAGAAGAAGAAGAGACTTTGCTTGCTGTGGTGATAAAGATCACCGTTGCTCAAAGCAAGATACGCTCCCACACGATCTGCTCCCAAGAACCAGCAAGTTCACGTAAAACTTCTGGAACGCTCGATGTCACCTCTGTATAGACTCGCACGAACTCACTGGACTCCAATAGTGGCTGCAGCAACAACTCTTTTCGTCTCCTTTTTTTCGAAGTAAGTCCTCAAAGAGACACGAAAAGAGTATTTATAGAGAGAGGGTGAAAACCCTAGCCGCCCAACAGTTATGGAAAGATAGGAACAGATTAATTACGAATCCCTATAAGATAGGCACGAATTAATTTCAAATTCCACAAAAAACGGATCTGAATAACAGAATGTATCTTTCCATAACCGTTCAAATATATCCGCAGCAGCAGCAACACATGCGGCAACGCAAGCCGCAGCGCATGCGACAGAGAATGCGGTAACCCAAGTCGCAGTGCATGCGGCAGCGCATGTGGCAGCGCAAGCCGCAGCACATGCGACAACGTAAGCCGCAGCGCATGCGACAATGCATGCGGCAACCAATGTTATACCCCATGCGGCAACCCATGCCACCCGTCCATGCAGCTCGCGCATAAGAGAGAGCATCAAATAGGCACAAGTGCCTGCACCGATGCTGACGTGCTAAGTGCAAAGTGAGCTAACAAAGCGCCACTTTACACCCTTGAGTTCGAGTTCGAGTCCGAGTCGCTAAGCCCCTTTGGGACTTAGCTCCTATGGAATAAATTTTAAGAGATTGACAAAATGCATAAATGCTTTAATTAAGGAGTTAATCCTTCTTTATCCTAATAAAATACCCCCACATGGCACCCATGTGTCTCACCACACCCCATGTGCACACCTCAACACAAGCAAAGTATTATATTGAGATACACACTTGGTGGCGTAGCCAATGTGGGACTCTTTCATAGTCCAAAGGCAAAAATACCAACAATCTCCTACATATCTCAATATATATATGGGTTGAGCGTTCCTCACAGTGACTGTCCATCATACATTAGGATATATGTCGCTTTGACTTGAATCTTCCTGCATGGGTCAAAATAACAGTATGATACAAGAATGGACTAAGCCTTGAATTCTGCACCATAGTTGTAATTCTTTCCACTCACACAATGACATCAACTGTGCTTCCGGTTGCACATTAAAGGCCCTGTGCACGTCTGATTTCGGTGTATGTATTTTGGTTGTCTACAAGTTTTTCCTCAAGAGACGGCCTATATCTCTTTTCATACACTATAGGTGAGTTCTTATAGAGTCCTTGGCATGAAGCATTGTGCTTCCTTGTGGTGCTACGCCGCTATGACATGAGGTTCACTCCCTCTTTGTAGTGCCAATCTACCCAGCACGACCGATTGGCTAGAGGATATAGAGAGGAACTTGCGCTTGGCGCAGATTCTGAAGATTCTACAGATCGAGGCCGTCGGCAGTCAGATGTTCGATATCGCACTGACATGGTATCATACAGAGTCGAGACTCATTGTCGGAGGACTTACTTGGGAGGCTTTCAAGGAGCTTTTCAAGGAGAAGTTCTTCCCCAACGTAGCCCTGGGAGCCTTGGAGAGTCAGTTACATGACTTGGTCCAAAGAAGCATGTCAGTCGACGAGTACGCCGCAGAGTTTTGTCGTTTGAGTCAATTTGCACCATCGATGATTCGGGACCCAGGAGACAGAGCCCGGAAGTTCAGGAAAGGGCTGACAAGGGAGATCAAGTCTCGCACTTCTGGACGTCGCACTACTACATTTGAGGGCATTCTGATGGATGCCCAGATTGCTGATGATGACTTGGACCTCAGGCCCAAGAGAGGACGCGACACTTCTGGAGGAGCGAGTGATAGTGCGAGACCGGCCAAGCGTCCACACTTTCAGCAGCAACAGATGTCGTACTAGCATCAGCATCAGCAGCACCAGGCACCAGCTCGAGAACACACCCAGCAGCAGCAGCCTCAGAGGCAGACTCAGGCCACTGTCCAGTATGTGTACTGCGGGAAGGCAGGACACACGAGGGACATCTACAGGAAGAGGTTTGGTACATGCTTGTCATGTGGATCGTCAGCACATCAGTTAAGGGACTGTCCATCTATTCAGACTCATTCAGGTCAGGGTGGAGCAGTCACTCAGAGGGGACCAGCCAGGGCACTACTAGAAAAAGTGGTATTAGCAACGTATTTTAGCGACGTCAAAAGAAACGTCGCTAATAATATATAAATTAGCGACTCCTTATAAAAACGTCGCTAGACGTCGCTAAATGGCGACATTTAGCGACGTTTAGCGACTTTTATTAAGATTTTAAAAGATAAGTCGCTATAAGTTCAATTAAGGTCGCTAAACGTCGCTAATATGTCAAATTTAGCGACGTTTAGCGACGTATATAGCGACCTTTATATTAAAAATATTTAGCAACGTGTTTAGCGACGTCATTGACGTCGCTAAAATTTAATTTAGCGACGTTTTTATTGGACGTCGCTAAACGTCGCTAAAATATGGTTAATTAGGGCTCGGTTTTATTTTTTCCCATCTGTTGAAATTTCGAAAAGAAAAAAAATTCCTCCCCCCGCTCCGTCGACCGGCTCTCCACCGCGACTACTCCGGTAAACCCTACTCTCTCTCTCCCTCTCCCTCTCTCTCTCTCTCTCTCTCTCTCTCTCTTACAGGACACATGTGACATTGACACAAATACGACACACACACAGACACTGACACAGATACAGACATGGCACACACACACACTGACACAGACACTGATCAGGACCTAGGGTTAGGGTTAGGTTTTTTGACATGGGGTTAGGGTTAGGGTTAGGGTTAGGGCCGACTGGCCCAAGTCGATGAGAGAGGTAACAACAGCAGTGAGCACTGCTTACTAGCAGTGAGCAGGGGGAGACTTGAGGCACATCAGCCCAATATGCAACAGGCAACTTGGGGAGGCACTGCACAGCTGAACATAGTGTGCATTAAGGTTTAGGTGCATTATAGTTGGTTGTTAGCTTCTGCAGGCAGGTGTGAGGGGGTCCTAATACAGTATAAACACTGCATCCTTGTGCAGCAACTTACTGAGCCAGTCAGCAACTAGTGCAAGGCAGGATGTAGATGTGTTTGAGATGGGGTTTGAACTTGTATGATTTGAAGGACATGAGGGCAAGTGTCAGATATAACACCAACATCTGAGAGAAGATTGGGTATTCATAGTGATACTATAGTGCACACATGAGTGTGTGGCTCGGGATAAGGGGTAATCAAATATTGAGGAAGAAGGTAAGCAGTAGCAGTGGGTGACTGATTTAAAGAGGTGTATTAGTCAGGTGTTTGAGTGAATATATGTGTTGAAGAGAATAAGTAATAGGTGTGAAGGTTGAGCATTCATATAGGTGTATCCCAGATCTGGGAGTACAGATGGAGTGTTTATATGAAGTATAGAATTTAGAGTACTTAATAGGTGTTGTTGGTACCAGGTGAGTTTTGATTACAGAATTCTTAAGAGTGTATGTGTGTATCAGTGTGCCAGTTTGGGGGGTTAGGTTTTTTTACTAAAGGGAGTGCAGTAATCTGCCGGTAATTGTGAGTGAGTACAGCCACAATGCATGGGGTTATCCATTTCATAGAGCAATAGCCCGTGTACTTGGAAAACTTTTGATGCAAAAATTGTTCAAGCACCAGGTGCCTTAGTGCAATGCCATGACTGTTTTTCCCATAACGGACACTGACCTAGGAGTGTGGTTGGGGGCAGCTGCAGTCATATAGTATGACACACTATTTGTAGTGTGTTGACTGCACACTTATAGTACAGTTCATAGTACTATGGGGTTGGGGGCAGCTGCAGTTTTGATAAATAAAAATATGTATTATATCAGTTATGATTTTTATAGTACGGTTAATTTTGCATGTAATAATTTATATGATACATACTGTCAATTTTGCAGAAGTTTCTAGAAATGGATATGAATTACTATCTGCGTCATCGTTTGTGGATGTACAACCGTCATCCTGATGACATGTGCGGTGTGCGGGATGAATTCATTGAGGGTGTACAGCAGTTCCTGCAGTTCGCCAAGGCGTTCCCTCGGTACATGGACGGTACCAAAATTAAGTGTCCGTGTGTGAGATGTCGCAACAGGAAATATCATCCAGAAGTGGAAGTTACATATCATTTATACTCGAAGGGCTTTACGCCGAATTACTATCAGTGGACCGCGCACGGAGAACTTGTATCTCTAGCATCGGAGTCGGAGCCCTATGTGGAGCCGTATATGGATGTCCAAGACCACGATGCTTACGACGACGGGTTGGTGAACATGGTTTATGATGCGGCGGGACCTAGTTTCAATCCTGACAATTATGATGCGGCGGGACCTAGTTTCAATTCGGACAATTATGATGCAGCTGAGGAGGCACCGAATGCCGATGCTGCAAAGTTTATGGAGTTGCTTGAGAATGCAAGGACTCTACTATATCCTGGTTGTGAGGATCATTCACCGTTGGAGGTGGTTACAAGATTATTGAGCATCAAGTCCGATTTTAACATGTCGCAAGAATGCTATAATCGACTGCTCGATTTGATTATAGAGATCTTGCCCGAGGGTGCAAAGTTGCCTAAAGACTTCTATCGATCTAAGAGGATGGTGAGATCGCTTTGGATGGGATACGAGAAAATCAATGCATGTCGCAACGGGTGCATGTTGTACTACAAAGACGACAAGGATGAAGATGCGTGCAGATTCTGTGGTGCTGATCGCTACAAGGCCACTGTTAGAGGAAAGTCTGTCGGTGCAAGAAAGCCTACCGATTCGATGCACTACTTGCCTTTGACGCCGCGGTTGCAGCGGTTGTTTATGGTTAAGGAGACTGCAGAAAACATGAGTTGGCACAGGCAAAAACAGATCGAAGGAGTATTGGATCATCCATCCGATGGAGAAGCATGGAAGCACTTTGATCGAGAGTATCCATATTTTGCCGAGAAAGCGCGTAATGTCAGATTGGGGCTCTGCTCTGACGGTTTTACCCCATTCGAACTTTCGGGCTCCCAGTATTCGTGTTGGCCTGTGATCGTCACTCCGTATAATCTAACGCCTTGGATGACAAGACGACGCGGAGGATTCGGCAGGTCCCGAGGTAGACAGAGTGCCACTCCGGTACTGCCTACTGTTGGTTCCGGATCATCGTCGCCTAGTACTCCAGTATATCGATCAGTCACATCTCCGACTGCGACGACGTTGCGTGGCATCACTCCTGGGACGAGTAGTTCCAGGCGTGATAGTACTCCCTCGTCCAGCGTTCCTCCTGCTGACGGAACCATGGAGACAGATGAGCATGTAGAGGAGGTCGTGCCGACGTTGTCCCAGCATCAGCAAGATCCTCCATGCGCACCACCGGAGGAGACGAGGACAGAGATTTGGGCCGACGGTACGAAGTAAGTCAATTAGATGGTTTAGTATATATTTGTGTTTCTCTTTATTTATCGTATATTGACTTTTTCAGTAATCTAAATTATTATCTCTGTATAGATATCGTCCATCGTCGGTTCAGAGACGCCTGGGCCAATTTCTGAGGAACAACTACGGTGGCCCTTGGATCAACTACTCTGAGGCTCCGGAGGAGAGGAAGGCGTTCTGGTTTGCGCACTTCCAAGTAAAAGTATATTAAATAAATCCTCTAATTTATGCATATTCGTGATGCTAACTTAATGAATTATTTATTGTAGCAAACGTATTTTTATCCTCCGTACCGGGCCGAATTGATCGAGCGGCTCTTTCCTACCGTTGCCGCCAAGCTTATCCGAGATGCTCTGGATGACCAGAAGGCTCGTGATCGTGCTGGAAAACCGATCCAAGGTTGGATCACGCCTGAGCAGTAGACTGCGATGAGGGCTAGATTCGACGATCCGAGCTACAAGGAAAGGTCTAAGAAGGCCAAGGCGGCGAGGCAGAATGCTGCCAAGTGGTGTGGTGGCTCGATTCCGATGACGGAATATTTTCGTCGTTTGGTATGTTTTTTCTTTTAAAATATATTATTTTAATATAAGTACCATAAAATGGTACTTGGAAAAAATATTTAAGTTTAGTAATAAATAATATATTTTTAACAGGTACAGAGGGGTGAGGATGCAAACATGGTGACCGTCTTCTTGGCCACCCATCGCAAGGACGGAAATCTCATTGATGAGAGGGCCTCACAGACCTATGTAAGTATTACTTTACTTTGTGTTTATTTTAATATAACTTAAGCAATTATTGAGTTTCCAAACATTTTCTAGGCCGAGTATCTTAGGCTTCGTGAGCGGGCGACTGCTAGTGCACCTACACCTGGAGAGGCTGGTGCTTCGTCGCAGCCCGGTCCATCTCCGTCGGCGGATGACCTGTGGGTGACCGCAGCTGGTGGTCTCCAGAGGGGTACGTACTACGGTACGGGCTCCTATGGCGCCCTGGTTGCGACGTAGTCATCTAGGGCCTCCCCGACAGCTGCGCATTCCACACACCCCTCGCAGTCGCAGCCCTCGCAGTCGTCGGCCAGAGTCCAGGAGGCCGTCCAGGAGACCGTTGACCGTCAGATTGTGTCTCTCCGTGATGACTTGCTGCGAAGTATGGAGGACCAGTCCCGGTCCCAGCCGCAGGCGGACGATCCGATGCTCATCGCACGATTGGATATGCTCGACCGCAGCATGACGGAGCTACGGGAATTGATAAATAATATTAGAGCCTCCAATGATCGCAATATCATGGAGCTGCAGGCGTCACAGCTATCGATGGGCGAGAAGCTGACGAGGATGCAGGATTCAATGGGTGATAGCAGTACGAGGCTGTTATCTACCATGGATTCTTACAACCAGCGACTCGCAGACTTAGAGCGGGCACGGCCTCCACCGACGTCACTGCCTTCTCCATCGACATCGGTGTCGATTCCACGGGACGAGTATGAGGAGTTCTTATCCTTCAAGCGCGCCGGTGGTCAGCCTCCTGCAGATCCATAGTAGTATAGTTATTTTTATTATTATTTAGGATGCGATTGTATATTATGAATTATTGATACTTCAACAATAGACATGATGTATGATGCTTCTTGTGGTTTTTAATTTTTTAGTTAATTTAATTGGATTATATAGTTATCCACATTTAATTGGATTGATACTTCTTGTGGTCTTTAATTTAATTGGATTATATAGTTAACTAGATTGAATCATGTTGGTGTGTATGATGAAGATGATGTAAAACTGCAGGGAATCACCAATGTTTGCTTCTGGACACTATTTTTTTATTTTTTTTTAAATTAGCGACGTTATTAGCGATGTTTAGCGACTTTTAGCGACGTTAAGTTACATCGCTAAATACGTCGCTAATTAGCGATGATGTAAAAAGTCGCTAATGACGTCGCTAATGACGTTGCTAATGACGTCGCTATACGTCGCCAATTGCTGACATGGCAGTATAGCCAGGTCATTAAAGACGTCGGTGTAACGTCGCGATAGACGTCGCTAATCAGCAACGTTTAGCGACTTTACTAAACGTCGCTTTTTAGTGACTTGGCGTCGCAAAACGTCGCTAAATTTAGCGATACATTAAAGTCGCTAAAAAACGTCGGCATAGCAACGTTTAGCGACGTTTTTTGTTTTAGCGACTTGGTTTTTTTCGACTGCTTTAAAACATCGCTAATTACGTCGCTAAACTAAATTAGCGACGATTTTTGGTTATTTAGCGACGTTTTTAGACGTCGCTAATTTGACTTTTTCTGGTAGTGGGGTACCTATTGTACCAGGAGGACAGCAGAAGGGACACATGAACGAAATTGATGTTGTCGTCTTCATCGATTGAAGAGCATGGATAGAAAGGGCGGAACTGTATAGGGGACCGGGGTGGGCTCCATCCCATCCCCAAAAAAAAAAAATTACCCTTTTTTTAATATATATTTTCGATTTCTGTTTATTTTTTATATGAGTCAATCCACACACATTTCACCATATTCCATTCTAGTCCATCCAAATTCGAATTTTTTGTTCCGTCCTTTATGGAAAGGGTAAGAGCATGGATGCTACAAATAAGAAGAAGGGCACTAAGGAGCCGAGTATGCCATTGTTGTTGGAGATGATGAAGAAAAAGATATGTGTGTGTGACAGTGTAAGTTATTTTTGACATCTCATTTCCACCGGATTAGAAACTAAGTTTTCAAGAAGAGATTCGAAACCGTGCATATCTCCACGGAAGCGTCCCCCTTCTTGACCGTGTGAGTTATTACTATATCGAAAAGCGCAATCTGATATAATGTGTGGTGGTAGGAAAAAAGAGAAATAAGATGTTTTCCATCTTTAACTCCAGAAAGGGAGTGCTAAAACTTTGTAAGATTCGGTCAATATGTTGCATAACATTGTAGGTGAAGATGACGGGAATTCTTGTTTCCTCGTCAGGATGTCCTGAATCTCGTCTAGGATTAGGAATCCTTGTTTCCTTATAAGGATTCCTAATCTTTTCTTATTTTATATCATTTGTACTCTTCTTCCTAAACTAAATTCTCTCTGTTTTGTCTGTAATTTTTTCGGTTTAGAAATTTTACCTTAATTTTTGTGTTTGCATTTGCTCAATTTTATTCTCACGTTGCATGTCAACTATTTATTCTATACTTGATCCATAACATAGAACATGTCCTAATTCTATATATTTCGTTAAACTAATGCCACACTTAATACATTGGGTTGGGTATGATGTTGTTGAACACATACCATATTTAACTCGTGTTTTGGTATGACTCCAATTGGTACAGAAGACAAGAATTGTTTGACCTCCAAAAGAGTGGAACAAATAAAATGGCAAAGATGCTTTCAGTGTAACCAACATGGATATTAATACTGAGATAGACTTTGACTGTAGTATATAATCTGGTTTGAATTTTTAAGCATGACATTAATTGCTCAAAGCTCTTAGCTTTGCGAATCAGAAATATGTGGACCTCTTCAAAGAGGTTCCGTGATCCATTTTTTCAGCATAATCATAGATTGTTTTATCACCAAATGAAATTGGTTTTGTTTCACTGGATATCTATTATTGCATCTGATGATTGATGACTAATGTAGCTTTAACGACCTTAAACTCTAGTCCAAAGTTTATTATTATTATTATTATTATTATTATTATTATTATAAGTTATTTCACAGAACTCAAATGTTCACAGTATAATAATATGGCTGTCGAGATCTCATCGTTTATCCAATATATATTTGGCTAAATTATCCTAATAGCATCCCAACTATAACGTTCGAACGCTTTTGACATCTTAACTTTTTATTGATCGATTTTGACACTCTAATTTTATAAATTGTTCTTTTAAAACATATGTCGTCAATTTTGTAGCACATTAAAATCACTTAAAAATATATATCTTATAGCACAAAAGCGCAATTTAAATACTTGTATTACTAAATATTCTTTTCAAGTGCTCCCGATATGTTTCAAAAATGACGAAAAATATTTTAAAAGAACAATTTATGAAGTTAGTGTGTAAAAATAGAGCAGTAAAAAGTTAAGGTGTCAAAAACGTCCAAACATTATAGTTGGAATACCATTAGGATAATTTAATCTATATGTTCTTGATTATCTATACTACTATATGATAGGCTTTCCTGTGAATTTTTTTTTCTTTCAAAAATATCATTACCTATTTTTATTGATTAAAATTAATTGCTCATTATTTAACATAAATATTTGAATAATTATTGATAAAAATATTAATTTTTTAATAATATTATTATTTATTCTTTCCAAATAATTAATTTGAGATACATACTTTTTTTTTTTTTCTGAAAAGATAAATTTTATTATAGTCCGAAGGCCTACAAATACCATCCGAACCACCATCATGACCTGAAGACCTCTCGTACCAGCACCGCACCTATACTAATTTGCTCACTCCACGCCATCGTCATTAATTATCTATAAACTTTTTTATTAAATTATAGAGGCTACTACACTCAAGAGCTCTCCTGCGTTGCACGCATGGTCTATACATTCGATATTTAGAGTATAAATTACGAGAATTAATCTGTGGGGAGTACTGGTCCAATTAGGTTCCTGTGGCCTACAAATGGAAGTGCGGTTATAACACGGTTGCCACCTTTGACCTGACATGCTCCTCAGGACCGCGACCGAGTCGACCCCAATTAGAGTTAATCGTAACTAACATTGAATTAATTAAGCAATTAATTAGTATTGAATGATGACCACCAGCTGGTTCTTGACCAATTCCAAGATTTCATGCTCAGTGTTTTATCATTTTATCAAATAGGAACTTCCATGAATTAATTTTTTGTCATTGGATGTTGTCTATACGGAGTACAAAACTCCCATTGATCTTACAAAAAATTTCGTTCAGAACAATAAAATTAAGACAAATTTTATTCAGAGCATAAAAATTTTAAAATTTTCAGACAAAGCATCATAACGTCCATCGGAATGACGTTTTATGATTTCCAAAAAAAATTCGTCCGACTTCCGTTTTCTACGTTAAAAAATAATAATAATAATAATATAAGGAAAACGTTCTTTGGAATGACGTTTTTTCTAGAAAAAACGTCCTTCCAAAGTACGTTTTCCTTATATTTTTTTTTTCCTAACTCACACTCTCTCACTCAATCAGTCCTCTCTCTCTCACTCACTCACCCGCTGACTCTCTCTCTCACTCACTCTTTCTCTCTCTTCTCTCTTCTCTCTTCTCTATCTGCTCACTCGCTCACTCTCACTCACCTGCTAGCGCTCTCTCTCTCTCTTCTCTCTCTCACTCACTCACTCTCTCTCTCTCTCTCTCTCTCTCTCTCTCTCTCTTCTCTCACTCACTCACTCTCTTCTCTTTCTCTCTCCCTCTTTCGCCGCCGGCTTAAGCTTCGCTCCAAGAGCTCCGACGGCTCCGGGTCCGGAGCTTCCGACCCCTCCTCTGCAGCCGCCTCCCTCACCTCCACCTCCACCTCCGGCGAGCTCGAGCGCGTCTTCGACAAGTTCGACTCCAACGGCGACGGCAAGATCTCAGCAGACGAGCTCGTCGCCATCTTCGCCACGCTCGGCGTCGGCCGCCCCCTCGTCGAGGACGAGCTGCGGCGGATGATGGCGGAGGTCGACACTGATGGCGACGACTTCATCAGCCTCGACGAGTTCGTCGAGTTCAACACCCTCAGGGTGGACCCCATCGCCGCCCTCGAGGACCTCCGCCACGCCTTCTCCATGTTCGACCTCGACCGGAACGGCTCCATCTCCGCCGAGGAGCTCGCAAAGGTGCTGCGGAGACTCGGCGAGAAGGCGTCGGTCGCGCAGTGCAGGAGGATGATCGACGGTGTCGACAAGGACGGGGACGACATGGTCAGCTTTGACGAGTTCAAGGTCATGATGGCCGTATCAGGATCGGGAGGAGGAGGAGGGATCATGAAGATTGTCGGTCGCGCCACCTGGGCCGGGTGAGTGAGCGAGTGAGTGAGAGAAGAGAGAGAGTGAGTGAGTGAGAGAGATAGAGAGAGAGTGGTAAAAAAAATTAATATAAGAGGAGAGAGAGAGGGGAGGAGAAGAGAGAAGAGAGTGAGTGAGTGAGTGAGTGAGTGAGAGAGAGAGAGAGAGAGTAACGGGTAAAAAAAAAAAAAAAAAAAATAGGAAAACGTCCTTAACGTCCTTCCAAATAACGTTTTTTTTATTTTATTTTATTTATTTATTTATTAACAAAAAAAAAAAATTTAACGGCAACTGACTGAAATTTTTTTGAAATGGTAAAACGTCCATCCGATGGGCGTTATGATGCTCTTTTTACAAAATTTAAATTTTGTATGCTCTGAGTGAAATTTGTATTAATTTTGTTGCTCTGAACCAAATTTTCTGTTGATCTTATGTTAGTGTGGGTCCAGTCCAATGTCTATTCCACTTCGCCCAACTGCAATAATGGAAGGACGGCCTTTCGTTGTTTCCGGAAATATTTGTGACACACATCCATACTGTTCATAATCTTGTCAATAAAATACTAAAATTAATGAACCTATGTACTTTTACGTTGGTCTTATTCTAACTACTAACTTGCACGTAAACAAAAATTATTAATTTTTTTTCTTTTAATTAGAATTTGTTATAGATATCGATGTTCCGTGAAATCGAATCCACCGGTCAAGGACGGAATCAAAAAATTCGAACTTGTATGGACTGGAGTATGCTAGGGTGAGCTAGTTGTGGATTGACTCACATGAAAAAAACCAAAAGCCAAAATTATATATACGAAAAAAAAAATTAGAGGTGGGATGGAGCCCCAGCGTATGTCTGCCCTTCCCACCAGTCTAGGAGAATGTCTCTCACATTAACCACATGAGTTAGAAATATTTTGTTATAATTAAATAATATTATGTAATTAAATAATTAGTTAGCATATATTTATTTTTTAAATTTTTAATTACGTAAGGATATACATAATTGATACATTTTTCATTCTCTTTTATCTCTATCTCTACTAATATAAAGTGACATGGAAATGATTCAAAATTGAGTCATCTAAACCATTTATAAATACTACATTTATTATTTTTTAAAATAATTAATTATTTAATAATCTAATATGATTTACTTATAAATAAAATATCTTTAAGTCAAATGGTTAAGGTGTGAGTCATTTTTTTTGTGGTTGTTTAAGTTCAATTCCTATGGACGATAATATTTATAATAAATTTTTATTTATTTATTTTTCAATATTTTTTTATGAGTGTGCATGTTACTAGTAAAGAGTAGAGATTAGGGTTCTAATTTTTCAACTATTTAACCTTCAACTGTTTAACCGTTAAATGTATACCCTTTGTACCTGAATAATATGAATCTCTTAATAGTTTTGAAAATTTGTAGAAACTATGAGCAGAAAAATAGCCTATATATTATACAGTAGAAATTATTTTTTGAAGATTATCACAAGTAAACAATTTGTTTAATGAGACTAAGGCACACAAAAAACTTCATAAAACTTTCCAATTTAATTTTATACAAATTTTTAAATCAATTTTGTAGGAGGCCACAAATTATGTATAGGCATTAAAATTGACCTCCCACCAATTCTAGTTTGAGTAATGCTACATGGACTGCCGAACTGATTCGCGGAATTGGTTCGCAATCACGTGTTTGCGTCTGATTGGAGGAAGGGAGAGGTTTTTCCAGTGGTAGGTCCGAAAATGCAAAAGGGATTACAGAACCAATTGATGGGGGCCACATCGCACGCGGGCTGGCGCGAGCACCCCCCTTCCCTTGCGGTCCATATATACTTTCCGTTCTAGTTTGGCATTAAAATTGTTCTTACTCTAACAATTAAATGTTGTGTTTTAAGAAATCGGTTCAGACTTAATAATGACTTTTTGACATTTATTTTGTCTTTACATGTAATTAAAATTAATATGTTTATTTTTTTTACTAATTCTACTATGATAAAAATGAAGAACTTCTAAGTTGTACATATGTAGTTGTATACTACGTAAGATTATAAGTCTTTATAACTGGTTCAACCCGAATTAATTAACCTACTGGTTGGATCGATTTGACTCAACCCAGTGTCATGATCGAATCGATTTCTTGTCATATTTATAAAACACTGGCCAAATGTTTAGCTCTGATGAATAATGATATTAATTCCTCTAAAGTATTCCTTCAAACCATCCCTCCTTATATGACAGCCAACGTGACTGTTAATGTGACAGTTGACATGACAAAATTTAAAATCAAAACTAACATTAAAATTTAAAAAAGATTTGGTGATTAATTTTATGGGTTAAAATTCGTCAATCTCGGCGGTCATGTTACATGCCATACATGGCATATCGGCTGTCACATAGGGAATGCCGATTTGTTTGAAAAATTATTGTATGTGTCGGCCTCACTGTACCATTTTCATGACGATCGTTAGATTGGTATGGGGATGTGTGCATGCACATATCTTCATTCAGTCTAACGATTGGGGAGAGAAAGAATGCACTGAGGCCGGCACATATAATAATTATTCGGTTTGGAGAGAAAAATTATTGTATAGACCGAACGTAGTACATCATTTCCTTTCTCGGCCGTTGGATTGCATAAAAATGTGTGCATGCACACATCTCTACGATGATCTAGCGATTGCCATAAAAAAGATGCACTGCATCCGACACATCCAATAATTTCTGGTTGGGCCCTTCCGAGGATTAATACACCCTTACTCAGCTCAGAAACTCTGTAGAAAAATAATTGTAGTAGTCACGATGGAGTCAGTCGATCGCATAAATGCTTATAGGCGTGCGTGCAGACTCGATCAAACTCGTGACTAAGTAAGAGACAGCCTCCTCCTGTGTAAATAAATAATCTATACGGCCGGCAGCAACATAGTAATTAACAATCAACCAGTAATTTGGCCGGAGGCGAAGAATAGTGCTAAAGAAGGAGAAGGAGAAGGAGAAGGAATGATGGTGTATCAGCAAAGCTCTGCTCCGGCCCAGGCGAGGTTCGGGAGGCTGCAGCAGGCCGGCAGGAACCAGGAAGTGAAGAGGCGGCTTCAGATGAAGGCTGACGAGCTGGAGAGGCTCTTCGCGGAGCACAAGCGCAGAGGCTCTTCGGAGAGGACTATCGGCTGCAGGGGGGAGTTGTACGAGAGGTACATGGAGAAGAGGGAGTCGAAGCTGAGGAAGGAGTGGGGGCTGAAGAGGGAAGAGAGGTCGCCCACGATGGAGGCGCTGCGGGAGAGCCTGGAGAGGACCACCGCCGACCTCAAGAAGCTGCAGCAGGATCTGAGCTCCACGACTACCATGAAAAGAGACGCAAGAGATCAGGTACGGCTCAGTTCCTGCAAAAATAAAAATAAAAATTGGTTTATGTGATATATGTAAAATTGTCACAGAAGGTCACAGAAACCCACATACCATGGTATTCTTATGATGGATAATTTTGATCGTACTAATGAACAATTCTTGATCTTCATGAACCATATTCACAAAGGCTACTACTTGTTCTCTAAAACTTCTTTGTCAGTTGTGATTGGAGTAGGGACTCTTTTAGTTAGTACCAAGGTTCACGGTATCGGAATCGGTATCGAATTATTCCTATGAGTATCGGTATCGGCGGTTTAGGATCGTAATATTGTATTTTTTGGTATCGGAAAGCAAGTAATTATTAATAAATTATTAGTATTTTAGATAATATATTTTATATATTTAGGCATAAGTTTAAGGATTTGTTTCTTAGTAGTTTTGAAATTGAATAAAATAGTAGCCAACCTTGCGGATTGATTAACATGCGATATATACATTTTCTTCTTTTACATGATTTTATAACCTTATTATTGGTCTTTTTTTTCTTTTTCTTTTTTTTTTTTTTGGTCGATTGATTAACATGCGAGAAATACATTTTCTTCTTTTATATGCTTTTATAACCTTACTATTGGTCTTTTTCGTTCAGTTTTCTTTGCTGAAATGACCGGAAAAGAGATTTCCAATGTCGACATCGGTCAGTATAGAGTATCGGTCCGTATCGAATCGGGACATGCCAAATCGTATCGATCTATCATATTGGATCAGTATCATTTGTTACTGCAAACTATGGTTAGTACACAAGATGAACAATATATAGTTAGGGACACAAAAAATTCTTTTATGATATGTTTAGTAATTTCCGTGAGCATCTGAAATGATCAACAAACATTAACAAGAACAAAGAGAAACGTATCTTAGTGTAAAGATTCTTCGTAGAATCCTACAAAATTATTCACAAGAATTTGAGTTCAAAAGGTTCGTAGTACCGGTATCGGACCATTCCTATGAGTATCAGGATCGGCGATATCGACGATTACGAATCGGAGTATTAAATTTTTTGGTATCAGAAAAAAAATAATTATTAATATTTTAGAAAATATATTTTATACATTTATGCATAATTTTAAGTATTTTAAGTATTGTTTTTTAGTAGTTTTGAAATTGAATGAAATAGTAGTGACCATTGCCGATTGATTTACATGCGATAGATAAGTTTTAACAACCTTACTATGTTTTTACATCATTCTTAATTGGTCTTTCTCGTTCAAATTTTTTTGCCAAATTAATCGGAAAAGAGACCCCTAATGTCGATATTGGTCAGTATCGGATATCGGTTGTTATCGGATCGAGATATGCCAAATCGTATCAGTTTTAGCCGTATCAGTATCAGCCGTATCGGATCGGTAGATCGGTATGGACAAATACTGCAAACTATGGACTTCAAATATCTACTTATAGGAGCAATGATTCCCGGAAGTGAATGAGCAAGAGTATCATGTTCAAACCTTCCCTTCTGTTCCCTTCTGTTCCCTTCTGTTTTGATATGCAAAGAGAAATTTGACAATCAATTAAAAACAGATTCTGCTACCAGCATGCTCCATTATTCTAAAATTTGAATAAACCTAGTGTACATAATTATATTTCCATGTTGTTTTAATGAAACTTTTCATAGTTATTTCTACTTATATCTGTATAATTGCTTCTGCAAATTTGCACGAACGTGAGTTCAATGACAAGAAGTTAATTATTCAAATATGGTGCATAAAAAGCAAGGATTGCAGTATCGATATTGCAATCGGTAACATATCATTCCTATGAGTATCGGAATCGACGGTATTATCAGTATCAGCGATTTCGGATCGAAATATCAAAAAATTTTGTATCGAAAAGCAAATAATTATTAATAAATAATTAACATTTTAGGGGGAAAAAATGATTTTATACGTTTATGTATAATTTTAAGTATTTCATGTGTTATTTCTTAGTTAGTTTTAAAATTCAATGAAATAGTAGTCACCATTGCTGATAGGTTTACCTACGATAGATAAATTTTCTATTTTTACATACTTCTACAACTTTATTGTGCTTTTATACCCTTGTTAATTGGTCTTTTTCGTTATTATTATTATTTTATTTTTTTGCCGAATTGGTTGGAAAAAAGACTTCCAATATCTGTATCGGTCGGTAATGGCCAGTATCGGATATCAGTTGGTACCGGATCGGTACATGACAAACTGTATCGGTATCGGCCGTATCGGATCGATATGGGCTGATACTGCAAACTATGATAAAAAGTATAGCATTTTTCCATCTCTAATCTCGGAACTTCCTACTTTCATCACAGTTGGTAAAGAACAACTTCTCCGAGGAAGAAGAAGATGATGAGCAAATCGATACTTCTTACAAGAGTGTCAACTCCAAGTTGCTCCCCACGAAAAGAACCATGTCTTCTTCTTCAGTTGGCCGGAACTCGAACTCTAGCTTGAATAATAGAGCCATTCCAAGACCTTCTTCTGCTAAGGTTACAGCTACTGGTAATTCCGCAAGGGGTTCGGGTTCGAAGAACCCGTCCGACACCAGAAAGGAGAACACGAAGCCATCGATATCGATAGTCGGTAGCAAGCCATCGACCAACTTCCCTCGCAGCAAGAGCACCAGCACAGGCTTGAGTAGTAGTAGTAGTAGGACTCCGTCGAGAAAATTTTCTGCTACTCCTCTAAAACCCCTGACAGTACTCCCCAAGGAACAATCCGGCCCTGTAGCTCGTGCGGAGAAGCCGAAATCTGCAGTGCACGACGTCGATGTGTCGTCGCCTTCCGGTCGTACGAGGAAGAAATGGGCGTCCGTCACAGGTTCGGACGCCTCGTGTCAGCCTCCTCGCAAGGACACGGGGATAAAGAGGTTACTGCAGTTCGGCAGAAAGAAGAAGGTGGGGGCCGAGAGTGAATGCTCACCTGCCGGCGGTGCTCGGGACGATAGGGAGGATGGCGCGTCGGCTTCGGAGGTGATGATGAGTAAGTCGAGGTTGGAAACTTTTAGTGATCGAGCAATCGCATTAGAACAAGGTAATGTACCTCTTTTCTGATTCCATAATGCTAAGTTTACTAACAAATGCTTACAACTTTCTTGCAACCCTCTCATCGCCTGCTATGTGGGTCATCTCCGACCCCACATCTCCTCCAATCCAATGAAAGATTTGATTTCGTTTCTGCTCTAGTAGCTAGCTAGGCCTATGTTCCGCTTACCAATTCTCATGTTTTTTCGACCTGTTCTCCTACAGTTCAAACTCGCGGAAGCTCCATGGCTGCTGCTGCTGCTGCTGCTGCTCCTCCTCCTGCAAACTGCAAATTGAAGGAGGATCAGTCTCCGAGAGGTAGCGGATCGCACACTTCATCTCCTGCAAATAACATTGCACTACTATAGACACGGATACAGATAAAGACATATATAATACCGATACATAACAAATATTTTCAAATAGGTAGAACAAGTAGTCACAATGTTTTTACTCAACACTCAATCTGCTTATGGTGCCTTCTTGCGCAAAAAAGTGTTCAGTGACACAAGGCCGACCCGGAGGGTTGGATTGTCTTAACCGAAACTGATTTGGTTGCATCTTGACTCGACCTTTTATGAGACGCTTCTTTATGTTCTGGGAGGGTCACCCGTGACATTGATCTGATCTCTTGCAAGTCACGCTGGGTGTCGCAGGGAGGGAGGGATGGTCGCCCTAAGCAGAGGGAGTTATCCAAGTCCGAAGTTTTGACTAGCTTACCTCCGGACCGGTCCTGCAATAACGTCGTTCACCTGTTAAAGCATGCAACAAGACTAAGTCCATCTCAGATGGTGATTTATATCTTTCCATATTTCTATGGTAGAAATTTATTTTAGAGAAAACTTCTCCCAACACCAACAATGTTTTCTATACCAATTTTCAGCCTAAGTGGCAGTGACGAGGATTTCTGTGTGTAGAAAGTCTCATAAAAATTCTTCATTTCTCATATAAATTAATAGTGGGCCCTACTTTTAAACTAAATTATTTAATTGGTGCTTTTAATTTTATGTCACGTAGGATATAAATTGAGAACAATTTGAGAGTATTTTTTCGTGTAATTTCTATCTAGAAATTCTATAAACTAGGATAAAAAAAAAAGTTCTTGTAGTACAATGTCAAGAATGATTTTTTTTTTTTTTTTTTTTGAATTCCCGGTATAGCGTTCGGGGTCCCGTGTAACGTTCGGGACTTTGTGCACACTATATTGCATGTCTTTGGGCCCACTGTCTTCCAACTCTCATCATTTTATAAATGATGGGAACGGGGTCCATCCCCATGATGAACCAATATGGATTTGATCCATGAAAATCGGTCACCCATGGTTGGGTTCGGCCAAGTACTTAGCTATTTTTCTGGGTGCAGTTTCTGTGACTAGATACAGTTTTGGGAGCCGTTTTCGGAGCTGTTGCAGGCATAATTAGGCTCGGTCTTCAACGCGAAAGTTGTTGGAAAAAGTTTTCTCTTTCTTTCCAGCTTTGAACCAGATCATTCTGAGGTGTATTGAAGAAGTTATGGCTCTCGAAAGTAGGCTATCTGTTCATATTCTGCATGTATTCATCTTGCATGCAATAATGATGTATTGCCTTTCTCCATGCTTTGGAAGATGGAAGGACTAATCTTGGGAGATGAAAGGGCTGCCCTTTGGACTTCTCCATACATAGAGTGGTGTACCCAAGAGGCTTATCCTCCTTATAAATAGAGGGGAGATGGTGAAGGTTAGAACACAACTTGTAATCCTCACACTTGTAATTCTTTTCAAGTGAGTTTGAGAGATAGTGATCCTCAAGTGAAGTTGTACCAACTTGAGAGAAGAGCTCTTTGTAATCTTTCATTTGATTATAGTGAAAAAGGCGAAGAAGGAGCGGATGAGGACGTAGGCTCAAATTGAGCCGAACCTCGGTAAATCTTGTGTGTATATCTCTCTTATTTTTTTTATTTTTTTTGCTTCTCTTCCATTTCTATTTTATATTCTCATCTCATCACAAAGACGGGAAAGGTCTTATTTTTTTCCCAACAGTGGTATCAGAGGCAGGTTGCTAATCTTCTTGTGTTAAGATGGAGACCCCCATCGGCGGCGTTCGTATGATTAGCTTGAATGGCCGCAATTGGATGATATGGAAGGCGAAGATGATGGACCTTCTCTATTGCAAGGACCTCTATGCACCGGTTGAAGGAGTATGTTCCAAGCCGGAGTCTATGACGGCAGAAGATTGGAAGAAGCTCGACCGGAAGACCATTGGCACCATTCGACAATGGGTGGATGACACCGTATTCCACCATGTGTCAAATGAGACTTCGGCGAATAGCTTGTGGAAGAAACTTGAAGATCTCTACGAGAGGAAGACCGCCGGCAACAAAGCTTTCTTGATTCGGAAGCTTGTCAATCTCAAGTTCAAAGAAGGTGACTCTATATCTGAACATCTAAATAAAATTCAAAGTATTGTGAATCAACTTGTAGCCATGAAGATGGTGTTGGACGAAGAGCTTCAAGCCCTTCTCTTGCTTAGCTCGTTGCCAGACAGTTGGGAGACTCTGGTGGTGTCTCTTAGCAACTCAGCACCTGACGGAGTTGTATCCATGAACCAAGTTACAAGCAGCCTCTTGAATGAAGAAATTCGAAGAAAGTCATCCGGATCCTCCTATTCTCATGCTCTTGTTACCGAAAATAGGGGGAGGAGCAAAAGCCGATATCCTCAGAACCGTGACAAGTCAAGAGGAAAATCAAAGGCTAGAAAGGACATCAGTTGCTATCACTGCGGGAAGAGTGGACACATAAAACGGGAATGCCGCAAGCTCAAGCGAGAACAAAAGGAAGGAAGGACCAATGAGAAGCAAGAAAAGACTGAAAGTGCAGCCGTTGCCATTGACAATGAAATTGTGCTTTTCTCGGCATGTGAAGAAGACTGTACAAATCTCACTTGCCAAGACTCGGAATGGGTGATTGATTCTGGTGCCTCCTACCATGCTACTCCCCGGAAGGACTACTTCACTTCGCTTCGTGAAGGTAACCTTGGGACGGTAAAAATGGGTAACAAAAACTCTTCTCAAATTCTTGGCATTGGAAATATTTGTGTTACCACTAACATTGGAACAAAGATGGTTCTAAAAGATGTTAGATTTGTGCCCGATCTTCGTCTTAATCTTCTCTCCACCGGCAAGCTTGATGAAGAAGGATACTCAAGCAACTTTGATAAAGGATGTTGGAAGCTTACCAAAGGTTCACTTGTACTTGCGAGAGGAAAGAAGTGTTGCACTCTCTACAAAACTCAGTTCCACTTGGAGAATGATGGACTTGGAACAGTGGAAGGTACCTCTATGGATTTGTGCCACAAGCGGCTTGGCCACATGAGCGAGAAAGGACTACAAACTCTCGCAATGCGGCAACTACTTCCATCCATGCAAGGTATATCATTATCCCACTGTGATCATTGCTTAATTGAAAAACAACATCGGGTAGCTTTTGTTAAAAACTATAACAAAAAGGAAACCGGCATATTGGACTTAGTCTACTCGGACGTATGCGGACCCATAAATGTAAAAACCTTTAGTGGTGCCTCCTACTTTGTGACCTTCATTGATGATGCATCTAGAAAAGTATGGGTGTATGTCCTAAAAGCCAAAGATCAAGTCTTTGAAGTTTTCAAAGATTTTCATACCAAAGTTGAAAGAGAAACCGGAAAGCTCTTGAAGTGTATTCACACGGATAATGGTGGTGAGTATACTTCAAGGATGTTTGAAGACTATTGCTCTAAATATGACATTAGACACCAAAAGTCTGTCCCACACACACCACAACACAATGGGGTTGCAGAAAGAATGAACCGCACAATTGTGGAAAGAATAAGGAGTATGTTATCCTTAGCTAAATTACCAAAAATATTTTGGGGAGAAGCAGTACGAACAGTCTGCTACTTGATAAATTTGTCCCCCTCAGTTCCTTTGGATGGAGATATTCCTGAAAGGGTTTGGAGTGGAAAGGATATTTCCTATTCCCACTTGCGTGTGTTCGGGTGCAAAGCATTTGTGCATGTACCTAAGGAGAAAAGAACAAAACTTGATGACAAATCCATTCCATGCATCTTCTTGGGATATGGAAATGATGAATTTGGATATAGGTTGTGGGATCCTAAAAACAAAAAAATTGTAAGGAGCAGGGATGTTGTATTTTGTGAAGATAAAACACTTACTGATTTTGAAAAAGAAGAGGAGCCACAAAACACTCACATTGTCCCAGATCCAATCTCCACACCGGTTGTTTTACCTTCTCCTATGTTAGAAAATAATGATTTTCAAGATGTGCAGGAAGAAGAAGAAATTACAGGTTCCCCAGGTTTTGATCAGGGGGAGCATGAACATGCAGAGCCACCTCATATGGATCAGCTACAAGCACCTCAGTTGAGACGGTCGGATAGAGATCGACAACCCTCAACCAGATATCCTACTTCAGAATATACTATGGTGACAGATGCAGGTGAACCAGAAAGTTTCCATGAAGCACAAGTACATGAAGATCATACCAAGTGGAAGAAAGCCATGCAAGAGGAGATGGATTCCTTGCATAAGAACCACACTTATGACTTGGTGGAGCTACCGAAGAACAGAAAAGCCTTGAAGAACAAATGGGTGTTCAAAATCAAGAATGAAGGAAATGACCAAGTCAAGTACAAAGCTCGCCTCGTGGTGAAAGGTTTCAGTCAGAAGCAAGGTATTGATTATGAAGAAATATTTTCTCCTGTTGTAAAGATGTCTTCTATTCGGGTTATTCTTGGTCTTGTCGCTTCTCAAGATCTTGAAGTTGAGCAGTTAGATGTGAAGACTGCATTCCTCCATGGTGATTTGGCAGAGGAAATCTATATGGAGCAGCCAGAGGGTTTCAAGGTAAAAGGCAAAGAACAGTTGGTTTGCAAATTAAAGAAAAGCTTATACGGGCTCAAGCAGGCACCGCGACAGTGGTATAAAAGGTTTGATTCTTTTATGCTTGACCATGGGTATAAAAGAACATCTGCAGATCATTGTGTTTATATCCAAAAGTTCTCTGATGATGATTTCATTATTCTCTCTCTATATGTTGACGATATGCTTGTTGTTGGAAAAGATATGTCTAAAATTGACAGGTTGAAGAAAGAGCTGAGCAAGTCCTTTAACATGAAGGACTTAGGAGCGGCACAACATATATTGGGAATGAAAATCTCTCGGGACAGAAATGCGAAAAAGTTGTGGCTATCGCAAGAAAGATACATTGAACGTGTTCTGGAGAAGTTTAATATGTTGAACTCCAAGCCGGTCAGCACACCGCTAACAGCTCATTTTAAGCTAAGCACACAACAAAGTCCTTCAAGAGAGAAGGAGAAGGAGGAGATGAGGAGCATTCCATTTGCCTCAGCCGTCGGAAGCTTGATGTACTCCATGGTTTGTACAAGACCCGACATAGCACATGCAGTTGGTGTGGTAAGCCGTTTTCTTGCCAATCCGGGTAAAGAACATTGGGAAGCAGTAAAATGGATCCTAAGATATCTTAGAGGAACTTCTAAATATTCTTTATGTTTTGGAGATGGCAGACCTATCTTGGAGGGTTTCACTGATTCTGATATGGCAGGTGACTTGGACAAAAGAAAGTCCACATCTGGATACTTATTTATCTTTGCAGGGGGAGCCGTATCATGGCAATCAAAGCTGCAAAAGTGTATCGCTCTATCCACCACAGAAGCTGAATATATCGCTGCCACAGAAGCTAGCAAGGAGCTCTTGTGGATGAAGAACTTCCTAAAGGAGTTATCGCTCAAGCAAGAGAAGTACACTCTTTACTGTGACAGTCAGAGCGCCATCGACTTGAGTAGAAACGCTACATATCACTCAAGGACAAAGCACATCGACGTACGCCATCACTGGATCCGAGATGCTTTGGAGAATCAACTGATGCACATTAAGAAAGTTGATACAAGCCAAAATCCGTCGGACATGATGACGAAGCCTCTACCAAAAGAAAAGCATGACTTCTGCCGAAGGAAGGCAGGTATGACTACTGTTTGAAAACCTCTCTCCTCATGTGGATGGAGGGGAAGATTGATGGGAACGGGGTCCATCCCCATGATGAACCAATATGGATTTGATCCATGAAAATCGGTCACCCATGGTTGGGTTCGGCCAAGTACTTAGCTATTTTTCTGGGTGCAGTTTCTGTGACTAGATACAGTTTTGGGAGCCGTTTTCGGAGCTGTTGCAGGCATAATTAGGCTCGGTCTTCAACGCGAAAGTTGTTGGAAAAAGTTTTCTCTTTCTTTCCAGCTTTGAACCAGATCATTCTGAGGTGTATTGAAGAAGTTATGGCTCTCGAAAGTAGGCTATCTGTTCATATTCTGCATGTATTCATCTTGCATGCAATAATGATGTATTGTCTTTCTCCATGCTTTGGAAGATGGAAGGACTAATCTTGGGAGATGAAAGGGCTGCCCTTTGGACTTCTCCATACATAGAGTGGTGTACCCAAGAGGCTTATCCTCCTTATAAATAGAGGGGAGATGGTGAAGGTTAGAACACAACTTGTAATCCTCACACTTGTAATTCTTTTCAAGTGAGTTTGAGAGATAGTGATCCTCAAGTGAAGTTGTACCAACTTGAGAGAATAGCTCTTTGTAATCTTTCATTTGATTATAGTGAAAAAGGCGAAGAAGGAGCGGGTGAGGACGTAGGCTCAAATTGAGCCGAATCTCGGTAAATCTTGTGTGTATCTCTCTCTTATTTATTTATTTTTTGCTTCTCTTCCATTTCTATTTTATATTCTCATCTCATCACAAAGACGGGAAAGGTCTTATTTTTTTCCCAACAATAAATGAAAGGAATAATACGTCCCCATGGCTCGATTCATTCGGTAACCACAAAAGTCATTCGAGTTCAGTACAATATCAAGAATGATAGAAAGTAAAACTAAAATTTAGAAATCCGGAGATAGCCTAAGAATGTTTTGTAGCAGTGATGTTTGTCACATTATTTGTCTTTATGAAGAAGTGTGGTTAGTTCTTCTTGAATTGCTACTTTTTTGTTGAAATTCTTGCATGTTAATCATAATTATCTGAACTTTTTTTGCAGGCGTGCCTCGCTCTTTCTTCTCTCTCCCATCGTTCCGTAACAGTAACAGAGAAGGTGATTCCAAGCTAGGGAGGTGAAGGAGGAGAATGTTGGGATTCTTCTTTTCGTTTCATTTGGACAATTAATTAAGTAGGATACTTTGTACGTTAGTTGGGATGGAAAATGTTAGTGTTCTACGCTTTATAGCACAGTCCATAACCATTCCATTTTTCTAGATTGGCAATGGAGTAGACATGTAAATAGAGAGAGTTTGGGTTGTTCTTCTTTAGCAATTTGTGATTTGAATGTGCAATTCATGTTATATGTTGCCATAATTTGTACTTAAATATCCTTAATTTTCTTCCTCTTTTTTCACTCTAATACTCCGCGATTATTGTCAAGTTTATAAAGTTTCACTTTAAGTCTTTAACACCCTAGACTAGCATTATTTTGTTCGATATACCAACATACTCAAGATGAAGAAGCAGAAAATGTTCTCTCATTCTTCAAGGAAATCTAAGTTCTATGTACCGGCGATTGCAGCAGAGGAAGCAGGATGGCTTCGGAAGCTCATGTATAATCTTTCAGTGGTTGGTGCACATATTCGACGGTATCGATTCAGTGCAACAACCAAGCGACTGCAGCGATGGCATCAATTTTTTTTTCTTCAATGGTTAGAAGAGATCTGTGAGACTAAGGCACATAGTGCTGTATAAACGCATCATGGATGGCGTCATGGTAGCGGTTAATGTTCGGAGCTATGTGATTCTATCGGGTCCGTTCAAGACACTGCATGAGCGCATCAAAGATGGCATCATTACAGTGGCTGATGATCGGAGTCAGGAGGGTCTGGCATATCCGTTCATATAAGACCTCAACGCCAGCTGATCATAAGAACTATAAAGGAGAGTAGAACTCCATGTTACAGTAGCGACACCACATGAGGTACATTGATAGGGTAAAGCCTCGGCTTCAGGCCATGTCATAGTGGCGTAATACCGCATATAGTCAAGGACACAACATACATGGGCTTGGAGGACTTTTGATATTCTATCTTTGTAATTCTACCATAAGTTTTATGTTATTAGTTCAAAGAGAAATCTACTAGGCATCTATCTTTTGGTTCAAAGAATGATCATTGACTGGGAGAATATCAGGAACAGTAGGTAGTCCTTTGAGACATTGAGGGATTACGGACCCAGAACCACTGTTGTCTACTATATGTTCTCTGAGTAGAACAAAGTTCTGTGGAAGGATGGCTTAGACACCTTAATGAGTTCTAGGACATTTGGAATATCCGGCGTGCCTTACAGGAAGCACGGTAGCACAACACTACAAAGGAGCGAATGACTCTATGCTACAGTGGGTGACACCACCATGAGGTTCCTCGATAGGGTAATGCCTCGGCTTCGCGAGCCATGTCATAGCGGTAGCACCGCATATAGGCAGGTGGCCTAATGCTGTAAAATGAAGAGTGGTAGACAGCACTACAAAGAGGCCGGTGACCTCATGTTACAGTGGTATGACACAACCAAGAGGTACCTAAAGAGGGTAAAGTCTCGGCTACGCGAGCCATGTCACAACGACGTAACACCGCAAGGAAGCGCAAGGCTTCATGCTGGGTAGTTTGGCACTACAAAGAGATTGGGACCTCATGCGACAGTGGATGACACCACAATGAGGTGGGACCTCGGCTTTGGGCCAAGTCATAGCTGAGTAGCACCGTAATGAAGCGCAAGGCTTCATGCCAAGGACTCTGTAAAAGAACTCACCTAGAGTGTATGGAAAGAGATATAGGCTATCCCTTGAGGGTAAACTTGTAGACGTCCAAGATACATACACCAAAACCAAGCGTGCACAGGGCCTTTAATGTGCAACCGAAAGCCCAGCTAATGTCATTGTGTGAGTGGGAAAAAATTATAACTATGGTACAGAATTCAAGGCCTGGTCCATTCTTGTATGATACTTTTATTTGACCAATGCGGGAAGATTCAAGTCGAAGCAACATCTATCCTAATGCATAATGGACAGCCACTATGGGGAACGTTCAACCCATATATTGAGATATGTGAGGGATTGTTGGTGTTATTTTCTTTTGACTAAGAAAAATAGTTTCACATTGGCTACACCACCAAGTGTGTATCTCAATATAATACTTTGTATGAGTTGAGGTGTGCACATGGGGTGTGGTGGGACACATGGGTGCCATATGGGGGTATTTTATTAGGAGAAAAAAATGATAACTCATCAATGAAAGATTTTAAGTATTTTGTCATGCTCTTGGATATTATTTCATAGGAGCTAAGTCCCAAATTGGCTTAGCGACTCGGACTCAAGGACGCAAATTGGCGCTTTGTTGGTGCACTTTGCACTTAGCATCGTCGCAAGGCGCTCGTACGCTCGTTTTATGCTCGGATTGCATGCACGTGTTGCATGAACGGGCGCTGAGCGGGTGATGAACAGTCGCAAGGCGGATGCTGAACGGGGGCTGAGCAGGTGTCGAGCGAGCACTGAACGGACTATACATTCGGCTGCGATTGTGGGATATCAATTTTGTATATTGATTTTTTAGTCCCACATCGAAAAGAAGAGGAGGATGGGCTTCCATCCTTCCCTATTTAAAGAGCCATCTAGCCTCCTTTTGAGAGAGACCAAAAATTGAAAAAGATGAGTTCAAAAGGAGTCCGTTCGAGTCACACAAAGAGGTGACTACGAGCATTCCAGAAGTTCTCTTGAGAACTTCCTAGCTCCTAGGATCAGATCATCGATAGAGGACGAATCTTGCTTTGAGCAACGATGGTCTTCACCACCCCAGCAAGAATAATTTTTATTCTATATTTCTCTCCTCTTCTTCTAGTTGTAAACGTTTTGTCCCAATTGCAACTGCGTTTGTAAGGAAGAACGTGTTTTTGTTCTTGAATTCTGTGATTCAGAAGGAGTTGTAATTAGCTACTATATTATATAACGAATTTTTTCATTAAAAGTAATAAAAAATTATATATTTATAAAAAATGGGAAAAGTTTCGTGTATTTGCGGATGGGGGGACCACTCGCCAACTCAGTTGGCGAGGTGCTGAGTTGGCGAGCATCTCGCCAACTGAGTTGGCGGGGCACTCTCCTCGAGAGGCCCGCTCGCCAACTCAGTTGGCGGGCCAGTGAACGTTGGTTTTTTACCCTTTAGGCAACGGCTCCCTCCAACGGCTCCCTCCAACTCCTATAAACACCCCCCCCCCACCCCCCACCCCAAACACTCCTCACACAACACATTCTCCTCCTCCTCCTCCTCAAATTTTCACAGCTTCCTCCTCCTATTTTCACAGCTTCCTCCTCCTGTTTTCTGTAGCAAAAGTTCTCAACCGTCATGGATCGTAGCGTAAAAATTGTATGCTCGCACGGCGGTACAGTAAATGGGTTAAATTACGAAGGAGGAGAAAGTATTATTTTTTCAACTTATCCGAATATTAGTTTTGAAAATATACGTAATCATATTATTGAACGTTGTTCTATTCATTATGATTTTATTCTGAAGTCTATTTTTGGTTCTAATTGTTTTTGATAGATAGTGAAGATGCATGGAATTATATTCTTGAGATTAATTCACAATCACGGTATATAAAAATATATGTTATTAAAGTAGCAGCAACCTTAGATAGTAGAAATAATGAATATTTTTCTGAATATCAGCATGTTAGTTCGGGTGCTAGTTCTTCTCAACAAATAGTTTCATTTATCCAAGAAGGTCATTCATCAGATGAATCTAACCATGATGATGATAGTGACAACGACGATGGAAATAGTGATGATTTAGTTGAAAATGTAGATTATACGGTAGATGATGATGTTGTAAAAGCTATCACTGATGAATTATTTAAGGGACAATCATTTCCTAGTCGTTCTCACTTTAGAAGCTTTATAAGTAATTTAGCAATTAAATATAATTTTAGTTGTTCAGCTAGTCTTA
This sequence comes from Iris macrosiphon, assembly GCA_036927795.1. Taxonomy (NCBI): domain Eukaryota; kingdom Viridiplantae; phylum Streptophyta; class Magnoliopsida; order Asparagales; family Iridaceae; genus Iris; species Iris macrosiphon. The sequence goes on along the minus strand of JAYESA010000007.1, from coordinate 208,401,612 downwards.
TGAATAATGCTCGTGGAATTATATATAGTTGTGATCAACCGAATTGTAATTGGAGAGTATATGTCAAATCTATTGGAAATGGCGATATAGTTAAAGTTAGTACATTAGAAAATCGTCATTCTTGTTTAGGAAGACTTAGTACAGGACGTCATCGACTAGCTACCGCTTTATGGATTAAGACCATGATAATTGACATTATTAGAGATAACCAGTCATACAGTCAATCACAAATTGTTAAAGATATATATAGGGAGCACCGTATACAAGTTAGTTATTCCAAAGCATGGAGAGCCCGAGAGACAGCATTAGCTGAAATTAATGGTAGTTATGATGAGGCATACGCTAGTCTTGAGGAGTATTGTTATAGAATTATGGAGACAAATCCAGGTAGTACATATTTTATTAAAACTACCGAAAACAATAGCTTCCAACGAATTTTTATTTGTTTTAAGTCATGTATTGATGGATTTTTAAGTGGATGTTTACCAATTATTAGTACTGATGCTACATTTCTTTCGTCTAAATATCAAGGTATCTTATTTATTGCTTGTGCTCACGATCCTAACTATCAATTATATCCTATAGCTTATGCTGTTGCTGAAGGTGAGAATAGTGATTCTTGGTCTTGGTTTTTAAATTCTCTTAAAATATCTTTTGAAAGTTGTTTTAATGATTGGAGTTCAATTTCATTTATATCTGACAAGCAAAAGGGATTAATAAATGCTGTTCGTGCTATTTTTCCTGCATCTCCTCATTTTTTTGTATTCAATATTTTAAACAAAACATGAAAAAAGTTACAAAAGAACCAGTATTTCAACGCTTGTTAGACTCGCTTGCTAGATCATATAATAAAACGGATGCAGAGAGTGTGTTTGATATAATTAAAGCCGAGAACATAGTGTTGTACGATTGGCTTATTGGTGTAAACGATAAAAGTCGTCGATTTGAACATTGGATAACAGCGTATGCTACTTGTCCTAGATTAGATATTAACACTTCTAATCTTGCTGAATGTTTCAACAGCTGGATTAAGAAATTACGAGATAAGCCAATAACAACACTTCTCGATGGTATTAGAGCCAAGATTATTACACTTCATGACAATCGTAGAAAGTTTGCTGAAAATATAGACACAGATTATTGTCCGAAGATGTTAAAAAATATGGCTTCTATTATCAAAGAGAAGAACCACCTAGAAATATTAGTTATTGATAGTTATAAGTTAGAAATAATAGACCGGGCATCAGGTAGAACCTATATTGTTCATATAACTGACAGAACTTGTACATGTTTTAGATGGTACCATACTTATATACCATGTATACATGCATGTTTTGTTTGTAGATATTGCAATATTAGTATTGATACTTTTTATCCTGCAGTATTTTTGACGCAAAACTTGAAAGCTGTATACGCGCATAAAATGGAGCCAATTCCAGTTCCCTACGAAATCCAAGGTCCTTTGGTAAGAGGACAAATTGGGGTGCCAGATGTAAGACGCAAAGTCGGAAGACCAAAGAAGAACCGCATCAGACCCCGGAATTCATCGACCAGAGATCTACGTTGCAGTAATTGTGGTGCTATGGGACACAACCGAAGAAGATGTACTAGTCAACCGAGAGAATAAAATAGAATTATTCAATACCCAAATATTGTAATAAAAAACCATTACAAATCATACAAAAAATTTAATGATACAATGTTTCAAATTTTCTACTAATCCTCGTCCTCGTCTTGTTGAGTTTGGGTAGCCAGCGGTGCTGATGGAGTCAAAAAAAATTGTGTGAATATCTGGTAGCTTTCATCTCCAGCAGTTTGGTAACTCGGATCCGCTCCTGCAGACTGGTAACTAGGGCCCGCTTCAGCATACTGCTCACTAGGGCCCACTCCAGCATACTGGTCACTAGGGCCCGCTTCAGCAGTATCCCGACGCCGACGACGACGAGAGTGTCTCTGTCGTACTAAGCCGGTCGGATAGTCCGGTGGAAGACGGGATTGTAATGGAGGCATTTCCGGTTCCCGTCCAATACCCAGATGCTCAACACGAGTCACAATTTCCTCCATAAGAAGTCGACCTTGTGGGGGAAGGTTTATCTCAGGTTGTTGCAAATATTGTTGGTATGCAACACTCTGAAATTTGAAGAACACGTAAATTAATATATTTATCATATCTATGTATATGTATTTTTGAAAGTTTAATGAAGTCATACCAAATCATGTATTCCATCGGCAAAATCACGCAGAGTAGAATCGTCTACAGATCTAGTCTTGAACCTGGGCTCCTCGTAGTGGTATACTCGGTTGCTCATAAGAGGACATCCCCACCATCGCCTGTAGTCGAGGCTACCTATGTCTGCAAAATGTAAACAAAATTTTAGCAAACTATTTACACTAAATCAATACGAATAATGAGTAACTTAATCAATACGAATAATGAGTAACTTATAACTTACATTCCTCAGCAGAATTTAGTATGGAAGACATGTCCCTGACACTATAATTCTCGAACCGATTATTCCAGTCAGCAACGAGACCAATGATTCGTTGTAATGCATTTGATGTCTGATAACCGACTGTCGGTGGATCATCGAGAATTATTGGGGCCATTGCGAATTACCGAAGAACACGGTCTGCCGGATGGTACATGGTGAACCGATCATATATAATATGACATCTGTGTAAACTAAATGCATAGGATGTCATCTTGATTTCTGGAGCATCAGGTTCATATGAGTACGGTAACCAGGTTACCTATTTAAAGAGATTGTATCAATATGATGTGATGTTTATCTACGATCAAAACTTAAATAATTTAAAGATATTTATTGCATATTTAAAAATTACCTGATTATACCGCAGTGTATCAAATTGGCTACGATATAGTGATACAGTCCTGTATTGGTAGTGTTGATAATCCACTACGTCTGTAGGCCAGCGCATAGCAACTGGAAATACTCCAACATTACTGAGAATGCTGGTAACAGGCCTACCAATATAAAAGTGCTCGTAGGACCAAAACTATAAAACAAAAAAATGACATTAGTACAAACATAATTTGCGTATAAAATTACTCTTAGTTTTTAAGGTCTTTAATTCATACATGTATCAGTGAAATACATCCACAAATACTCTTGCGATTGGATCTGACAAATTCTGTCAGATTGGCGTACAAAAATGCAAGAGTAGCAGCTCCCCACGCATGCTCAGTAGGTTTGGTCAGATCATCCAAGAATGGTAAAAGCTGCACATTTACCATATTTCCCGATGCATCGGAAAATAGAATTGCACCACATAAACAGAGCAGATACGCTCTAGTGCAACGAATGACCTACATTTATTAAGTGTTATATAGAATTGCACCACTAAATTAAGTAATAAACAAATTTACTAAAAAAAATACATACCCGATTTTCATCTACATCAACCACCCCATCAATAGTTTGATGTAGGTCTATAAAGTTGCCACGGAGCCATGAAAATTTCACATAATTGCCGTCTTTTAGACCTGATGGAGGGCTAACACCAAGATAACTCCGGATCAGATCAGATCCCTTTAAGTGCGGATCAAAATATATAGCGTTACCTTTAATAGGTAACCCTAGTATATTCGCCACATCAAAAAGGGTGATCGTCATCTCGCCGAATGGGAGTTGAAAAGTGTTGCGTTCTGGCCACCAACGCTCCGCAAGGCTTACAACTAAATGAAGATCGTGAATTAAATATCTAACACGGTCTATATAGTGGAATCCAAAGGATTCCACCAAAGCCTTTTGAGCTGGATTAAGCTCCCACGTACGATAATTCCTTTCAGACCGCCAATGTACGTGGATCCGGGTTCGTAAAGCATTATCATGGTCGAATAACTATAAAAATTCTATGCATTAATAAAGTAAACATAGGCATTATAAAAAATATATACATTAATAAAGTTGGCAACTTGTAATTTCAAAAATTACCTCGCCAGTAAAAACTGAGTAGAAATGTGCTCTTCACGTTGCTTCATAATAAGCGCGGTTGTCGGTCCGCCAGGAATACGACCATCATTGCGGGTAGCCATCGCCAGTAAATATCAAGAGGAGGAGAATGGGGAGTGAGGAGTGTTTGGGGTAGGAAGAGAATGTAGTGTGAGGAGTGTTGGGTGGGGGGGGGTTTATAGAAATTTTGGAGTAGGAGAACGTTGGAATATAGCCGTTGGCCAACGGCTACCAACGTTGCATGGCTCGCCAACTGAGTTGGCGAGCGGCCTCTCGATGAGAGCGCCCCGCCAACTCAGTTGGCGAGATGCTCGCCAACTCAGCACCTCGCCAACTGAGTTGGCGAGTGGTCCCCCCATCCGCAAATTCCCAAAACATTTCCCGTTTTATATAAATATATAATTTTTTATTACTTAAAATGAAAAAATCCGATTATATAATTATATAGTTCTTCGTTAGATCGAGGTATATCAGAGAGAACTTTTGTGTGAACTCCTGATCTCGACTTCAACTTCAATTTCTTATTCTACCATCTTTGAATAAGTCTGGAGACTAACACCAAACACACACACCAATCATATTAATGATCATCACCAAGAAGAGAAATTTTGCTAGAAAATTATTTGACTTAACTTATATGAATATTTTATAAATTGAATTAAGCAAATTGAATTGTCTAAATTGTGGGGCATTTTGAGCACCTTCAACTTTCGATATCAGTGTAAAAAGGATATCATTTGCACAATACAGGGACTTGGTGCTACCGGTCCATGACAAGACAACTACTGGTACTAAGATTCCCTTTCATTTTATTTTGTCGGACACTATTGATTTCTTCCTCTTCTCTAGTTCTCTTGAAGCTTATTTTTACCCCCATTATCATTGTTATATATATTAGACTTCAATCATAATAACATAATCTGTCAATTTCCTCACCAGTTTTTTTTTAAGTGGTGATTAAAACTTTTAATAATGTCATGAGCAGGTGAGAGTTCAATATCACCATCCACTGGAGAAGTGATAGATTTCTCTTCTCCTCGTATTAGCAAGGTATTATTATCTTGGATTATTTAGTTTTAAAATATTGTATAATATTAAAATTTTATATTTTTATTTTTATATTATTCATAAAAGAGTTAGAATCTAGTTCTAAATGACTGTTAAATTTTGTTTATGTCTTCACAATATTCAAAATTTTCGTTTAGTTTTATGGTCTCGTATAAAATTTAAAATTTGTTTTTATGTCTCAATTTGGATGGACATTCCAAGTCAACCGTTAAGATGAGATATAAACCATATTTTGCATTGGAGAGCTAAACACAAATTAAAAATATTATATGAGAACTAAAACTAAATAACTATATTATCTTTCTTTTTCAACCATTGCACTCTAAATAAGCATATTCTATTTCCTCTCACATGCAAGCGTGGAATCACACTGCATGTGAGAAGAAATTCATCCGTGTATATGAGAAGGAACAGAAATAAAAATTGAATATTTGCGACAGCAGATCCCACATTTGCTTCCTTGATATATTCATTACACCAAGTAGCGACCATGACATGAGAAAGTATCTTCTTTTAAGCATGTTTTCTCGAATTTGAAAATTTTATTAATGATAGATGCAGCACTACTCTATAGGAGCAGTCAATTTTGGACCGAAAATCGAATCGAACAAAAGATACGGGTCGGTTTGGAAGAAAAAAATCAATTCAGTTTCGATATTTAAAATACTAAAAAAATTATTTAGTTTCGGTTTTGATTTTGTATTTCGGTTTCGATCCAAAATTAAAAATCGAAAACCGAATAAAATTTAAACAATTATGTAAATACCCTCAATTATATGCTTATTTGTAATTAAAAATGTATATATTTTAAAAATAATAATTTTATGTATGTGTTTTTAAGTCCAACTTTGATAATTTAAGAACAAGTGCAACTTTGAAATACAACCAATGTGTACATAAAAATTATAATTTTTAATATAATTTAACTACGATCCCAACTTTAGGCCTGACACATTAAACAATAGAAATAGTCTAATCGAACAAATCGAATAAACCAAATCGATTATTTGATTCGGTTCGGTTCAGTTTTAGCTAATTTTAATTCGATTTCGATTTTGGATTCCTAGAATTTTGATTAATATTATTTTTTTTATATAACTATTTCGAAGATGTACCCTACTTATAACACTAGATGACAAATGGCATGAAATTATAATAGATATGCCAGAGCAATATCATAAAATAAAAAATATAAAAGTGAAGACTCTAGTCCAATGAACACAGAAATTTGTCATGCTTTGCAACTATAGAAACTTCCAGCATACTTGACCAAATATAATTTGGTTATGGATTATTTTGTATAAGGGTGCCAGATTTAGAATCTAATTAAACTTTGGGTACTCGATTTGTCCATTGATAGGTTTGAGTACTCAAAAATAATTTAGTGACACATGCTCGTCATTAAAAGTCTTATTTCGTCACTGAAAGCCCAAATTTGTCACTAAATGTGTCACTAATAAAATTTCAGTATTCAAATCCATCAACGAACAAATAGAGTACCTAAAGTCTAATTAATCCTAAACTTGGTACCCTTATACAAAATAATTCTTTAATTATTTCTGAAGGCACTACAAAAGTTACTCAGGACTAGTCCAATTTTTTCTTTTTATTTACTAGTTTGCCACCGAAAAAAATTTCTCGGGACTGTCCAAAAAAGTTTTAGGACTGTCAAAATTGTTGACA
>JAYESA010000007.1:208337387-208389887 GCA_036927795.1 Iris macrosiphon | reverse complement strand
ATATATATATATATATATATATATCAAGATTACAACCAAAGGGCTTACAATGCTTTTACAACTGCCTACGTGGCAGTTGCTAATTGGATCCCCCCCCCCCCAACAGTGTTGTAAGTCCTTTGGTTGCAGTCATAGCATTGTCCTACATATAAAGAGGTAATTCTGCACTACGTTAGTGGGTTAGCTTTTCCTACCAGAATTCACGCTGGCCTGCACTTAGGGGTATTAAATCTCAATAATTAGTGTTAGCACTCCTCCATGGGATCGAATAGGTAATTGTGTTAAGGACTCCTGGTCCGAAGGCCTACAAACTCAGCCCAAAGGCCACACTCTCAGCCCGAAGTCCCTCACCTGCATCGCATTTGTATCGCGATCGCACCGCACCACATCACACCCGTACTCAGCCTGCATTCCGACTGCCCTCACATAGAAAATTAAATATATATTTTTCGTTGCTCGAATCTGCAACCTCTGGGGGATATGTCTCACTCTAACCACTTGAGCTAGAGGTCATTGGCTAAAAAAATGTTGATATATATATATATATTTATTTATTTATTTATTTATTTATTTATTTGGGTACGAGCTCGACTGCTACGAAGAGAATAGGTGGGAGATCATGTAAGGCAGCGAAAGTCACGCACCACACCGTCTATGGAAAGTTATTATTAATGTAAACTATTGAGATTTGTTGGTTGAGGTCAGGTTTCAATAGTTCATTAGTTAACAAATGTCAGATGATTATATCGTGGTCGCTACCTGCTTTCAAATTGTTTTCGTGAGGGATGAGGAAACGAAGAGTGTGGTGTACAACAACAATTACAAAGTCTTTATCCTAAATTTTCCGGTCGACTATTTGAACTATTTTCTTCCATTGAACTCTTTTAATAGCCATTTCCTCTATACTATTAACAAAAAAAACATATCCTTCTATACAACCATGTTCTTCTTAAGTCCGTGAAGTGTGGCCTAGTGGTAAAAGCACCGGATATGGGAGGTGGGCAGGGTTCAATTCCGGGGGGAGTCGGACGGTAGTTTAATTAAGGGATGTTGGAAGGGGGTCTCTGGTAGGAAAAAAAAAAAAAAAACATGTTCTTCTTAAAGATTATAAGGACAATTTGATTCTTAAGTTGGTAGACTGCTGACGTTTGTTTCAACCATTTTTATACAATTCTTTGCATTATGGATGGCCTGGTATGGAGCTCAAGGTATATAGAAAATATACATGCAATACTCAACATTTTTTTCGACGCAATATTATATCAACACAGGCAATAGTTTAGGTGCTAATTGGACATTACGTCAACAATTAGCTCTAATATAATTCATAATAATATGTAATGCTTGTCGTCAACTTGCTAACTGCTTCAGAATTGTTAGGGCGAAGATTGGAAAAGCGTCCAGGCCCATCGTTACAGTGTCGGCCGATACCGATCCGATATGGCCGATACAGATACGATCTGCCATATCCCGATCCGATACAGACCGATACTGATCGATACTGACGTTGAATCTATTTTCCGATCAATTCGACAAAAAATATTGAACAAAAAAAGATCACTGTGTAAAAGTATTGTAAGGTTGTAAAAGTAGAAAACTTATCTATCGCATCGCATGTAAACAAATCGGTAGGTGACTAGTATTTCATTCAATTTCAAAACTGCTAAGAAAACAATACTTAAAATACTTAAAATTATGCCTAAATGTATAAAATATATTTTCTAAAATGTTAATAATTTGTTAATAATTATTTGCTTTCCGATACCAAAAAATTCGATACTCCGATCCGAAACTACCGATACCACCGATCCGGAGATCCCAATACTCATAGGAATGGTACGATACCGATGATACCGATACTACGAACCTTGAAATAACATCAGAAAAGAAATTCAAGAACATATATATAATACAAAGATAGTGTAATACTCAAGAAGAACATACTTCAGGAAAACCATAACGTTTGTAGCAAATAAACACAGAGACCTTACGCATGGGCAAGTTATTGGCTGCTAATTGAAGATGGTGTCAACAAGTAGCATTAAAATTACTGCAATTTCTTAATTATGTAGGTTGCTCTCATCATGCTTCAGGCTCATCGAGCTAGAGTTAAATATTTTAGTCTACATTATCACTACGCTTGGTGACTATGCAAAAATAAGGGGCGGGGGAAGTTACTCACAATTATTTGCCGAACGTCCAAAGTTGAACTTAGTTTCATCTACTAATGAAATTGTTCACTTCAATTCAAGCTTCTTTCCCAAATGACTTTGTGTATGGTTGGACATCAAGAAAATCTTCACCAGTAGTCGTTGCAAGAGCACGCCCCATCCTCAAAATGATGAAATCTGCACCTGTCCCTCACAACTATCCTCCGCCCGTAAATCTTCGAAACGAGCTTCATCGACTCATGGCAATCCCCGCAGACCCTCAGGTTCTTCACAACCCGCAGCGAACTGCCAGGACTCGTGCTGATCAGACCGAAAGCAATTGCAATCTTCTCGCTGTGGTAAAGCACTGCACTCTCCTTGTCCTCCTCGTCGATGTTAAGGAACACTCCGCTCGTGTCCGACACGTATCCTGCCTCCCGTAACCTCTCCGCCATCTCCTTGAGCATCGAATCGATCTCTCCTCTCTTCGGGTGAGAACCGTCCTGCACGACAAACTCGTGCACGGTGGAGCCAATGGTGATGCAGCTACTTCCGGGGTCTTTTCTGATGTCCAGTTCCTTCATCTTCAGCCTCACCCCGGAAACGGCTTCCCAGTCGCCCAGCGACGCGTAGAGGTTGGACAGAAGCACGTAGCAACCGCTATCGGAAGGGGCTAGCTCCACGAGGCGTTTTGCCACACGAATTCCTAGGTCGGCGTTCCCGTGGACCTTGCAAGCAAAGAGCAAAGCTTTGTAGATCACATCATCGGGCTTCATCGGCATCTTCTTGACCAGATCCTCTACCTCCTCCAGAAGTCCGGCACGGCCTAGCATATCCACCACACAACCGTAGTGCTCGATCCTGGGTCTCAACCCGTATACTCTGACCATCCTATCGAAGTAGGAACGACCCTCGTCGACCAACCCTGCGTGGCTACAGGCACTTAAAACAGCGATAAAGGTCACATCGGTGGGGATCACTCCAGCTTGCTCCATGGCACGGAAGCGGTCAAGTGCATCCTTAGCCCGACCGTGCATCGCTAGGCCTCCAATTAACGCATTCCAAGCGATGGGGTTGCCCTTCGGTAGTCCCTCAAAGACCTGAACGGCCTTGTCGATGTTCCCGCACTTGGAATACATATCAACCAATGCCGACCCTAAAACATCGTCCATCACAATTCCGTTCCTCTCTGCGTAGAAGTGAACCCATTTTCCCAGCTCGAGAGCACCGAGCCGCGATATGGCCGGAAGAACACTGACAAGAGTGACATAATTCGGGCGTGCACCCTCCGACTGCATGCAGCGGATAACGCCCACCGCTTCCTTGAACGATCCAGCTTCCACATACCTCGATATCATCCCGTTCCACGACACCAAGCTTCTGTGACCCATCTCATCGAACAACTGTCTCGCTCTGTCTGTCATTCCGAGCCTAAAATACCCATCAATCATAATGTTGTTCAACATAATATTCGCTTCGTTGTTGTCCGGTAACGGAGAACTAGATCTGATCAATCTCTGGGCATCTTCCATCTGCCCGCTGATAGCATACACGCGGACCAAATTGGTCAGAACGAACGCGTCTAACGTAAGACCCATTTTGGCAATGAGGGAGTGGATTTGCTTCGCTTCTTGTAGAGCTCCGGTTCCAGCGCAAGCCTTCAGAACCGAAGGGAAGGTGTAGTGATTGGGCTGCAGGGGTTCGTGAAGGAGTAGGAGGCGGCGGAAGAGGATTATGGCCTCTAGGATGCGGTCTTCTGACTCGGAGAGGGCCCGGATGATGGTGTTCCAGGAGAAGAGGTTTGGGTCGGGCATTACGTCGAACATCTTGCGGGCGTAATCCAGGTCGGGTTCAGAGGAGAGCGCGGAGATTCTGAGGCACTCGGCCGCGACCAAGGGGTCATGGATCCGGCCTGTTTTGATTGCTAGCGCGTGGTGCTGACGGAGTTCTTTAGGGGTTTTGATAGTTTTGAGATTGGAGAGGAGAGAAGAGGGGAAAAGAGGAGGCGTGGTGGTGGTGGTGGAGAACATTGCCAGTGTTTGAAATTTGGAGGGAAAGAAACGGCAACTAACGGCTAGTGAGTCAAGTAGGAGAGAGTAACGCCATCTTTAATCCAACTCCTCACATCTCAAATTGAAAAAAAAAAAAAAAAATCAAAATTTATCTCCAACTCATCCTCAAAATGAGAGAAAAAAATCATCAAATTTAAGGATCCACTATTTAACCATTTTGCCCTCCAAGTTTTAGCTAATTACTAATATATCATACATATGTTAAACACTAAACTTAATTAACTTACCATATTTTCTGATTTATAATTATAAATAATATAATAATTATACTATTAAAATATTATTGTTGAGATTTTTAAATAGAATCTAATATTGAATATTTTTGTTATTATATTTTTTTATTAGATTCATTTGATTAATAAAATAATATTTAAATAATTTGATAAAAATTAATATAATAATATTAAACTTTCTAAAATTAAAATATATTGACATAAAAAAACATAAACAAGTACATCAAAATTTAAAATAACGCAACCAATAATATTAAATAATATAAATTTAATGTTATATTAAAAAAATGTAAATAAGAACATCAAAATTTAAAATAACGCAACCAATAATATTAAATAATATAATATTAATGTTATATTAAAAAAAATAAGTACTTCAAAATTTAAAATAATATTAATAATATAACATTAATGTATATGATTATATTAAATAGTTGTAAAAAAATTAATTTATGTAGAAATAAATCATTATTGTTTATTATTTGAGGATTGGTGGGTTGGAGATGTAAAATTTTGACAATAATATAATATAGAAAAAAAAATTCTGAGTCGTCTAATTGAAAGAATTTTTTAGAATAGGTTAGAGATGGCCTAAGGAGGTTTATGTTGATAGAAAGACACCCTAGGAATTGCTGCGACCAGGAGAGAGGGATGAGAAACGTTTAGTGTAGTATAGGGTTAGTTGGGACTGCCTATGCCGGAAGCATCTTTATTTATTGTCACATGGTTTTGCTTCTCAATCGAATATGATATCTATACTAGTAGAAAAGTTCAGGCTCCGTTTAGATAGTCTTTCAAGGCTTTTGATAAGGGCACTGCACATTTTACTCGGGGCTAGTCTAGGATTGGGACTAGCCCACTAAAGAAAACTTTTACTTATACTAATCCAACATTTTACTCATACTAGCCCACTACTTCCAAACCCTTCCAAACCCTTCCCTACCCGACCGGAGCCCTCCCCCCTCCCGCCGTCCTCCTCCGCCTCCTCCCCCGTCCTCCACCGCAACCTCCCGTCGCAGCGCCTCCCGTCGTCGTCGCCGTCAAAACCAAAAATGAAAATGAAAAAATAGAAGAACTGTCAAAATGTTGATTTTTAGGACTGTCAAAATTTTGACAGTCCTACCAATTGGAAGGACTGTCAAAATTTTGACAGTCCTAAAAATATATGTTGAATTTTTAGGACTGTCAAAATTTTGACAGTCCTAGTAGGACTGTCAAAATTTTGACAGTCCTTCCCATTGGTAGGACTGTCAAAATTTTGACAGTCCTAAATTTTTTTTTTCTGTTAATTGTTGGGGGGGCCAATTTCAAAATATCCTTAAAATTTCTATCATTAAAATTTGTTAAAGTATTCTGTTATTTAAAATAGTAAATTTATTATTGGTACATTAAATATTTTATAAAAAAAAAATACCAAAAGTAAAATTTGGAGGTCGAAACATCGTTTTTTTGCGATTCTAAAAATTTGGAAAGTCCGTCAAACGGTGAAACAGTTTATCCCGAAGTACTTTCCCATACGGTCATTTTGGCTCAAACTGGAGCTTGTTTCGATCTTCCAGTCAAAAGTTATGATACTTTAAAGTTTTATATTTTATATTTTTGCATGTAATATGTACGTCTTACTTCGGATGAAAATTCTCTCTACACGAATTGTGTTACTCTCGTCGAAAACATACAAATAGACCTATTGTGTGACGAAAAACGATTTGAAAACAAATAGTTATGGCCGTTTGAAGTCTGATCGACGGCAGACGTAATATTCGTACGGTAAATTTTTTTTTTTTGGTTCAATGATAACATATTCTATTTTGGATGTTAAACTAAATAAAAAAAAATCAAAATCCAAAACTAACTAAATAGAAATAAACTTAAAAAAAATCCTGACAATTAAAATGAGGACTGTCAAAATTTTGACAGTCCTCATTGTTTGTGGGACTGTCAAAATCCTGACAGTCCTAGTTTTATATAAAATTTTCAGTGGGTTAAAATTAGGACTGTCAAAATTTTGACAGTCCACATAGCTTGTGGGACTGTCAAAACTATGACAGTCCTAACAATTTGTAAGACTGTCAAAATTTTGACAGTCCCACAAGCTATGTGGACTGTCAAAATTTTGACAGTCCTGATTATAACAATTTGGACTAGCCCCAAATGAGGACTGTCAAAATTTTGACAGTCCTTCCATGGAAGGACTGTCAAAATTTTGACAGTCCTGATTATAACAATTTGGGCTAACCCGACTGTCAAAATTTTGACAGTCCTCATTTCTTGTGGGACTGTCAAAATCCTGACAGTCCTAGTTTTATATAAAAAAATTAGTGGGTTAAAATTAGGACTGTCAAAAGTTTGACAGTCCACATAACTTGTGGGACTGTCAAAATTATGACAGTCCTAACAATTTGTAGGACTGTCAAAATTTTGACAGTCCTTCCAAGTGGTAGGACTGTCAAAATTTTGACAGTCCTGATTATAACAATTTGGGCTAGCCCCAAGTAACTTTGGGAAACTTGTAATTTTGGGAAATGGGACTGTCAAAATTTTGACAGTCCTTCCAAGTGGTAGGACTGTCAAAATTTTGACAGTCCTGAGTATTACAGTGAGCTAGCCCCGAGTAACTTTCATGATGGCAAACTTGTAATTTTTTCTAATTTTGAAATGGGCTAGCCCCGAGTAAAATGTGCAGTGCCCTTATAATTTGCCTCTTTTAAACTTAGTGTTTTGAGTTGGCAAATTATAAGGGCACTACAACTTTTACTTGGGACTAGTTCAGGATTGGGGCTAGCCCATTAATGAGCAAAGTTTACTCACACTAGCCCATTAGTTTACTCATACTAGCCCACTTTGAAACCCTTCTTCCCAAACACTCCCAAACCCTCCCCACCCCACCGGAGCCCTCCCCCCTCCCGCCGTCCTCCTCCGCCTCCTCCCCCGTCCTCCACCGCAGCCTCCCGTCGCCGCGCCTCCCGTCGTCGTCACAAAACCAAAAATGAAAATGAAAAAATAGAAGAACTATCAAAATTTGACATATATGTTGATTTTTAGGACTGTCAAATTTTTGACAGTCCTACCAATTGGAAGGACTGTCAAAATTTTGACAGTGCTAAAAATGTATGTTGAATTTTTAGGACTGCCAGAATTTTGACAGTCCTACCAATTGGTGGGACTGTCAAAATTTTGACAGTCCTAAATTTTTTGACATTGACAGTCGACAGTCTAAAAATCATGATCTAAAAATTTTGACTGTCAAAATTTGACATATATGTTGATTTTTAGGACTGTCAAAATTTTAACAGTCCTACCAATTGGAAGTACTGTCAAAATTTTGACAGTCCTAAAAATTCAACATATATTTTTAGGACTGTCAAACTTTTGACAGTCCTTCCAATTGGTAGGACTGTCAAAAGTTTGACAGTCCTAAAAATATATGTTGAATTTTTAGGACTGTCAAAATTTTGACAGTCCTTCCCATTGGTAGGACTGTCAAAATTTTGACAGTCCTAAATTTTTTTTTTCTGTTAATTAATTTTTGTTAATTGTTGGGGGGGGCCAATTTCAAAATATCCTTAAAATTTATATCCTTAAAATTTGTTAAAGTATTCTGTTATTTAAAATAGTAAATTTATTATTAGTACATTAAATATTTTGTAAAAAAAAAATTACCAAAAGTAAAATTTGGAGGTCGAAATATCGTTTTTTTGCGATTCTAAAAATTTGGGAAGTCCGTCAAACGATGAAACGATTTTTCCTGAAGTACTTTTCCATACGGTCATTTTGGCTCAAACTGGAGCTTGTTTCGATCTCCCAGTCAAAAGTTATGATACTTTAAAGTTTTATATTTTATATTTTTGCCTGTAATATGTACGTCTTACTTCGGATGAAAATTCTCTCTACACGAATTGTGTTACTCTCGTCGAAAACATACAAATAGACCTATTGTGTGACAAAAAACGATTTGAAAACAAATAGTTATGGCCGTTTGAAGTCTGATCGACGGCAGACGTAATATTCGTACGGTAGATTTTTTTTTTTTTTTGGTTCAATGATAACATATTTTATTTTGGATGTTAAACTAAATAAAAAAAATCAAAATCCAAAACTAACTAAAAAACAAACTTAAAAAAAAATCCTGACAATTAAAATGAGGACTGTCAACATTTTGACAGTCCTCATTTTTTGTGGGACTGTCAAAATCCTGACAGTCCTAGTTTTATATAAAATTTTCAGTGGGTTAAAATTAGGACTGTCAAAATTTTGACAGTCCACATAGCTTTGTGGGACTGTCAAAATTATGACAGTCCTAACAATTGTAGGACTGTCAAAATTTTGACAGTCATTCCAAGTGGTAGGACTGTCAAAATTTTGACAGTCCTGATTATAACAATTTTGGCTAGCCCCAAGTAACTTTGAGAAACTTGTAATTTTGAGAAATGGGACTGTCAAAATTTTGACAGTCCTAACAATTTGTAGGACTGTCAAAATTTTGACAGTCCTTCCAAGTGGTAGGACTGTCAAAATTTTGACAGTCCTGATTATAACAGTGGGCTAGCCCGAGTAACTTTCATGATGGCAAACTTATAATTTTTTCTAAATTTTCAATGGACTAGCCCCGAGTAAAATGTAGTGCCCTTATAATTTGCCTTTGAGTTTAAACATAATTTTTGATGTCCCAATCGATTTCTTCACTCAAAATTTTTTTTTTTTAAACTCAGGCCCTGTTTGGGCTTTATAACTCACTTTTCTGAGTTATAAAACAAAAAACTCACTTTTCTGAGTTATAAAACAAAATGCGAGCGAAACATTGTTTGGATAAGACAATTCACAATATCATATTTGAAAAATTTGATCCCAAATCGAATGTTATAACTCAGTTTTCTGAAAACAAAAAAAACATGTTTTCTGAAATAGTTTTCCAAATCCCTCTCCCCCCTCCACTTCAAGAGTCGCTGCCTCCCCCCTCCTCCTCCTCGGGTCCTGACCTCCACCCGACGCCGCCACCTACTCCTTCCTCCTCGGGTCCTCGCCGCCGATGGAGCTCGACACGGGTCTCGACTTGTCACGCCCCAGTCCCAAAATGTCGAGGGACTGAGCACGTGAGCAATGGCCAGCAGCACGCACCGATGGACAACCCAATTTAATGGATCCACCAGGGCATGCTTAAGCTGTAGTCTAGCAGTACTAAGTACAAGTCTCAGGTATTACTAATCTCATCCACAGAATAAACACAGATTAATTGCCAGAAATAATGCAATGAAATAAATGAGCAATATCAAATAAGCTTATCTCGGAAAACAATCCGAGAATATGTCTGGTACAACAGATACAAATAGACAGGAAATAAACATCTGGAAATAGAAATAACTGACTACATACGGCCAATGCTCAGGAGAAGTCCTCTGGCACGATCTCGTTCTCATGTTCTGGTACAGCTCCTGGAAGTGCTCATGTACGGTATATCTCTGGATGGATCTCTTCGGCTATACCTGGGGACATAATCCGGATCCAGGTCCTCAGGGGACAGCAAGGTACAGAAAATACAAGCCAAAATAGATGCAGTGCAGCAATAATTAAGCAATAGGGTATACTAGATAACCAGCTAAGTGATATGCAACATGAGAGCAGTACAAGAACTCAGGCTGAAACTACTACAAGCTCTGTGTCGGGGAGCCGGTAGCAGTGATATCATGTAGTTGTCCAGCTCGTAGTGAGACTTAAGACGCCGGCATAATATAATATCAACCTGTAGCTTGTGTGTCTCTCCCCACCCAATGTAATCACGCATATCATGACCATAACGTCTCATGTCCATGTCAGCGGGATTATAGCTAATGCAACAAGTCATAATGTCTATAAAATATCTCTGTCAAGTCCTGTATCCTATACAGAATCACCATGAATGTCTCAGGAAGACTCTGTCTCATGAATAGTGTCAAGTGTCCTGGGTTCTGGAGTACTTGATAAGACAAGTACGAGAGTTATCGGGTCTCGATATCCATCTCTATGTGACGTTAAACAACTCCGCGTACGGAGTTGGCACCCGACTGGTAATCGGACGCTAAGTACGCCACTCGGTCCTAGGTTTTAACAGTTGAAACAAGTTTATATGTATTTAAACAGGAATTCAGGCAAAGTTCTATAACAGGAATTAATGCAATTTGGCAAGCTTTAATTGCCCACTGATGTATAAACAAGTCAAGGAAAATAGTAGCAAGCTGCAGAGTTTGGCAAGGTACACTTGCCTGTGGTTCCGGCTCTGTTTGAGGTTCTGACTTCAGCTGGGTTTGCAGGCGGTACTCCGGTTGCTGTAACAAATATCACCATCAGATCCAGAAAATATCAATCAGCTAGGAACGCCTGTCCTTGGGTCCAATTTGGAGACAAGGGCAGAAACGACAGTTTCGGGCCAAAACGGGGTCCACTGGTGGGCCCGCTTTGCACCGAAAAACGTGTCAGGGTCAAAGGCCTCCAAATTCACCAAACTTAGTGTCAACAGGTCAGAAACGATGATTCGAACCCAACGGAACTTTCAGAATTGAATTCCGATGAGCCGATCACAAAATCGCCCGTCGAGCGGGGCCTGTGGGGCCCACGACACGCGATTTCGTCAACGTTCTCAGAATCGAACCAAACTTGACCCACAGGACCAGCGTATCGCTACGAGTCCGATTGCGCAAGTTTCGTCTCGATCCGACGTGTGTACACAAAGTTAGGGTGAATTGCAGAAAAGACGGATACGGGGCGATGTCCGCGGATACGCGTTGATTCCGGTGTGCACGCACACCCAAATCGACTTCCGCGAAAACCCACACGTCCGTATCGACGAGGCGCACGTATCTGTGAAGACCGCGCGAGACCAAGTCGTCCCGTTTGGCGGGGCGGACCCAGTTCCGGGGTGAAACAGGGTTTGAGTTTTTTCCTGTTTTTGGATCGCGGTGTGCCATCACCACAGGACGCGATGCCCCGAACAGTTTGTCCGGACACCGAGAGGGTCATACAGGCTTCGCAACGCAATTTACGGAATCGAAAACGGAGCTACGAACAAAAAGATACACGCACCTGAACATGGATCAAAAACCGGGCAAAACCGTGTCCGACACGACACAGGACACTGTGTCCTGTGTCCCTGTGTCCGACACAGTGGAGAGTTAGGGTTTCCTGCGGCGGGGCTCCGGCGGCTGGCTAAGGCGGAGGGGCAGCACGGCGAGGGCGGCGCGTCGCTCGGGGACTCGCCGGCGGCTCGACGAGGCTGGGCGGGGTCGTCGTGACGTGGGCGGCCGGACTCGAGGTGACTGCAGCTCTGGACGGAGGAGGAGAACTGCTGCGAGTGGCTGCAGTGGGGCGGGTCGGTCGACGGGCTGTGCAGGTGGCGGAGGCTCGAGGGTGGTGGTCGATGGAGGCCGGCGAGGTGCTGAAGAGGGCGGCCGGTGACAGGCGGAGGAGAGAGGTGGAGGAGGGATCGGAGTTGGCCGGAGGGCGAAGGGGCTAGGGTTTATAAAGGCCGCGGCGGTCGACGTGGGCGCGGGGAAGGCGGAGCCGAGGCGGGTCGTGGGCCGGGCAGCGCGGAGGGGTGGCGACGCGGGTGGCGCACGACGCGGCGGAGGCGGCGCACGACGCGGGCAGCTGGCCGGGTCGTGGGGGGGGGGAGATCCGGGTCGGGTTTGCGGGTCGGGCGGCGGCGGATCCGACCCGACCCGCTAGGGGCTGGGCTCGGGTTGGGCTGGGCCGGGCCGGCCCAACGGGCCGCGGGCTGAAAAATAAAATAAAAATATAAATAATAATAATAATAATAATAATAAAATCAGTAATTAATTAATAAATAAATAATTAAATAGGTAAATACTTTTTAGGCATTTAAAAATAGGTCCGGGGTCCGATAAATTTCAGAAAAATTGTCCTAAGTCCAGTTTTTCATTTTACACCCAAAAATATTATTTTCATAATATTTTAATACTGTTTAATATCAATTAAAAATCATTTAATAATTCAAACCCTGTTTTTAAATTACAAAAAATTCCCAGAAAATTCCAGAAAATTGTGAAAAATCCAGTTTTTAAAATTTTGAAAATTCAGGGGGTTTACAATCTACCCCCCTTAAGAGGATTGCGTCCTCGCAATCAAAGAATAACCGGTCAGCAGAGATGACACGGTCGCAGGTATCGTTTGAAAGCACATCACAAGAGACTTCAGGAAAATACCATTTCCCTAAAATTGAAAGTTTATACTTTCCAGGAAAATCTAGTTAAAACTATAACTTTTATGAAAACCAGGTTATTATTACAAGTTGCAAATTACTAGGTTGGGGCTGAGGTCACGAACCAACGGACACGAACTACAACAAGACTAGAAACGGAAACTATAAATCACTTACGCGCATCAGCTATTCCACGAGTCTGCGCGTTCTCTACTGTCATCGCCAGGGCTTGCTCGCATCCTTGCAGTCGATTCTTCTGCTGTTGAGCCTGCTGGAAGAGTAGTTCCTGGGGTATCAAGGGTGGCCTCGGCTGATACCCTGCTGGAGTTGGTGGTAGGACTCCTTGAACTTCCGTTCGTGGTGCTTCCAATGCTGGAGAGGCTGGCCTCGCTTGCTGGTTACCCTTTGGTGCTCTGTCTCGACGCTCAGGGCATTCCCTTAATAAATGCTGACTGGATCCACAGACTATGCATAATCTCTTCTTTCGTCTGCACTCGTCTTCAGTATGGCCTCGCTTGCGACAATATGGGCAAACAGGTATTGTCTGTCGAGATGCTTCTGGTGGCTGGTGTACGTGAGGTCTTTTTGTAACTTCTTCTTGTAGTACTGAAGTGGAAGTCCGTTTCAGACTAGTCTCTCTCCTGATGACGCGCTCAATGCGTCGCGCTGCAGCAAGGACGTCCGAGTACGAAGTAGGTGCAACGGATCCAATCAGTTTCTGTAGCTCAATGTTTAGTCCGTCGAAGAATTTCTCAGCCTTCTCTTCTTCTGTCGGGATCAATGTTGGGGCAAAGCGACTTAGACGAATGAACTCAGCGTTGTACTCTTCCACCGTCTTGGTATCCTGAGTGAGGCGATTGAACTTGTCCCGAAGTTCTGATCGAGCGATGGCTGGAATGTACATCTCCTGAAAGAGTCTAGAAAACTCTTCCCAGGTGACTCGGTCTGGTCCGAGCCGTGCTTCCTCAGATAGCCACCAGTGATGTGCATTGTCCGTCAACCGCATTCTTACGGCAGTCATCCAACGTTCCTTTGGGAGTTCAGCTGCTTCTAATTGATGTTGAGTGTTGGTGAGCCACTCATGAACTTCAGTGGGCTCTTCTTTGCCTGAGAAGGTACGGGGCTTCAGCTGGCGAAAGTCGGTGATAGAGCCCGTTGTTGACCGTCGAGCTGGTAGGTTGGCCTGCTCCAGAGCAGTTACTAAGCTGCGACTCAGAGCCTCTTTTTGAGCTTGCATTATTGCACAGACCATTTGAACCATCTGCTGTCCGTCCATGGCCTGCCCTGGTGGAATTACGGGCAGTGATGGAGTAAATGGCGTCGTTGGTGGATTGTCTTCCTGCTGGATTCTTGAGGCATGTTGCTGAGCTGACTGTCCTTTATCTACTGGTATTACTTCATCTTCGTTGGTTACCTCAGCAACTCGTGGTGACGTTATGGGAGTTTCGTCGTTTGCTCGTGAATCCATAACCCTGCAATCAAAATAAACAATAAGAGGCGCACAGGAATCAAGGCAGGATGCAAGTCAAGAAATTAATTCGAAGTCGATATGGATATCAAGAACGTTTCAAGCAAGTGGATGAGATCCTAAAACTTATCATATCTTATTGCAGGCTTGTTCGGTCCCTAAGTTGAACCCGAACAATTTAGTCGTAGACCTGCATGGGCCACCACAAAAACCATGTCACGCCCCAGTCCCAAAATGTCGAGGGACTGAGCACGTGAGCAATGGCCAGCAGCACGCACCGATGGACAACCCAATTTAATGGATCCACCAGGGCATGCTTAAGCTGTAGTCTAGCAGTACTAAGTACAAGTCTCAGGTATTACTAATCTCATCCACAGAATAAACACAGATTAATTGCCAGAAATAATGCAATGAAATAAATGAGCAATATCAAATAAGCTTATCTCGGAAAACAATCCGAGAATATGTCTGGTACAACAGATACAAATAGACAGGAAATAAACATCTGGAAATAGAAATAACTGACTACATACGGCCAATGCTCAGGAGAAGTCCTCTGGCACGATCTCGTTCTCAGGTTCTGGTACAGCTCCTAGAAGTGCTCCTGTACGGTATATCTCTGGAAGGATCTCTTCGGCTATACCTGGGGACATAATCCGGATCCAGGTCCTCAGGGGACAGCAAGGTACAGAAAATACAAGCCAAAATAGATGCAGTGCAGCAATAATTAAGCAATAGGGTATACTAGATAACCAGCTAAGTGATATGCAACATGAGAGCAGTACAAGAACTCAGGCTGAAACTACTACAAGCTCTGTGTCGGGGAGCCGGTAGCAGTGATATCATGTAGTTGTCCAGCTCGTAGTGAGACTTAAGACGCCGGCATAATATAATATCAACCTGTAGCTTGTGTGTCTCTCCCCACCCAATGTAATCACGCATATCATGACCATAACGTCTCATGTCCATGTCAGCGGGATTATAGCTAATGCAACAAGTCATAATGTCTATAAAATATCTCTGTCAAGTCCTGTATCCTATACAGAATCACCATGAATGTCTCAGGAAGACTCTGTCTCATGAATAGTGTCAAGTGTCCTGGGTTCTGGAGTACTTGATAAGACAAGTACGAGAGTTATCGGGTCTCGATATCCATCTCTATGTGACGTTACACAACTCCGCGTACGGAGTTGGCACCCGACTGGTAATCGGACGCTAAGTACGCCACTCGGTCCTAGGTTTTAACAGTTGAAACAAGTTTATATGTATTTAAACAGGAATTCAGGCAAAGTTCTATAACAGGAATTAATGCAATTTGGCAAGCTTTAATTGCCCACTGATGTATAAACAAGTCAAGGAAAATAGTAGCAAGCTGCAGAGTTTGGCAAGGTACACTTGCCTGTGGTTCCGGCTCTGTTTGAGGTTCTGACTTCAGCTGGGTTTGCAGGCGGTACTCCGGTTGCTGTAACAAACATCACCATCAGATCCAGAAAATATCAATCAGCTAGGAACGCCTGTCCTTGGGTCCAATTTGGAGACAAGGGCAGAAACGGCAGTTTCGGGCCAAAACGGGGTCCACCGGTGGGCCCGCTTTGCACCGAAAAACGTGTCAGGGTCAAAGGTCTCCAAATTCCCCAAACTTAGTGTCAACAGGTCAGGAACGATGATACGAACCCAACGGAACTTTCAGAATTGAATTCCGATGAGCCGATCACAAAATCGCCCGTCGAGCGGGGCCTGTGGGGCCCACGACACGCGATTTCGTCAACGTTCTCAGAATCGAACCAAACTTGACCCACAGGACCAGCGTATCGCTACGAGTCCGATGGCGCAAGTTTCGTCTCGATCCGACGTGTGTACACAAAGTTAGGGTAAATTGCAGAAAAGACGGATACGGGATGATGTCTGCGGATACGCGTTGATTCCGGTGTGCACGCACACCCAAATCGACTTCCGCGAAAACCCACACGTCCGTATCGACGAGGCGCACGTATCTGTGAAGACCGCGCGAGACCAAGTCGTCCCGTTTGGCGGGGCGGACCCAGTTCCGGGGTGAAACAGGGTCTGGGTTTTTTCCTGTTTTTGGATCGCGGTGTGCGATCACCACAGGACGCGATGCCCCGAACAGTTTGTCCGGACACCGAGAGGGTCATAAAGGCTTCGCAACGCAATTTACGGAATCGAAAACGGAGCTACGAACAAAAAGATACACGCACCTGAACATGGGTCAAAAACCGGGCAAAACCGTGTCCGACACGACACAGGACACTGTGTCCTGTGTCCCTGTGTCCGACACAGTGGAGAGTTAGGGTTTCCTGCGGCGGGGCTCCGGCGGCTGGCTAAGGCGGAGGGGCAGCGCGGCGAGGGCGGCGCGTCGCTCGGGGACTCGCCGGCGGCTCGACGAGGCTGGGCGGGGTCGTCGTGACGTGGGCGGCCGGACTCGAGGTGACTGCAGCTCCGGACGGATGAGGAGAACTGCTGCGGGTGGCTGCAGTGGGGCGGGTCGGTCGGCGGGCTGTGCAGGTGGCGGAGGCTCGAGGGTGGTGGTCGATGGAGGCCGGCGAGGTGCTGAAGAGGGCGGCCGGTGACAGGCGGAGGAGAGAGGTGGAGGAGGGATCGGAGTTGGCCGGAGGGCGAAGGGGCTAGGGTTTATAAAGGCCGCGGCGGTCGACGTGGGCGCGGGGAAGGCGGAGCCGAGGCGGGTCATGGGCCGGGCAGCGCGGAGGGGTGGCGACGCGGGCGGCGCACGACGCGGCGGAGGCGGCGCACGACGCGGGCAGCTGGCCGGGTCGTGGGGGGGGAGATCCGGGTCGGGTTTGCGGGTCGGGCGGCGGCGGATCCGACCCGACCCGCTAGGGGCTGGGCTCGGGTTGGGCTGGGCCGGGCCGGCCCAACGGGCCGCGGGCTGAAAAATAAAATAAAAATATAAATAATAATAATAATAATAATAATAAAATCAGTAATTAATTAATAAATAATTAATTAAATAGGTAAATACTTTTTAGGCATTTAAAAATAGGTCCGGGGTCCGATAAATTCCAGAAAAATTGTCCTAAGTCCAGTTTTTCATTTTACACCCAAAAATATTATTTTCATAATATTTTAATACTGTTTAATATCAATTAAAAATCATTTAATAATTCAAACCCTGTTTTTAAATTATAGAAAATTCCCAGAAAATTCCAAAAAATTGTGAAAAATCCAGTTTTTAAAATTTTGAAAATTCAGGGGGTTTACACGACTTTGGGTTAGGGTTAGGGTTTCGACTCGAGGAGCTCGTCTCTTTCAGAAATCCTAGGAGGCCGGTCGGTGGAGCTCGACTTCGGGTTAGGGTTAGTAGCTCGACGTAAACGAGATCTTTGACGTCGACTCAAGGAGGCCATAAACTTCGGGTTAGGGTTTCGACTCGAGGAGTTCGACGTAGACGAGGTCTTCGTCCGCCTAGATCTCGGTCGTCGGAGCTCGGCCGCCTGGAAGGGACTGAACTCGAACTCGAGCTCGATCGTCGGAGCTCGTCCACGTCAGAACCCCAAAACCGGAACTCGTCTCCGGAACAGCTCCTCCGCGTCAGAACCCCAACACCGCTGTCGGAGCTAGTGCACCGGACACGAGGAAACACCGGACATAGAGGAAACACCACATTATTTTCTGAAAAAATAATTGTATTAAAAACTACTTTCTAAATTTTTTTTACAAAACACCATCTTCATTTTTTTTTTTTTGTTTCTTAAATCACTTTACAGATAAAAAATAACCAAACGTAAAATCAAAAAAATTATACTCAAAAAATAATTTTATAATTTACTTTTAAAAAGTCTATCCAAATGAATTCTTAATTTAAAAAAAAAATTTCCAAAACAGAAAGAAAAAAAAAAATCTCTTTTCCCAAGCATCCTCTCTCTCTCTCTTACCTTCCTCCAGCTTAGATCCGCTTCTCGGTGGTCTAACTCTCTCTCTCTCCTTCTCCGGCGTAGATCCGCAGTTCGGTGGTCCTCATCTCCTTCTCTTCTTCTCCGACGTAGCTCTCGAGTCTCGACAACTCCGGCACGCCCAAGGCCGCCAAGATCCGCTGCTGGCCACCGACGACTCTGGTGGTCCAGATGTTCCGGAGGAACTCGTCCATGTTCATCGACCTGAAGTCCTTCCAGATGAGCGTGCTCTGGAACTCGTCGAAGTTCATGGAGTAGACCGACAAATGTCGCGCATGCGGCGGCGCCGCCTTCCCTCCAGATCCAATATTATTGAAGTTCATCCTCCAGAAAATATAATCTCCTAATTATTGTTCTTTAAAGGGTTTTTTTATATTATTCTCATGCTTGACGAGAGATATTGATATCTCAAAATGTCGTTAATGGATTTTAAAAGTGTCGTTATAGCGTTTTTAACGACACTTTGATGTTCTTAACTTTTGGTCCATCTCTCTCATCTAATAATGGGGTAATATCAAAAAGTTCTATTTAAATAAATTCCCAATATCACATAGAACAACCAACCTGGTGAATCACATCAAAATCTCAATTACTTGAAAAATTATTGTGTTTTGAACGAATTAAGAAGCTCTGCTTTCGTGATTGATTAGATTTCTTGCAAAAAATAAGAGAGAGAGAGAGAGAGAGAGACCGACCTGTAGTTTTGTTGGTGGCGGTTGCTGTTGATGATGATGGTGCTGTTGATGATGATGGTGGTCAGAAAAAAAGAAGAACGCCGAGATTTGAAGATATGATGGTGGTGGTGGTCAGAAAGAAAAAAATGCCGGGAACGACACCTCATGGAAATTTGGATTTGGACACCCACCCTGGGTCGGATCCGGAGGTTGGACACAAAAATTATTGACACACTACATTTTTTTTGGAGTGAAAATATATATATATATATATATATATATATATATATATATATATATATATATATATATATATATATACCAAACAGATTTTTCAAATTTTATTTCTCAAAACCATTTTTTTTGGATAAAAATAACCAAATACAAACTCATAAATTGTATACTCATAAAAACAACTTTATAATATTTTTCTTTGAAAACTGTTTTTAGAACAAAATTTTAAAAAACCTATCCAAACGGATCATCACCTTTCACAGTAAAACAATTTTTTTTTTCAAATATACTTTATTAATTAAAATTATTATCTAAAGTTAATAGAAACAGCTAATTAATTACGAAAGTTGTTCTTTGATATTCATAAATATATCCATGTATTAAATAATATATAGTAATATAATAATAAATTTAAAATAATTAAGACAAAATAATAATTACTTCTGTTTGTGAATTTAAAATAATTACTTCTGTATGTGGATTTATCTAGTAAAATTATTGGATGTCTTGTTAGGTCTCCGCCATAGATGCTATGCAGGTCACCAAAAGAATTATTAGTCAAGAGAATGGAGGAAATCTAGAAAACTTCCAAGTTGTTCCAGTAAATTTTTAAAAACTTGGAGAATAATGACCGGTACATAAATTTATGACATTGTTTGGTTTATTAGCAATGTAAACAAATGAGCAGCTTGAGGGATAAAAAGAAATGAAAATAAGATTGGTACTTGGTTGCTTACATGGGATTCTTCCTCTCTCATTACCATTGTTTCAGCAGTAGGACCGAGTTAGAAATGGAGCATAATAAGAAGAAAAAAAAATTAAAATTGCCAGTCCAGCGAGTACATATCTAACAATGGTGCGCAAAATGGCTGTCATGAACATCTTTTATTACCTAGCATACAGATATCTAACAAATATCTAGCCAGGAGGGATGATACAGCCCTCACTCACATCACAAGCAATCTCCTGAATCCGTATGTGCATTCATTCATCAAGGTTACTGAAGTCACAGGACTGGCTAATAAAACTGCTGTCCAACCTTTCTGAGTTCAACGGTTTACACAACATTGTTATAAAGCTTATGACACAGATCATGAAGGGCAGAAGGCATCCAGAAGAATCAAGATGCTGACTTCTTCACATCCTCCAACCATGTGAGGAATGCACGTCAGAATGACGAGATATACAACTCTTTATGAGAATCACACTCATATTTGGTACTAAACATAATGATACGAGGGGATTCAGAAAAAGGCTATTATATTTTGTTCCCTGCCGATTCTCAGAGATGGATCTGTACAAAGATAACAAAATACAACTAGTATGCCACAGGCAACGCCATCAAATTGGCACAAATACAGGAATCTATAATAAAGAAGATATTAAAATTAAAAAGAACTAGAACAGCAAAAAAAAAAAATTAGTCTACACTGGATAAGCAAATCAAGCAATCCTTTATGTTCATACTAAAAAGATGAAGATAAAAACAGATGTTTAGTTCCCCCAGCAATCTACCTGTTAATAGCAACTCTATATACCACTTTACATTACATTGACATCTATTACAAGAACATCAAAGGGGAACAAAGAGGATGCAACAACAACAACAAAAAGTATTAAGAAAAGTTCATAACTGAAGAAAAGTGAAAATTAACCTTCCATCTCCAGCAGGCAATATGCTATTATATATTTTAGCAGGAATCTGACTCATGGCACTCATTCTCAGATCACCGGTAATAGAGGTGCTGTGCTGCAGCAGCACTCTGAAATCCACCATCATAAATAGCCTGGCTAGCTCCGGCACCCATTCCCATGGCAGCTTGCCTGAGGGCATGTGGACCCTGGGCCTGCATCAACGCTGCTTGGCTGGCACCCATTACACCCATCTTGCTCAAGGCAAGTGTGCGCTCATAAGCCAAGAGATCATTTGCTGACAAGGAAGGAAAGGGAGCAGGAGCAGGTGCAGGTGGGGGAAGAGGAGTAGAAATTGTCCCTGGTGGAGTGGGCTTGCTTCCCCATGAGCACTGCAACAAAGAAGAGAGAGCACCTCATTAACTGCTGAAAAGAACTGAACGAAGTAATAAAAATATTTTGTCTACCAAATCAAAGAACTGATCAATGTAGTTCAAAACTAATTTTCTAACAAAAACTAAGAGCTGTATAGTGTGCAGTGGAAGTCTAACAAAGCTAATAAGATCATGGCCATGCCACTCTCATTATGAAAGCAACTCAGGCAGATAAGATATCCCTGAGGGGGCTGAACAACTAGATATTTGTTTTTTGTCTCTACAACATGATCAGGTAGGGTAACTTAAACACTCCATCTGAGATGTAAAACTAATTGGAACTCTGAGCCCAACTCAAGCTGAGTATCAAATCCCATGTAACTCACCACTAGCGCATATTATGGTAGTTAGTATTGGATTTAACAAAGCCAGATGGCAAAATAATTTTTATCATGCACAAGTTTACCTAGAAAGGCTTTGTTCTTGTTCAAAACATCAGAAAATTAATGACAACTACGGCACTGGCACAGGCCTTATCAGAAAAATTTAAAGACGAAGGCGGCATGTAAAGGTTCACTTTCCAAAGATTGCTAGAGAAAAATTTCATGAAACAGGCAAATCACACTGCTAAGGTCAATAAAAATAAGTAGAAAAACAGTAACAAAAACCCTTCCCATTCAAATTATATAAGCCAATATCCTCTTCATAAACCTTTAGCATATATTAACTTTACTCAGTAATGTCACGTTCAAGGAACAGTAAAGCTAAAAGACCTTTTAGAAATTTCTACATAGCTATTTGTATATCTGCTCTGTTTCACATCGTCATTTTCCACAAATTTTAAACCAAAATGACACTGGAGTATATTCTTCAAAATAAGACTTGACAAGTGCTAATAATGAGTGGGGGACACATACAAACTAATAGATTTTTTGTGAGTATTTAGGTTTAGTTTCTCTTATCTAATCAAACGGAATTAAATATGTAGCCAACCAGCACAACCATCATCCTTTTGCAGTGTTTTAGCTATAAGAAAGGAAAAGGTATGAGGATAGCTCTTATCCATCAATGGCACGACCAACATTTACATGGAAAATTAGGAAGAAAAAAAAGTGTCAACTAAATCATGTGTTAGATTTTATATCGTTCCCTTAATTTAAATTTTTTCTAGTAAATTTGTTTAGAATGTATATTTTAAATAGATCTAGAAAGTAGAAACTAGGACTGAAAAATGTAAAAATGCTTTCTTGTTATTCTTAAACTGCCTTCTTCTAAGAAGACATAATTAGTGCACATCCTAATTTTATTTCAAGCTCCCTATGTGGAAGTTCTAGCAAAGTTATCAAAGGTGCGCCTGAGGCGCACGAAGCTCCAGCCTCTGCGCCTCGGAACACATATGGGGGCGAGGCGCTCTTTGTGACGTGTGTGTGCCTCAGTGAGGCTCATGCCCAGGTGAGGCGTGCCTCATATGTTGCTTTATGTTTACTTTTATATGTGTTTCTATTAGCCAATATATATTTCTTTCCTGTGAGCAGGGAATGTTGTTGGATATGACAGTTAATCTCTCTCTTAAGTTAATTTCTCTCGGAAATGAAAAGTCTACTAAGATTAAATGGAGGAAAAAGAAGAAAAAGAGCCCTCAACTCTTCGATGCGTTCATTCCTGCTCAGTAGATCAAAAGGAAAAAAACATGATTTATAGTCACGCCAGATAACCACTCTGGCACGTCAACTTTCATTATCTATACAGAAAAGTTGTTGTACAGAAAATATATTTAAAAAAATCAACTAAAACGAAATAATTTAAAAAAAAACTGAAAACACGAAAGGTTCCGCCATCTTTGATGGCGAAAATCTGGAAAAAAAAATATATATTCGCCAACCATGTTAGCGAAAATTTGGCTTTGTCACAGTGGTTTTTTTTTATTCTGGTTTTTTTTCTTTTGGTTTCTTTTTTTTTTGTTGATTTCTTTGGAATAATTGGGTTTGGTTTTTTTTTTCTGGTTTAGTTTTTTTTTTAAGTGCTTTTGTTTAGGTTTAGTTATTTTTTAAAAAAGTTGTTGTAGCAATAATTTTTGTAAATATAGAAAAAATAAAATTTAACATCCAAAATAAAATTTGTTATCATTGAACCACCAAAAATAAAAATAAAAATTATGCCGTAAGAATATTACGTCTGTCGTCGAGCAGACTTCGAGTGACCATAACTATTTGTTTGAAAATCGTTTTTCATCAAACAATAGGTCGATTTGTATGTTTTCCACGAGAATAACACAATTCGTGTTGAAAGAATTTTCATCCGAAGCAAGACGCACATATTACAGGCAAAAATATAAAATTTAAAACTTTAAAGTATCATAATTTTGACTGAGAGGTTTGTGCCAAAATGACCGTATGTACTAACGGATAAACGGTTTCACCGTTTGAGGGACTTCGAAAATTTTTAGAATCACAAAAAAACGATGTTTAGGCCTCCAAATTTTACTAACGGTAATTTTTTTTTCGAATATTTTTATTATCTATACTAATTTGTTATTATCTATACTAATATGAATAATAACAAAATCTATTGATTAATATTATTATCAATATTATTTTTTTTTCATATCACTAAAAGATAATTTATTATTATTTGTACCCAAAATTTATTTAAAATAATTAATTATATAAATAATAAATAATTAGTTTATTATTTGTTAAATTGTGATATCTATTTTAATTATGATTTCTCATAACTATATGTTTTAAATTTTGAATATGTGTTTAGTTAGATAATAACAAATTATTATAGATAATAATATATTTTCAAAATTATATTATTATACATAATAACAAATTAGTATAGATAATAATAAAACGATTGCTATTTCTAATATTATATTTTGAATGATAATAGATGTGGTATCTAATATTTGAAAAAATATTTCAGTTAATTTTAAATTGTCTTTAGAAAATCTATTGGTTAATTTTTTATAAAACCAACACACACAAAAACCAAAACCAACTATCCAAAAAAACCAACACAAAAACCCTAAAAAAATAAACCAAAACAAACCAAAAAGAAAAAAAGAAAAAAAGAAAACATTGTCAGATTTTCGCCAACTTGGTTGACGAAAATTTGGCAAACAATTTTCGCCAACCTAGTTAGCAAAAATTTGACAAATATAAAAATAAATTATTATTTCATATTTTCGCCTTCAGAGATGGCGAAAGCTTTCGTGATTTCAATTTTTTTAAAAATTGTTTCGTTTTAGTTAATTTGTTTAAAAATATTTTATGTACAACAAATTTTCTAATATCTATAACATACAGTCATATAAGATTTTTAAATTCGAAAAAACTGAAAATATGCGTCTCGCCTTCATGCGCCTCGCGCCTTTGCCATGCGCCTCAGTCTTTTACACCCTTTGCGTGTTGCGCCTTTTAATAACTTTTGAGTCCAAGCCTCAACTAAATAATCGAAGTCATTGATGTAAATAGGAAAAATGTGAAAAATGAGCTAAGAACCAGATACGGTTCATAACCAAGAAAACAAAAGCACACAAATACCAAGAGTGAATTATATTACTCTGTCAACTATTCTGCTCCCCTCCCAAAAAATGCAAATACAAAAATCAAAACGGATCAGACCAAGACCAGTGTCTCCGCAAACTTACTCGAGTTTTTAGCTGCCGGACTTACAGAACAGAGACCTAAAAGTTTTACGTAACAGTAATTCTTGACATTTTTTCCTTTGAAGTGTTCTTCAAGTTTCTTCAGGTTAGTTTGGAAGAAAATACTCCAGGAGTCAGATTTCCTCTTATTCTCCTTACGAAATCTGTCCGCTCGACACCAGGACAGATAAACAACATTTATGTGAGAGTACCGGTTATTATCAATTTTTTTAGCTACATCTGAGATGGTCTCCCCGTTTAGCTTAGATAATCAGCCAACATGCTGCTTTTGCTGCTGTGGCACATATAACAAGTGTCATGTTGCTTGACTAGATGTTGTAGCATATTTGTATGTGCAACAGATGCATAAAATATATACTTAATTAAATAGAAATTTCAAACTTCGTCAACGAGAAATTATCGATAAGAATAATCTAAACGACCAATACCCTCATTCAATATGTTCTCAAGCCAATAGTCACCCTATATGCAACTTCAAAAATGTCATTATATTGAATACTAATTGTCTAGTCCAAAATTAGAACGGTAGAATCTCGGGATCAACCCCCTACCATCTCAACCTGTCCACAACAGATCCCACAGAGGCAAAATTGAAACTTCTCCCATCAAGGTCTGGATCTCCACCAAATTTTACTCCCTTTAATATTCATGGTCCCTGCTGAGATGGAGATGTCAGCTGACAAACCTCGGCAAGTCACAAACACAATGCTTTGTTTTTCTTCCTTTTTAGTTGGATCTCACCAAACTATACCAAGTATTGGAGCATATATTATAAATTACATATATGTTGGGACCTTTATGTGCAACATGGACATAGATATGAACATGTGCAAGATTGTGCAATAGATGTAACCATCACTTATTTCCCTTTTTATAGTAATGCAATTAATATAATTTTTCTATTAAAACTCATCCTTTGTTATGCGCATAGGGTACAGTATCTGGTAGCCGAGTATGAGAATAGTTATGCACATACCCAACAGACTAAGGCTGCGTTTGGTTATCGTTTATAACTCAGATTTCTGAGTTTAAACGTAGATACCTTACGAAACAGCGTTTGGCAGTTGTGTTTCCCAAATGTGTTTCAGAATTTTTTTCTGAAAATCTGCGTTTAAGCGCAGTTTTGAGAAAGTAGCTTTTAGCTACGTTATAACTGACTTTTCAGCAAAAACTGTGGGACCCACATCCCCTAACCAACACCCTCTCTCGCTCTCTCTCTCTCTCTCTCTCTCCTCATTTGCTCTCCTCCAGAGCAAAAAACGGATACCTCCTCCCCAACTCTCCTCCAACCACGCCTCCTCTGCACCTCCAGCGCCTTCTCATCTGAATAGTGGGAAATAGCACTTTAATGCAACAAGAAGAGTAGAAATAGCATACTTCTACTTTACATTGATATTTCAAAACATGATTAAGAGGTCACCTTGACTGGCTTTCCACAAAGAATCCTAGCATTTCCCATCTGAATAGCTAATGCAGCTTCAGAATGGTTACTGTATCGAACAAAACCAAATCCTTTGTCTCGTTGTACACGAACCTCTTCAAGTATTCCAGCACCAAGTACATGGAAAAAACGGTGTAGATCAACTTGTGTGACCTGCCATTTGAAATACTGTTTATCAGAAGAAAAGACATACAAGCATATAAAGTCAAACAAAAAATATACGCCATATATATATATATATATAGGGGACCGCGCGAATGCGTATCCCCTCAGCAACAAATTATGACGTTCATTCTCCCACTTGAGGAGATGATTAGCCAGTACCCCTCCAAAGTGCAATGGAGGCCACTGACCTAGGCCTGGGCATTCCTGATCACCCACAGACCCTATATATATATATATATATATATATATATATATATATATATATATTGAACATGTTTGTGTCAAATTTGACAACTGCACAAGTAATCACATGGGACTACCAGAAATTTGTAGCAAGAACAGAGCCACTCCTCTTTTTTTTTGCCCAAGTCAGTCTCAAAGAAAAAGATTCAGCATATAATTCCAAAAAATGTGTGAAAGAATGCTCTACTGAGGTAAGCTAAACAATCATGCATGAGTTCAGATCAGAAGTAAAAGAATAAATAAATAAACAGAAATAATAAATGTTCTAATAGCAACAGAGAAAAGGAACTCTATATGATCAGAGTACTTGCCTCGGGAGCAAGGTTACCAACATAGACAGTTGTGAATTGTGGATTATTCTCTGGAGCATCCTCGTTCAAAGCCGCCTCCTGACCATCATCTACATAAAAATTTAATATACATATTTTTTGAACATTAGTTCAACATGAAAACAATAAAAGTGAGAAAATACAAAAACTAAATCTATTGCCAGTCAACCAAAAGCTAAATAAGCTGCGTAGTCCAAGTTGGAAACAGCATGCTTCTATGAAGGCATGGCAGTATACTCAATAACAATACATAAATAAAACTATTCACGTTACATAAATTGATAAGTGCAACACATCAAGTTTTTAACCTGCAGTTGATCCTATATAGAATATATTTTATGGATCTAGAATCATCTAGCAAAGCTGCCACTCTTAACATGAAGCTGCGTAGTCCAAGTTGGAAACAGCATGCTTCTATGAAGGCATGGCAGTATACTCAATAACAATACATAAATAAAACTATTCAAGTTAAATAAATTGATAAGTGCAACACATCAAGTTTTTAACCTGCAGTTGATCCTATATAGAATATTTTTATGGATCTAGAATCATCTAGCAAAGCTGCCACTCTTAACATGAAGCTGAATCTAAAAATTAGCGATTTCCACCAATACAACTAGGAAACTAAGGCTGCTAACAAGCATGCCAATAGAAAGAAGCAGCTTAATTTTTGTTTTTGAGAAATAGCTAGGTGGAATGAGGGTGTACCAGGAGGATTTTTACTAGGAAAGCAGCTTTAAGACTGGTGGTTCGATACCTGAAGATGAGTCTATGCCAAGGTTCACACTATCGGTTTCTTAATCGGTTCCTATGAGTATCGATATCAGCAGCGGATTCGGCAGTTTCAGATATTTCAGATCGAAGTATCAGATTCTTTATTTCAGAAAGTCAAAAATGATTAAAAGTATTTCAAAAAGCTAGAAAAAAAAAAATATTTTATACATTTTAGACATAATTTTACATATTATAAGTTGTTTCTCGTTAGTTTTAAATAGCAATAATATTCCACTTGTAATAGATACTATTGTTTATTTACTTACCTTTAGACATAATGTAACCACAATAAATAATTTTGAATGGAATACTATTAATATGGATGAATGTTGTGAATCTATAGATAAATAACTTCGACGAATGGTAATGGTTACAATATATCGATAAGGAATCTACACATTGCAACATTATCAATTTTCGGCACAACTGAATCATAGTATCTTTACTTTTCAATTTTTTTTTTGTCAAATTGACCAGGAAAGGGACCCCTTAACGTCAGTTCAGTTAGTATTTGTAGTGGTTCGGTATCGGAATAGACCATGCCAAAACCGATACGTATTGGTTGTATGGTATTGGTATTGACCAATAGGCCCAATACCACGAACTACGGTCTATGCATGCACGTGAGCATGTTGGGTAAAATGGGATTTGATGTAGACAACCATCAAGCAGGGTACCCAATAAGAATCAAAATCATAAACTAAGATACAAGTAGAAAGACTCCCACGAGTAACTAAGAGAGAAGAAAATAACAGGATAGTAGAGTAAGAGTCACATAATAACCAAATATGTGGATCAATTACACAGTTGTGGATAGTATGCACTATGCAATGTTAACTACATTAGAGAAAATAAATAACACCCCACTTATGAAAACCAAGAAGATTACATTGGTCAGCATACTTTCAAAATTCAAATGTAACAACGCATTCTGCCACTAGCCTTTTCCACAATACATCACTATATCTTTAGCATCTTACATATTACTCTACTCTGAACTACATGGGGAAAAAATGGTAGCCTAGAATTAGCTTGTCATTCATAAAAAATGGATTTATAATTTTATATATAGTAATTTTTATGCACAACATAATGTGCTTGTCCAAACATAGTTGAGACAAGACAGGATAACGGGAGGGTCGTGTCACTTCACAAACTTTGGGTCTAAACTTCACCTTCACCAAATAGCTTGTACACTAGGCACTTAAGGAGCTTATTGAACAGGTGAGTTATCTTCAATCCTGTTCTTTGCTGACGTCTTGAGTTTTTCAAGTAAAAGACCTTTGTCATCATCAGAGGCCAGGGTGTGGCCATAGGCTCCCATCAACAGAAGAATGACTTAACAATGCAAAGGATCTTAGATGGGCCCTCTCCGAAGGATCTGTCAAGGCCTAGCCTCTTCCCTTTTAGAGAGATTCTCAAGCAAAAAAAATTATGTATGTACTTGAGGTAATATCTAAGGTTGAACAGCCACAAGAATTCCCGATGCTCTTTTGGAAAGCAGAATCCCTCCCTCTTGATTGAGATATACATTCTTTTGCTGGACTATCAAGTTGCATAAGCATTAGAAAGGCGGTACTCTCAAGATGTGACAGCTGATATGATCTTTTCCAACACCACGGCTTCTCAACCATTATATGTGCACACTTCTCGAGCATTTGATCAGTCAGGGAGCTGGGTGCTAAAGTTGAAGCTATATTACAACATTAAGCTATAAATGATCACATCTCTACTTGAAATTGCACCTCAACAAGAAGTAGTCAATTGTTAGCAACTTCATAAATCATGTCATTAATTGTGGACAGCACGCCAGCATCCTTGGGCAATATGGGATATATAATAATCAATATGCTAACCCTTTCTTCATCCGCCACTAACTAATCTTTATCAATCATTTTCAGCTTTTCTTTAGTGTTGCTACACTACATGGTTGTTTGGTTCTGAACAACTCTTGGTGTGGTGCGACATGACAAGAGATATAGTGCATCAAGAGTTGTTGAGGAGCTCACTTACAAGAAATGTTGTATGTTGCATGTGTTTGGTCACATGCAACAAAAGCTGCAGCTGAACAGGAACATATTCTAGTCAACTAAAGATTCAATCAGGTGATGGAGAGAAATTGAACCACACATTATTAATGACACTCTTAATCAGGTTGCCTACAACTGACACCTATCTTGAGTACATCTGTGGTCAGTTTTCGGTAACTTAGGACAAATTGCATATTTAGTTACATCATATGCTAAAATGTGTACTTACACCAAACAATGGAAAGCTGCTGTAGCTACAGATAAAGTTGTAGTCAACCACACAGGCCTTGCAGATTAAGGAACAAAAAGCCGTCTTTCGAGAGGCTGTCAAAGAAAAATGTTTAGTGTGATTTCCATTTTGAAGGTGAAGCAATGAAGGCAGCTAGTTTGATTATGTACATATATCCACTTTTTGCAAACTGTCCCTCCCTCCTCCACCCATGGACAGATCTCAGCCTCAACCAGATAAAATTAACCCATCTTCATTGAGAAAGGGATTCTACTATATAGCACTACAAATAGGCCAGCAAGGATAATATAACTCATACAAGCATGGCTCTGAATCCCCGTGTATTTTCTACCACTTGATCCCACCTCAATATCTAACCAGGACTAACACGCCAAGCCCTTCCCCTGGCAACAAAAAATTGCATAGATACACAAAGTAAAGCACTCTGGCAAAGAAACTGAACCACCAACTGCATGTTTCAGAAATAATAAATGTACTTACTGCCATCTCAAAAGCTCGCTTTCCTATTCAAATCAAATGACTAAAACATTTTGTTGCAGCTGTAGTATTGTACCACACTTCTATACATCTAAGGTCCATTTTGGATTGTAGTTATATTTCATCTGGGACTCCATTAGGTGCCAAACTCAATGAGTTAGCCAAACTACTTGCCTTCATCCGGGACTCCACTAGGTGCCACACTCGATGAAGCCGTCAAAGTACTCTTCCGGACACTCAATGAAGTAGTCAAACTTATTGTCTTCTCGATGGACATTTGCTCAACCGCGTCATTAATTTGGCACACCGGAATTATAGACCAACAAGCATTCCGGAAATGGACATTTGAGCAAACTCTTATCCCCCAATCTGCAATCCAAACAAAGCTTAAATGTCTTGATAAAGCATCTCTTCAACTAGGGGTGCGCATTATTCAGTTTTGGACCGACATCCGAGCCAAACCAAATAAGGAATTTGGTTTAGTTTGGAAAAAAAAATGTCTGGTTTCGGTTTTGGAAATACTAAAATTCCTTATTCGGTTTTAGATTCATTTTTTGGGTTTCGAACCAAACCGAATAAGACTTGTGAGATTATGTAAATACCCTCAATTCTATGTATATTTTATGAAATTACCTACAACCCAAATCGATTTTGTACATAAATATTTTTTATATTTTTGATTTTTTTGTGTATATTTTTCGAACAACAGTTCTATATACATTTTTTAAAGCCAACTTTGATAATTTGACCATAAACACAACTTTGGGCAAGACTTTGACATAAAACATTTCTACGTAGAAATTGTATTTTTTGGTATAATTTAACTACAAGTCCAGCTTTGGACCCGGTCCACTAAACAATAAAAATGGCCCAACCGAATAAACCTAACCAATAATCGGTTTGATTCAGTTATTTCAGTTCGATTCCGGTTTTGGTTTTTAGAATGTCGAATTAGTCGGTTTTTGCTACTTTGGTTCGGCTATGAGTATAATATGGATATTCAGTAAGGTTGTAGATAATGTTCCTTTCAAGAGACTAGATTCTCAGACATTATATTTCAACGATTATAAACTAAACTTTTCTCATGTTTAAGACCATCTACCCCAAGGTTCAACCCATTAAAGAGCTGGTGCCCAGCCATCTATCCCGTGTCTCCATGCCTCCTTGGCCTTCTCATACACCCACTGTAATTCAAGGTTCAAAGTATCGGCATCGGAACCAGTATCTGCAGTATCACGAATCGGAGAATCAATTTTTTTGGTTTCGGAAAGCCAAAAACTACTTCAAATTTAGGGGAAATACAAGAAAAGAATTTGATATATTTATCTATTGTTATATTGTTTCACGGTTGTTTTGAATGGAATATAATAACATAAAACATTGTTAAATCACGCATCCGCAGCTAGTTTTGTTTATTTACTTGTTCAAGAAGTAAATATATTTTTTACCAATTAAGATTAAACATTTGTGTTACTGATTAGATTATGTACATGTAATATTCCAGGTTCTCTTTCATTAAATTGAAAGAAAAATATGTTATCGTTTGGGTCCTCTTTCCTTGAAGAAAAATAGGTTAGTATTTTCTCTACTGAAATATGGGCAGGGTACTAGAGCTCGAGAGTAGGAAAGAGTCATGTCTAAAATATTAAAAGAACAAAAGAGTGGATCCTCTTTTTGTACGAAATAAAACAATTTACATAAATACATCTATTGATAAACAAAAATCCTCTTTTTTCAGGATATGCAACAAATTAAAAATGGCACCAACCTGCTGATCCACTTGCCATCTCTGTCACATTCTTGACATCTGAATTTAGCTTATCGTCGTTGGTGCCCGCACCTTTTGCAGCCCAATTGCAACGAATTTGACGACTACCAAGCCACTTGCCTGTACAATTGGAAGAAAAATAAGATAGCAGAACAGTAAAACCAGACATTGTCAGTCATTGAGATACACAAACTCGATCACATTCTAAAAACTAACCATTAAATGCTCAAAATGCCAAAGCAGTTGACCATATTTTAATGGAAACATGGTTATGTAGCTCATGACAGTATTGGAGAACTCTGAAACACTTGTGAATTATTTTGTAGAAGTTCTCCAAAGGAGTTACTTGTTCCTAGGCCACACCCTTCTATGAGGACAAATAAATGGCAGATATTAATTATGATAACGGTCGCAATAAGTGTTATTATCTTCTTTTGTACTGATTACGCACGACGATCCATGCTGTATGCTCTTTGCTATCAATATATGTAAATGGCAAGAATTAGAGAATAATTATATTCTAAGATAGAAATGTGAAGAGAAGCTTTGGAATGTAGAGGATGTGGACAAAATTGTGTATGAAAAATAACTATAGCAAAATTCAAGACAAAATGAATAGTTCATAAACAAAGCCAATAGATACTGATCAATGAGACTTTTTGCTTCTTAGGAATTGGAAATCGTTAACTAGATATGATGGTGAGGCAAAGAATTGATGTTCACAGAAAAAATGGAGACGGTTGGGAAGTGCAGAGCAG
The DNA here is from genome assembly GCA_036927795.1 of Iris macrosiphon. Classification (NCBI taxonomy): domain Eukaryota; kingdom Viridiplantae; phylum Streptophyta; class Magnoliopsida; order Asparagales; family Iridaceae; genus Iris; species Iris macrosiphon. The sequence goes on along the minus strand of JAYESA010000007.1, from coordinate 208,357,025 downwards.
AGTAGTGATTTGGCATCATGGGATACCCTTGAAGTCAAAAAAATAAAGTTCTGGAGGACAGTGATACTATAAGACCAACCATGTTTTATAATTCAAGATGTTGGGCAATAAAGAAATAGCATTCCAAAATTGATCATGAGTAACATAAGATGGGGTAAGATCAAAGATCCGCAATACCCTAAAATGTACAAAAAAATGAGTGAATTTGTTGCTAAAATGAGAAAAAATTAGGATGGTTTTGGACATGTGCATCAGAACAATAGATTGACTAGTTTGGTGTAATATAATGTTAGTCATAGGAGCTGCTAGAACTAAAGATAAGACCTAAAGAAGATTGAACCAAGGCTATAAAGAAGGATATGGAATTCACCAATATTAGATACAATATGACCTTTAATAGCGAAAATGGAAATAAAAGAGAACATGCAGCCAACCACACAAGTTTGGAACAGAAGTCTTTTTCTGTTAACTTGAAATGAAGTTTTTGTTGTCGTCGTGACAGTAGACAGCTGAAACCATACTAAATCAAAAATCCCTAATGTTTCAAGTATTCTACAGCAAAGGTCACTAATCAAAACTACAGTGGAAATAATCCAGTAAAAAAAATTGAGGGAGTTTAATTGCAACTTACCACTTAAGTCATTGATAGCACTTTGTGCATCCTGTCAATTGATGCTTAAATAATCAGGAAAGATTATCACAAAAGGGAAGTTTCACTTCAATCACAAAATTGACAGCCTACCTGTTGACTGCGGAAGGAAACAAAACCAAACCCTCTTGAACGCCCAGTTTTCTGATCCCACATAACCCGTGCATCTCTGCAAAAGAAGTTGTTGCAGCAAATTTACACTAAAGATAAAATTTCAATTCTTGAATCTCCAGATGCAATCACAATAAGGTAGAGATTGTCTACTAAAGCAACTCTAACAAAATTGCTAAAATCACCATCCGGGTTATTAAAAGAAACTAAAAAAAGTGGATATATTGAAGCTTACGAGCAGCTGGGAAAAACTGAGAAGCATGCAAACAAAGTAGAATCTGTGATCTCGGGGCTAAGGTCACCAACAAAAATGTTGAAATGTCCTATTAATCATGATAAACATAAGAATACGACAATTATGTAAGCAATAACTTACTAAAATGTCTTGAAAATAAAGTGATGGGAACACATAAGGCAATTGTCCTTTTTAAACCTGACGTATCCTCTCTTTGTCCGCTGGCATATGCCCAATTGACTTTAATAGGCTGGCCAAAACTGACAAATAACATACAACAAGAGATTCACCTCAAGGTTTTGAACACTAGGATAATAACACTAAAGGAAACAAAATAATTCACATACAGATGCCTCCCATTGAGAGTCAGGATAGCGAGCGTAGCTGATCGACGGTCATAGTAGTCAACAAATCCATACGATGACTGCATATAACAACAAAATATTACATAAGATTGTATTTTGACAGTCTACAAGAAGAAAAAGGAAAATATAAAGTGGAGTGCAAAAATGCCAAAAATAAGAGGGAAAAGATTGACGAGTCACATATCATACTGATCAGATATGCAATCAAACTGGAGGGAAGGATCGCTGGTGCAGCCATTTTAAAGAATGCAACAGTAGCAGATGAATTCCAATATATCAACTATCTGGTTCTTTTGAATAGAAAGAAAAGCATGGTGGATGATGATGATGATGATGACGATAAGTCATCTACGACATTAGAAGATGGTAAAATAAAGATTTGAGAACTCGAGCAAATTCGGAAGATACAGAAAGTTTGGGCTTTCAAGGACTATTGAACTTTTGTCTGTATACTACGACGAATATCCCCATGATTAATCTTAAAGATGAAAAAGGTGCACAATGGTGACGAGGCAAAATGAAACAGAAGACACTCTAGATACATCAAAAAAGTAATAACCCTATGTTATACACCCCCCCTGAACTTGGTACCTGCACAGCATGGATAGGTTGTACAAGCAGAAGGCCTAGGATATCTCAAAGAAGGGTAGAGGGTGAACCTAGCTTCTTAAAAAGCTGGTATTAAAGAACTTGGACACTGTGACAAGAATTTTAGCCCAAAGACCATCAAAGTGACGATACAACAACAATTCAGTTTACCAAGCAATTTACCCAAAGACCATCAAAGTATTTGTTTCAGCCAACAACCTATCCAAGCTTGCTATTTGAAGGGAATCTTCCCAGCTAACAATTTTCATGTCAGATACTATTTGATGGGGCACGCAATTCATAATATCTATTTAGCTAGGGAAGCAGGAACAATCAAAAATTTGTCCCGCATTCTAGTTGAAACTCGAACATGCATCAAAACTAAACGCTGACGTGAGAAAATATACATAGGTACACCTTACTCCTGTTTCTGTATAGTGATGTATAATTGCATCTAAGTAAGAATACACACACACACCCTAGAGGGAAAGGGTAGATAGGAAATAACCTTGTCTTTCTTAATGAGTTTACACCCTTCAAGAGCACCACAGCTTTGGAAGACCTCTTGTAGAAGAGTATCGGTCACTTGGAGATGAATGTTACCTACATAGCTGCATTTACTCAAAAAAAAAAAGAGAAGAATAATTGATCACGGCAAAAAAAACAACTGCTAAAACGAAATACATGACAAACATGCACATAGGAAGCTTCTTTCCAGGGAATCTGGAATAGAAGTCATTAGTGTGCTCCTAACACTAGATGTCTTGTACAATATTATTGCAAGTACAAACGTTGATTCACATTGTGTCCAAGAAACATGCTTAGAATATAATTACCAAGATAAACGATGGCATATTATGCAGAATACCCAAAAGGCACAGTTCCCAGTCAAGGCAAAGTAGGTAAATGAAAATTATTAGCAGAAAACTACCGCACTAACTAGAAATTACAAAATGAAAATAAAAATATATGTAAGAAAAAAAAGCCCTAACAACACTCACACACTGCGGCATTGACTCGAATCAAACCCAGGAGGCAGATTTCCACTTGGGATCGGCTCTATCTGCAAAATAAAAAAGTAAAAACAAAGAAAAGAACAAAATAACCCCCACATAACTAACCTAAATGTGCAAGTAAAAGATGCCCTTCGTTAAAGTACCACTACTCTCAAAAAGCATACAAACAAATGCAAAACGGTTACTCCCCTGCTTTTAAATTTTTACACAATCGTAGCGAACTAACTTAGCAAAACTCCGTAATCGCTGGGAAATTTTACGTAGAGTTGTGCAGAAACAAGCACACAGGAAGCAAAAATACAAGCTGATTGTCCAAGGAAAAAGATCTAGGCATCAAAACTTCTATTTTTGAACGAACAAAGATCAAGCAAACGTCAAGCTAAATTCAATGCTGAAATTCTCGAAACACCTTCATTTAAGTCTCAAAAATATACAGTTTAGTACACAGTATTTAACGCCCCCACCGGAGGTATGAAATATTTCAGATGTATAATTCCTAAAGTATCACTTGATAACTTGCTTTTTAACCGAAGACAACAAATTACACTTTTAAACATTGTCCCTTCATTCGATCGAGAAGGATTGAACTATATTTTGGGAACTCATACATGTTAGAAAATTAAGCTTCAGTATTGATCTACTGCTCAGCCATTCAATCAAATTCTCAGCTTGGAATTTCAGCAGTCATCAATTTTTTTTATATATTGTTCACAGGACATTCTTGACTTTCCACTTTCACTACGCTGATCTTAATCTTCTTTGACGAACTAGTAAACCCAGAATGTAAAACTAGTAAATAACAGTAAGCAGCAAATTGGATAAAGCAAAATCAAGCATCAATCAGTAACCCTAATTCCAACAACATAACCGCTGCAAAATTTTATTCCAACTTGAACCCTTTTTGTCGCTTATAACTACCATTTCATCCAAATAAGCTAATTATATTTCAAAATTATGAGTAATTTGCCTCAATAACCTGAAAACAATTCAAAATACACAGTGCACGCAAATTAATGCTAGTTAAGAAAGAATCTATCAATAACCCTAAATACAAGATCGTTTGATCAAAACCCCAATCACAACTCAAAATTCAAATTTTAGCTCTAAATTATAAGCATTTAGCTTCGATAACTTGAAAACAACCCCATATGATCATAGCACAGCCGGGAACATTTTCACCAACTCGGAATTTAAGTGTAAGCTCTAGATTACGAGTAAACCATCGTCAATAACTTGAAAGCAGCCCCAAACTATCACTCACAGCCAAGAAAAACGTCATTTCAAGCATTAATCTATCAACAACCCTATGCCCAAACTGACCAAAAACCCTAATTTCGCCACAGACAAAATAATTCGAAGCCGCGATCTTAGATCGGGGAAACTTAGGGGTTTAACCTGAGAAGCAGCGAGGAGGCCGTGGTTGTACATCGACTGCTGCATCAGGACCTGCTGCTGCTTCAACCTCTGCTGCTGTTGCATGATTTTTTAGGGTTAGGGTTTTCTCTCTTCTACGGATAGGAGAAGAAATCTAGGGTTAGGGTTTTGGTAAGGAAAAGGAAAAGAAGAAAAAGAACAAGAAAACTCGAAATCGAGAGAGGGATCACTCAGAGGGAGCGAAGCATCTGGAAATAAAAAAAAGGCTGTTGATAAAGGGCAGTACTAAAATTACTCGGAACTGTCCAAATGTTTACCATCGATAATTACAAATTTATCACTCCCAAAATTTACTTGGATGATTTTTTATAATCAAGACTGTCCTACCAATTGTTATGACTTCAAAAAAATATTTTGACAGTCCTAAAAATATATGTTAATTTTTTTAGATTGATCTACAGCTGCTTAGCCACTAAGAGAATTGGGTATTCAATTAAATGCACATACCTGACCACTTGGAAATTCTACTGAATCCTCCACTCAATTAATCCAGTTAATTGTCAAGTAATCTACTAATTAGTTTCTACTTCTAATTTATACCACACGTTTTATTAATACTTATTATCATTTTTCATGGAAAGTTGATATTATCCCAGGAAGGTGAAAGGTGGGTTTTAGTTGTGATCTTGTTTCACTGTGTATGGCTTAGTGTTTATAATAGCGGATGCCAACAAGTTTGGGGTAAAGTATTGCATGAGCCATGACTTCTCTTTTTTTTTAAGAGGAGTCCTAATATATTTTTAGGACTGTCAAACTTTTGACATTCGTATCAATTGGAAGGACTGTCAAAATTTTGAAAGTCCTAAAAGTTGGTAGGATTGTCAAAATTTTGACAGTCCTGATTATAAAAAAAAATCAAGAGTGGGCAGCCCCGAGTAAATTTTGGAGTGATAAACTTGTAATTATCAATGGTAAATATTTGGACAGTTCCGACTAATTTTAGTAGTGTCCTTATCAACAGCCATAAAAAAAGGGGGGAAAGAGGAAGCCACAAGCGTGAGACATTTTCAAGCGTGCGAGGGGTTTGATGGGCTTTGGTGGATGCCAAACCCACTTCACATTTACTTTACGTTTAACATAACAAAAGCCCAAATTGGACAAAAGCCCAAATTGATCAAGCTATGCCCAGTATAGAATCTATAGTGATTGTTGCTCAAAATGATTCCGTTGTTTGAAGGATGTGTTGAGCATATTTTACTCTCTCCAAAAAATTTGAGGGCGGCAAAGACTATTTTTGGAATGTGGATCAGTTGGAAAGATTGTCCATCGACAAGATACTTTATAAATTATAGACGATTTATGCACACTTCAAGTTGAACATTGAGTTGTGTCCATCTACCGAGGAGGAGAAAAATAATATGCTATAAGTGTCTTACACATTATTGTTTGGCGGTTCGATGTAAGTCATGGTTTGCAAGAGATTGGATAGTTATCACAAAGTTAGTACGGTTAGTCAACATCTCTTTAATCTTGGGAGAGAGAATTTGTGTAACGTCTCAGTCTACGTAGGACTAGGAATACCTACATGCCAGCTATACGCATTCGACCAGACTGTGGTCCGACTCGAATACGTATAAGCTGTATTATAATGGTCACTATCTAAATAATTTAGTAAATATAAATATCTAAGCCTCAATCCACAATGAACAGAATACAACAAGAATGAGCTACATGTGCTAAAGTCGGCCGCCCATTAACACACCAGCTAGAATAGACTCGAGAAAGAAATATAAGTCTATAAAAACTAGGCTACATCAGCAGATGAATCAATAATATAAATGAATAGCATAACTCTGGTAGAAATGATATAAGTACCTGGTATCAATGCCCACATGGCAAAGCAACCCAAATTATCAACTTCAGGCAGGCTCCACAACGATCTATTCTGCAAAACTGGCAAGGGACCAGGTCCTCGGAGGGACGTAACATGGTACAAGAAACAGCATGCCAAAGTAAAACAGTATAATGTCACATACTCAAGGGTAAACTACTGTAACCATCTAAGTTATATGCACATGAGAACATCACTCGTACTCAGATTGAAATCACTACTGTAAACCCCCTGATTTTTTAAAATTTTCAAAACTGAATTTTTCACAATTTTCTGGACTTTTCTGAGAATTTTCTGTAATTTAAAAACAGAATTTAATTATTAAATAATTTTTAAATGATAATAAAAAATATTAAAATATTATGAAAAAAATATTTTTGGGTGTAAAATGAAAACCTGGACTTAGAGTAATTTTTCTGGAATTTATTGGGCCCCGGTCATATTTTAAAACACCTAAAAAGTATTTATGTAATTATTTATTTATTTATTTATTTATTTATTTTATAATTAAACCCAGCCCACTGGACCCGGCCTACCGGGCCCAGCCCCAACCCGGCCCAGTCCCCGCCTTAGCGGGTCGGGTCGGATCCGCCAGACCCGCACCCGACCCGACCCGGCCACTCCCCAGTCTCCCCGTGCCCGCGTTTTCCGCCGGCAGCTCCGCCGCTCCGGCTGCTCCGCTCCGCTCCGCCCGGCCACGCCACCCACTCCTCCGCCTCTCTCGGCCCCCCCAGCCTCCTAGCCCCGCCTATAAAACTCCCTCTCCGGTCTTCCCCTCCACCGCCAAAGCCCTACTCGACGAGCCCCACTCCGCCACCGCTGCCACCGCCGCCAGCCGCCTCGCCGCGCCCAGCCAGCTCCCCCGGCCCCCTCCTTCTTCTTCCTCCCCTCTCCTCCGCCTGCCTCCGGCCTCGACGAGCACCGCAGCAGCAGCAGCTTCCCGCCTCAGCGCCGCCTCCCTCCGCCTCCGGCGAACTCGCTGCCGGCGCCGCCCGCGTCCCGAGCCCCCGGCGACGTTGCCCCGGCCGCCCTCCGCCTGAGCTCCGGCAACAGTTCGGCCAGCAAGCCCTAACCCTAACCCTAATTTTCTGTGTCCGGACACGTGTCGGACACGATTCGGACTCCGATTTTCGGGTCCCGTTCAGGTGCGTGTATTTTCTTGCTCGTAGCTCGGATTTCGATTCCGCATATTGCGTTGCGAAGCCTGTATGACCCTCTCGGTGCCCGGACAAACCGCTTGGGGCATCGCGTCCTGTGGTGATCGCAAACCGCGATCCAAAAACAGAAAAAACAACGCCCCGATTCACCCCGGAACTGGGTACGCCCCGCCAAACGGGACGACTTGGTCGCGCGCGATCTTCACAGATACGTGCGCATCGTCGATACGGATGTGTGGGATTTCGCATAAGTCGATTCGGGTGTGCGTGCACACCGGAATCAACGCGTATCCGCGGACATCGCCCCGTATCCGACTTTTCTGTATTTTACCCTAACTTTGTGTACACACGTCAGATTAAAACGAAACTTGCGCCATCGGACTCGTAGCGATACGCTGGTCCTGTGAGCCAAGTTTGGTTCAATTCTGAGAACGTTGACGAAATCGCGTGTCGTGGGCCCCACAGGCCCCGCTCGACGGGCAATTTTGTGTTCGGCTCATCGGAATCCAATTCTGAAAGTTCCGTTGGGTTCATATCATCGTTCCTGACCTGTTGACACTAAGTTTGGTGAATTTGGAGACCTTTGACCCTGACACATTTTTCAGTGCAAAGCGGGCCCACATGTGGATCCCGTTTTGACCCGAAACTGCCATTTTTTCTCTTGTCTCCAAATTGGACTCAAGGACAGGCGTTCCTAGCTGATTGATATTTTCTGGATCTGATGGTGATGTTTGTTTCAGCAACCGGAGTACCGCCTGCAAATCCAACCAAAGTCAGAGCCGCAATCAGAGCCGGAACCACACGCAAGTGTACCTCGCCAAAACTTGCAGCTTTGCTACCTATTTCCTGAACTTAGTTATACATCAGTGGGCAAGTGTACCTTGCCCAACCCTGCAGCGTGCTAATTATTTTCTTGGCTTAATTTAGCATCAGTGGGCAAGTAAAGCTTGCCAATTCTCAGTAATTCCTGTTATAGTATTTTACTTGAGTTCTGGTAGATTCATATGTAAACTTGTTTAACTGCTCAACCCAGGACACCTGACACTATTCATGTGACGGAATTTCCGTGTAGGATACATATTCATGACATATACAGTTTACATGCTTAGTTTATATCCTGACTTGTTGCATTAGCTATGATCCTGCGTGTCATGGACATGAGACGTAAGATTTCATTGGGTGGGGAGAGTATTACCATAACAAAGGCTGATTATATTATATATATTGACATCTGGATGTGTCTTAGTCTCTGACACAGAGCTATGGCACCAGTTCTGGCCCTTCGAGAAAATACTGCTATGGGTTTCTCCGACACTGATCCTGTAGTAGCCTCAGCCTGAGTATGACTAAAACTCTCACTTGCATATCACTTAGCTGGTTTACATATTTATCCTGCTGTTTCATTATTGTTGCACTGCATATATTTTGGCTTGTATTTTCTGTACCTTGTTATGTCCCCTGAGGACCTGGAATGGACTATGTCCCCAGGTATAGCCGAAGAGATCTACCCCGAGGTGTACGGTACATGAGCACTTCTCGGAACAGAACAGGAACCTGAGGACGAGATCGTGGCAGAAGACTTCTCTTGAGCACCGGCTTCATACACTCAGTATTTCTATTTCCAGTATTTTATTTTCTGTCTATTTCCTTAAATGTAACAGACTGATTCTCGGATTGTTTTCCGAGATAATCTTATTTGATATTGCTTATTTATTTCTATTGCATTATTTCTGGCAGAAATCTGTGTTTGTTCTGTGGATGAGATTAGAAACACCTGTGACTTGTAACATTTTACTGTTAGAATACAGCTTAAGCATGCCCTGATGGATCCATTAAATTGGGTTGTCCATCGGTGCGTACTGCTGGCCATTGCCGCGTGTCCAGTCCCTCGGCATTTTGGGACTGGGGCGTGACAACTACAGACTCTGTGTCGATGAGCCCATAGCGGCAAGTAATATCTCGTAGGGCTAGTAAATATGCCAAAGATCTGGAACAGAGTCTAAGGCACCTCTAGTAATATAGTATATATATATAAACATAATCAGCCTGTAGTATTGTGTGTTTTTCTCCATCCAATATAAAATTACGTCTCATGTCCATAACACGCAAGTCTAGTTTTTATAGACTTATATATGTATATAATATAGTATATATATATAAACATTCCACGACGTCTCATGTCCATAACACGCAAGATCAGGACCTCTGGCTAGTACAACGAGTCATAATGATATATGTATATAATATGCAAGTCTCATATCATGAGTCATGTAATCCTATACAGAATCACCATGAATACCTCAAGAAGGATTCTATCACATGAAATAATGCCAAGTGTACTACGGTCTGACGTACTTGGTAAAGCAAGCACATAAAAATAGGATCGTGGAATCAACTCTCTAAGTGACGTTACACGACTCATCGTACGGCGTCGACACCCGAATCTTGTTCGGATGCTAAGCAACGTCTCACAGTCCTAGGTTGGACAGGTACATCACAAGAGTATATATATATATGGAAGAAACACAAGTAGATAATATAACAGGATCTACTATAAGTTTGGCAAGGTATAATTGCCTGAATTTTGGATATGGCGATGTATCAACTGCTTCTGAAAAGATAGAATCCGCACAAACGTCTCTGAATGGTGCAACAAACATCACCAACGTTTCCAAAACATAAGAAATAGCTATGATTGACTACACATAAGTCCAATTTAGATACATGGACAAAATTGGCAGTTTCAGGTCAAAGTAGTGTCCAATTGTGGCCCACTTTGCACCGTAAAATTTGTCGAAGATAAAGTTCTTCAAATTTGGTAAACTTAGTGTCCACAAGTTCGGAACAATGACACGAACTCAACGGAGTGTCCGAAATTGGATTCCGGTGAGCCGGTCACGAAATCACCCGTCAAATGGATCCGTGGGGCCCACAAAATGGTATTTCGTCTACGTTCTCAGAATCGAACCAAACATGGGTCACAGGACCAACATAATGCTGTGAATCCAATGGCGTAAGTTTTGTTTCGAAACGACAAGCACACACAAAGTTTTGACAATGTGTCGGAATAGGTCGGTACGGTAATTTTTTACGGATACGCGTTGATTTCGGTGTGCACGCACGTCCAAATCAAGTTTCGTGATAGCCCAAACATCTGCGTCGACGATACGTGCCTTCCGGTGCAATTTGCATACAACGAAGTCGCCTCGTTTGACGGGACGTACTCCATATCAGAGAATTTAGGTTTTTAGAAATCAAGTTTTTCTTGATTTTGGAACTCAAATAATTATTAACCTAATTCAAATTAAAATAAACTAATTGAAGACGCTGGAAGGGGGTTAGATAAGGATCATACCAGAGAAGGTGGCACGATATTCTGACGAGCGAGGAGAGCGGTAATACGCCGTGAAGTTGACTCGTTGAAACTGAATTTATGCTCGATTTTATGGCGTTCTCGGTCGTGGGGAAGGGGATCGACCACGTTCGGCCTCGAGGAAGCACGTGGGAGGTCGTCCAACAGGGTACTCGCTGGGGGTCGTGGGTCGTCAGGGCTCGCTGGGGAGGTCGTTGGCGGTCGACCACGGCAGCAACAACAACGTTTGCAACAGCAGCTGCTTGGCGGTGGGGCAGCGGCCGGCGGCTCATGGCAGGGTAGCCGACGCGGGTGTGGGGGCGCTGGTATGTCGACGTGGCAAGGGGGAGGGCTTGGTGGTGGTGGTTTGATGGTGATAGTGATGGTGGTGTGTGTTTAGAGTTAGGGTTAGGTGTTAATGTGTGTGTATATATATATATATATATATATATATATATATATATATATATATATATATATATATATATATATATATATATGTTCACTTCTACCCCAACTACGAAATATTAACCAAGAATATATATAAATACTTATATAACTTAACTTATCAAATAAAGAATAGAAGATCAACTTTCAACATATTTGCCTTTAGTTCTTGCATCCTAGTCTTGCTCTCCAACTCCTCTTCAAAGTACAGTAGTTGTCTTCTCGATAGCATTTTTCAAATTTAGTGAACAATACTAGATCGTCAAATGACACGCAAGTCATAATCAAAGGATGAGGGATAAAACAAAACATATAGAAATGACCATAGAAGATAACTCGAAAATGGTGTTAGGATACGAAACTTGTATTATAAACAAATTATTTAAACTCTAATTTCTATTTATTAATCCTAATGCTCCACGATATATTGTAAGGAACCAAACAACAGTATCTATCAAGGTACACAAATCCTAACATCTGATCCAAATGGATCACCACAACTACTAAAATTAATGAAAAAATGTTATAAAAGGTTACTGAAGGCGGAGATGTCGATAACCAGTCACATATGATCTTCCCGAACCGATCTCTCTTCGAAATGGTCATAAATTCCTTCGTACCATTCTTTGAAAGTTGCAAACTTGAGAACTCTCTCCTTGATATCTCTCTGTAGTAGATGATGAACTTGAGATAATGGACTAAGGTTAGAAAATGCCTATTTAAAGCATCATAATCTTGCAATTTTGATCCAACGTTATTGATTAAATACCAATTTTTTGCTTCACTTCCGACACCAATATACCGGTATCGATATGCTAACAATATACCAAAAATATATCGCATCGAGTCAGAACCATTTTGGAATAAACTGAATCAATTCCGGTAATATCAATAATATACCACTAATACTGACTGGAGTCTTTTCAATATCTCTGATAGGTGCTCAAAGCGGCCTCATTTTGTCGTCTTCGACTTTCCGAGCTTCTCCAACACACGAATAGTGTTTGCCGTACTCCGAAGTATTTTTCACATAGGTTGCGAACCACACCCAACACTAACGCATGCAAGTCCATCCAATAGAGGAGATCATACATCAATGGCTTCAATATCGCCAAGTTTCCTCCTGTAATATCATGTGCTAATTGATCTTCTCTTTAACTATGGTTATGCCTACATCCCTCATTGAATTAAGGGCTATGATACAAATTTGATGGAATTAACGACGCACAATGGACGACTTCAACTATCGATCCCCCCAAAAAATAAGAACTTGCAGAGTGAGACAAAATAATATCAAAGACACGATATATGGTGGCTATGTCCACCAGAACAAGTTACAACCTTTTATTAGACCAACATACAAAAAATAAAATAATGTGGAGTCCCTTACCATGGAGTCGACCACTTACATTTTGCCAAGGGAAATGTAATAAATGAAATTACTTAAATAATCACAACCTCTTATAAGATACTCTTGTTCAGTAAAGATGTGCATCGGACCAGACTGGTCCGGCCCGGGAACAGATTTGATCGGCCAGGCCATCACGTGGGTCGCTCAAACTATTTAAAAAATAATTTTATATATATATATATATATATATATATATATATATATATATTTTCATGTTTAGTATTTGTATTATATTTATATATATATTTCTAGCACAAAACAAATGCAACTAATGGCCAACTGGAGAAATTATAGGAATTTAGGAGATCTTGGATTCAAATGTCCTCATCTCCTCTACAAATGTACCTTTTTACTGTATATATTTATTTAAATATCGATCGGTTTTTTATTGTGCTAGAGTCGGGTCGGAAGAAGTCCAGCCTCGGACTTGGTATAAATTCCGGGCCGGAAAACCAAACCCAACCTGAACCCACTACAGTAATGGACCGGATCGAATCGACCTGTTGATCGGTTCAGGTCGATCCAACCCAAATTTGACCGGACCGAATCCAGGCTGGATTCTGAGCGACCTATTAAGCACCTTGAAAGAGTGATAGAGTTCTTATGACCAAAAAACTTGCATTTCTCTCTTCTTCCTCTTCTTCTTTTTTTTTTCTTCTTTTTTTTCCGATGCAAAATCTTGCATTTCTCTTGATAAATAAAAAACATCGCTATGCTTATTAAGAACAGTGTCAATGACTCGTGCCATATGTCGCTGCGATGGATGATGTTTATACTTGAACACTTTTCTTATGTAACAAAGGGAGTACATCTTACAAAATATTAAATAGTCTGAATAATTTCTCCCACTTTCCATGAAAACATACAGGAAGAAAAATCATGTATAGTTTAGATAAGTACAGAGAAAAGTATCGTGTCCGATTCTTGATGTCGCTTGCATAATGGGAATGTTCCTAAACACGTGAAGTTAAAGTGTTAAACCACACATTTTCCTCCTAACCATCATATCTTCTTCACCTAACTAATCGCTTTGGAAAAATTGGAAAGAAAAGAAGAAGAAGAAAGAAGAAGAAGAAGAAATAAGGAAGGACCTAACAATGTTACAGTCACGTTATAATCTGTAGACTTCTTCCAGGAAGTATCCTCCAATGTTGGTTACTTCCCAATGTTTCCGTGGAAAACGTGTGTAAGTAAGGAAATTGATAATATGCTTCCTTTTCTTGTTGCTGGCCGTGCATGTCTGCAGCTTTACTGGTTTTAAATTGAAGGAACTTTGGGTCCCATACTGCACAAAAAGAAACTCTCTCTCTCTCTCTCTCTCTCTCTCTCTCTCTCTCGTATCACATGCTATTGAGCTTAGCATTTATGAGTTATGAAAAGAAACTTTCTAGGTGTAGGTGGTGGTGGTGGTGGTGGTGGGATCTAATCTAAGAACAGATTTATTGTTTCATTAATTATGTTTTATATTTTTATTTCTATTTTGTTACATGTGAATTTTAGCTGGTATTAAAAAAGTGGGACCAACATATAATAGAGAGAGGGCAAATAGGGGGCAACATATTTGTTCTCATCTAATGTTTCCATTTTGGTGTTTCTAATTATGTCTCTTCTCACATGTAGGGGTGGGTTCCACCAATTTATAAAAAAATAGCACTCAAAATTTGTGGGACCCATCTCTACATGTGAGAGAGAACATGGTTGGAAAACACCAGAATGGGGACAACAGATCTCATCCCCGTGGAGGTGTTTGGTTTCAACCTCAAATTTAAAAAAATTATAAAATTTTGTTAAAAAAAAAGTTATAAGTATTGAAATTTTGTTGTTCCTCTATCGTGACTTCTCTGTTTATATCTTATCATAAAAAACTAAAACTTGATAAATATGTATATAGAAAATAAATATTACAAATTTTGTTGGGGACAAAATATAAAATTGATTAAGAGAATTCTAAAGAAGGAGAATATTTAACTTGAAAGAAAAATATTCGGTGGGGACAACTGTTCCCATTCGTTTTCATGTAGGTCCGTCCCTGCTTCAGGAGAAGAAATTATTGAGAGGTCTGGATTCACCAAGTGGCAGTGGTAAATAAGGTAGCGGTCTAATAATATTGATCTTCGAATCCCAACTTGGAAAGTAGGATCCAACAGTGTTGCAGGTCGCTTATAGATTGACTCATTTGTGAAACAAACGATTTTTTTTAACTACTTTGGAATTCTCTAGAGATTTTTATTACATAATTGAGTTTTGACTAACTATCCAAAAAGAAATTTTATTTAGTAGAACGGTCTCACCATATGACAATGGTGAATGGTGAGCTAGCCCGTCCAATTGAGGGACGAACCTACATGGGAGCGAGTGGGGGCATTTGTTGCCATTAAAATTTTCCTTCGGAGTTAAATATCAATGGTTTTTTTTTTCTTCACCAATTTTATGTTTTGTCACCTATGAAATTTGTAAATTTTAATTTCTATATACATATTTACATCACGTTTTACTTTTTTTTTTTCATCAAATTTTTTTTTTTATTATTCATACAAAGGGAGAAGTCATGGTGAAGGTACAAAAATCTTTATTTAACAAAAATTTGATTTTTTTTTTTATATTTGAGGTTGACTCATTTCTTTTAAAATATGCGTCCGCTCCTGGTCCAATGGTTTAAATAATGATACATGACAACTAGAAAAATGAGGCAAGTGTCGAGGTTGAGAATACTTATCCTTTACTAACCAAAATACTATAAATACAAGTATAACAGATTTATCATGTGACAGTGATAAATAACGAGTTTGTCCAATAACATAATAACACATGATAATATTAAAAATAAAAAACAAAACTAATTAAATTATTGTCAAATATTATAAAAATATAATTACCAAAAATAATAAAATATTATTATACTATTGGATGTATTCACCTTCGATCCCATTTAATAATTTTTCAAAAGAGGATAGAGAAGAATACTCGAGCATTGAATGCTTGTGTGACTTGATGGTTGGAGGTTGAAGTTGACTGTCTCATATCAAAATTTTGATACTGTATCAAAGTTTTACTCTTATTGTAGGAGTCCAAGTTCTACCGAATTGTTTAATTTGCATTGTTGCCTAAAAGATGAAAAAACTATTTAAATAGGCCATACTATGGGCCACACATACTTTCATGATAACTTAATAGAAAATGAAACAGTAATAAATTACATTTGTTATTTGAGACATTGTACTATACCAGAAAAAGTTGAACAAGAAATTTCTTTCTTCTTTTCTCTTTTTGTTTGCTTCTGTGGAAAAGGTGTCTTGATGTTGTCACGAGAGAGCCTTTCTTGACCTTTGCAAGAATTATCATTGCAGGTTCATGACCAGAAACTGTTGTTAAGCGATATGAACAATATTGGTCAAGTATAAAACAATAAAGAATTAATTACTATTATATCCAATTCCTATCTGCTACATCACAACTATTTTTTTTTTTTATTCTTATTTTTATGCTATCATAGTTTGTTAAAAATAATTCTACTTACTTTCAAAAAAAATTGTCTAATTGAAAAAATAACACTAATAAAAAAAATTTGAGAAATAAATATAAATTAATAATTAGCAATGGAAGGATAACAAAAAATATTCTAAAATTAAATTATGTTAACATTTACGAAGGATATTCATGGAGACCGCGTTTGTACTTGTCTATCTAACGAGTCATTCTTTGACTCGAGTTTACGCTCTCAAAACTCTACTCGAACTAGCTCATAAATACCTTGGCTCATCAACGAACCAAAATCTAAAGATTAATCAATAACAATATCAACGATGTACATTATCCAAACTGATGTTTGTGTCAATAATATAGATAATATCAAGCTACTCAAATCACTAAACACTGAGAAGTATTTATGGCACCTATGGAATGAAATATATTGCCTATGGAGTGTCAACGTGGTGAACTTCTTGGATTTTTTTTTTTAATAATATATATATATATATATATATATATATATATATATATATATATATATATATATAATTTATTTATTTATTTATTTATTTGGAACAAGAAAATTGTGAAATATTGCTTATTCGAAGGTCTACAATTTGGAAATATGTATCACTCTAACCACTTGAACTAAGTTTATATTAATATATATAAAATAATAAATTTGAGTAAATTTGAAAAAAAAATAATAAATCTTCATTTGTATTAACAATTGTTGGGAAACAGACACCAGAGCCAGATGTTCTGATACCAGATGTTGGGTACGGACACGTCCTACAAGCGTTCTGATACCGTGTCAGAAACTTACCGCAGCGAAAATTTAGAACAACCCACCTGAGATAACCAGCACTCGTCTAACGAACACCAAGCATAGATAAATACAACATATATGGCGGTGACTACGTCACCTAGACAAATCTCAATTTATATAACTCAGGTAAAATTCTAATATTGACAAAAATCAATGTTGAACCATTTGTCCTAATAGGTTCAACCCACTCACCACACTAAAGAAGAAAAGACATAGATTACAATAAAACCACTCACCCTATCCGTAGCGATCTCCCTGATTTAAGATGACGACTCCTCGATCGGATATCTTATTCCTTTTGTCTTAGATGACAAGTCTTAAAAGCAAAGTACGATCTAGGGGTGAGCAATTCTCGGTTTTTAACCGAAAATCGAACCGGACCGAAATTGAAATTCGGTTCGGTTTTTAATCAACCTGTTCGGATTTCGGTTTTATCATTTGATTAATTTCGGTTTTCGGATCGGTTTTCGGTTTTGGATTCCGAACCCGAATCGAACCGAAAACCGAATCACTACATTATAAAAGAAAAAAAAAACGGTTTTTATGAATTTGGTATACACTCACCACTTGGTATAAAAATAGTTTATTGTTATTTTTGGTACACAATTTGGTTTTTCTCAGTTAGGTTTGATTTTTTTTCGGTTTTTATGAATTTGGTATACACTCACCACTTGGACCTAAAAAACAGAACCGACCAAGAACCGAACCGATTTAATTCGGTTCGATTTTTTTCGGTCTTTACAAATTAGGTTCGGTTTTCGGTTTTGCAAAAAGCGGTTTTTCGGTTCAGTCGATTTTTTTAGATATTCGGTTTGGTTTGAACCGAACCGTTGCTCACCCCTAGTACGATCTCCCTGATTGAAGTCGACGACTACTAGATCAGATATCTTCTTCCTTCTGTCTTGGATGACAAGGCTTAAGAGAGAATTTCTCTTATATCTCATGTGGACAAGCACCACGAATCACAACGAATCACCACTTTGTGCTATTCTCTTTGTGGACGTCAAAATCTGATCAAATAAAATATTTGATACAAATTTGTAAATCTAATCAAATCAAATATTTAATGTACATTTTCAAATCGCATCAAATAAAATCTTTGACCATATTGGACTCCAAAATTTGTTGTCACCAAATTCAGACTGAACCCAACAGCAATATTAGTAAGTGCACTCATGTCACCAATAACAAAAATAATATAGATGTTAGTTCCTATGCTATCATTGGTATTGCCGATATGAGTGCATATATTTATGTCTCCAATGCCAAGTTCTTCCAACAAAATATTGTGCATCTGCTACAGTGCAGCGATATGGATCTCTCACTCGTTACAAAGCAAACAAGCATAGCACATGTACTGCACTAATTCTAACAGGTGGTGAGAGGTTCACAGCTCCACACAATACACCATGTGAATGTGACCTAATTCGATGCCTTGTGATGCTTTAACATGGCAAACAAGCACCCTTTCTTCTTGGTTTGGTTTGCAAAAAAGGAAAGGAAGAAAATAAAAAAAATTCTTAATTTTTTTCTTCTTTTGAAAATTACTATTCCTATAAAAAAAAATTATGTTTTGAAATATCAAAGAAATTGAAAGAAAAAGTGAATTCTTATACCACGTTTTGTTCGTGGAATCATGACATTGAAAAAGTAAAGTTATTCATTTCTTGTATTTGGATGCGAATGAAAACGAGAAGAAGAAAAAAAATTCCCAAAGGAAGAAAAATAGAGAAAAAAAATTGGTTCTTCCGTTCATCCAAGGATTTATTTTACCACCTATAAAGATTCGGTTTTTCTTCCAATTTTTTTCAAACACCAGAAAAAAAAATTTGATGCAAATTATATTTTTCCAAGGCAAATAAAAAACCAAAACTTTTTCTTTTCTTTGGAAATTATTTTTCTTTTCTCCATATGTTCTCATGCATCCAAACATATGAAAGGAATGATTTTTCTTTTTCAATACCATAATTTCGTAAACCAAACGTGACCTTCAGTAACCACCCGGAGAAGAATTTAATTTCGCCATGTCACGCTTTAATACTAGGGGCCTTAGGGGGTAAATGGTATAAAAAAAGAGTCATGTA
This sequence comes from Iris macrosiphon, assembly GCA_036927795.1. Classification (NCBI taxonomy): domain Eukaryota; kingdom Viridiplantae; phylum Streptophyta; class Magnoliopsida; order Asparagales; family Iridaceae; genus Iris; species Iris macrosiphon. The sequence continues at coordinate 208,338,048 of JAYESA010000007.1, read as the reverse complement.
TCAACTAGAAGGTAAATGGTAAAAATAAATTCAACGGTCAAATTGGTGGATCGAGCATTTGACCGAACCAGTTCGAACCGATACAACAGTCAATGCAGCTAAAATCCAGACCAACTCGGTAGTTGGATCAGACTGAGATTCTAGAAAGTCAACCCAGTTAGACCTGCTTTCGACTAAGTTCGAATGGGTCTAAGGTTTGACATGGACTAGAATGGACTGGATTTCTAGAAGGTAAATCCAGGCCGACTCGCTTTCGACCATGTTGGAATACAACTGAGGTTTGATTGGGACTATGATCGATCCAGTCCGAATTTTAATGAGATGATCTGGAGCTGTCCGACCCATCTCACACCTTGACCAACATGGACATAGCTAGACTATTCTGTTACAATTTTCTCCTCCACAATACATACATTGTACTCCCCCCCCCCCCCCCCCCCCCCCCCCCTCTCTCTCTCTCTCTCACACACACACACACACACACACACACACATACACACACAAACACATACATCTTAAATTGTCGATTCTGAAATGATATTTGATCTGAGGTCTCAGACCGCGGGACGTGATCGTAGACCATGTGTCTGAACCCTATTGCTCCCCCTATTCACGTGGGCCCATGCATCTGTTGGCCTGCCAATGAAAATGTGCCACTGAG
>JAYESA010000007.1:208132835-208337287 GCA_036927795.1 Iris macrosiphon | reverse complement strand
CTCTCATAAACTTGAATAAGAAATCATATTTTTAAACTAAATTATTAAATTGACTATTATATTTTCTACCACGCATAATATAAATTAAGAATCATTGGAAAGTATTTTTTGGATAAATTTTTTATACAGAAACTCTGACGAATAGAATATTTTTTTTCTTAAAATACAAATTCAAAGTGGGATAAAAACTCAATTTTAGAAAATCCATCATGGTTAGCAATTTTCGTTAGGAAACAAGGATTGGTTAATAGTAAGGAAAAAAAACAGAGGATAAATTGACCGTCTCCATCCATATTTTTGTTTCAATTTGTTAATTTAGATCACGTGGCGTTGACGTTACTGTTTTTTGTTTTTTTTTCCATAAGCTCTATTTCTCTTAAGTAGACTAGTAAATTCATAAAATAAAATTTTAGGATATTATTAAAAAGTATTTTAAATATTTAAATATATTTAAATTAAGATTTGTTAGACCATTTAAATATTTTTTGTACTAGCCGTCTAGTCGACCGGCTAAGACGTGGGTCTTTCGTGGTGAAGGTCACGGAATCGAATTCCATCCCCCTCCCGTGGTGCCTAGGCATGGAAGATAGGGAACATAAAGTACATATAATTCTTTTTTTTATAATATTTTTGATAATTTCCATTAAATTATATATATATAGTTTTACTTTTAAATTATAGTTTTTAAATATATATATTTTTGCGGAGAAGTTAAATTTTTTTATATTTTTTTTTTAATAAATGGTGAATAGTTTACAAACGACTTAAATCACTCAATTTTAAGATATTTTCAAGTCTCGTTATAAGAGGAGCTCTGCTATTTGGCATGCGCATGCGTGCACCCGCGTCGGACACCGACAGAGAGGTAGGAGGAGAGGCAGAGCGGGGGGAGGAGGGAGGGTTCAGCCGGTGCGACGGTGGTGTCGGCGGCGCCGTCGACGTCGGAGGAGGGCCGGAGCAATAGGTGGAAGGACGTGCCAAATAGGTTTTCTATTATAAGTGTAGAAATATATGATAGAAGAGTATCGGAGGAAAAATATTTCGTAGAAAATCCAGCACTAGTCAAGCTATATGGAGTAAAATTCTTGAATTGATTGCTTTGTTCTTTCAAACAGTACCCAAAAAAAAAAAAACATTCGCGTGAGCGATACATGATCAAATTTGACATGAAAGGAGTTGGTCGATTGGCACTGGTGATGAATGGTCTAAAGAAAAGCAACTTCGACGGGTTGGATCGGACTCAAGTGGTTAGAATGAGACATATCTTTTCAAAATGTTGCAGATTCGAGCAATAGGAGAATCATATTTAATTTTTTATAAAAAAATTAATGTGAGGACAGTCGGAATGCAGACCGAGTGTAGATGCGATGCAGTACGGATGGAGTGCGATATAGGTGCGGACTTTCGAACAAAAAATGTGACCTTCGGATCGAATTTATAGACCTTCAGACTAGGAATCTGTAACATAATTACTTATTTCAATAATATATATGTACGTCGAATTTCGAATTCTTTGGATTATCCGAAATCCATGTCTCGATTCTTTCTCGGATTAAGATATTTTTGGCCAAATTCGAATCCGAATCTAAGTATCTTTAGTCCATCTAATTTATTAACTGATTTATCGAATCGGACTCACATATAGTCGGTCAAACCACAGACTCAGAACAGTTTCGCTGCACACACCCCTATACTTTTTCCGTCAGTATACAGTGCAGTGATCGAAGAGAATGGGAGATGTTGTACAAAAATATCTTGATTGCCACTGGCATGCGTCGCACGTTTTTAAAGTAGTGCAGTAATGCACTTAATAATTCTGACAGGTTGGATCAGTGGTCCACAACTGCACATTATACACCCGTGACCTAATTTTATGTGTACCGATATATGTTCAACTATTCATATCACGTTTGTGTACTGATATATGTTCAACCATTCATATCACGTTTCGAATTCGGTTGACCTTTGCTTACTGAAGAGATATCAGATCTTGATTGGATGATAGAAAATTAGTGAATAGAACTATATGAATGTATTATTTATTTTATTTATAAATAATAAAAGTTGGAGGACAATAGATTTATAAGACATGTAACGCAGTGTGTATAAAGTCTTGAATATTATGTCGGACATCTCAAAATATTGTACCTTTTATTTATAAATGATAGAAATTAGTAGACAGTGGGTCCAAAAGACATACAACACAGCGTGCATAAGGTTCCAAACGTTACGTCGAACATCTAAAAATAAATGCAATTCATATCACTCGATGATAATTTAAATATTTAGTTCTCCGACATGACTAAGGAGGTGTTTGGTTATGCAAAGTGCAATAAAGTGAAAAAAATTAGAAACTTATATTTTACATACGTAAGAAGTAGTATATATATATATATATATATATATATATATATATATATATATATATATATATATATATATATATATATATTGGATGCATTTTGAGAAGTAGAGATTGAAAGTGAAAAATTCTAGATTTTGGTATTTTGACGATTGTTGAAATGAGTTCAAAAATGTAAGTTTTGTAGTTTTTATGATTCGAAAAATGCTAAAGTATAGAAAAAAAGTTGTTCTCCAGTCAAATGTGCGAAGTTGAAATGACGATTTTTTCTTTCCACGTTCTACTTCGAAGTGGAAAAAATATTCGATGTTAAAATGAGAATTTCGTGGCAGCCAAAATTTACTGTTTATATCACTTCACAATAAATCTTGTCTGCAAATCCTCCATAATCTAAATTTTTATAACTTTACTCCTCCAAATTCGAAAACCAAACAGCCCCTAAGACCCATAGGTTCAGACTCATCCTTCCTCTCATCGCAATCTTCTTAGCCGTAGGATTTTCTTGCTCGTCTGTAACTCTTCTGCTGACATTGTTCCTTTTCAGTATGACTATTGTCTACTGAAGTCGAGTTGTCTTGCATGTCCTGAATGAAAATAATGGTTCTATACATGCACTTTATCAAACTTAAAAATAAGGCCATATGAATGGAGATTTCTATCTCCCCTATTTCTATGGTATAAACTATTTTTAGAAACAAAAATTCCTTCAACAATAGTTTCTATCACAATTTTTATTCTATGTGGTACTAGTGTAAGATGGAGACTTTCTATGAAAATTTCAACAAGTAAAAACTCTTATAGAAATTCTCCATCTCTCAACTCAATTAATATGAGTCCAGCACAATTAAATCGATCTTTTTATTTTGTGGCACATAGAATAGAAATGGAGAACCATAGAAGAGCATTATTTTGTGTGTATAATTTATATATAGAAATTCTTTCAATTAGGATATAAATCTTTTTAAAGTACAATGCCACATATGATAGAAACCCAATTTTAGAAATGTCCTTCGGAGATGCCTAAGGTCAAAAGAAAAAAATAGTTTTGAGTAAAAAGCTAGACACAATAAGAATCTAATTACTACAAAAACTAAAATAAAAACTTAGAATTAAACTATGTCACATGTACAGAATTTTCTGTTTATATTCTTTACTTTTTTTTTTCTTCTTCTTTTTTAGGTCCTTCGAAACAATGTAATCCAACGTATGTTAATCACCGAGTTTTAAAAATTAAGAACTCACGAGTTCCTATAAATTTTCCTTTCTTATGCATATCAGAAAACGGATTAATAAAGAGATCACAAAGTAAAAACAAAAACAAATTCTAACATATAACAGAAAAACAATACAACACAACATATATTTACACAAGTCATTTTTTCTTTCTTTGAGCCATTGCCAACTCCTCTGTGGACCGCCATTAATGACCAACCTTCTGATCGCGCAACCGACTAATTTAAAGAGATCTCTTGGCCGACACAAGCTTTCTTCGAGTCATTCACTGGATATGGTGCATTGTAAATAATCCTACAATTAAAAAAAAGAAGAAGTTCAATATTAATTATTGTTGGTAAAGTTAACGAAGGAAAATATATAAATTCCCCTTTAAAGTAGAATAATTTGAAAGGGTTAGAACATCCAAAGTGAAAGTGGTTTCAATGCTATATTTTTATTTTAGTTAAAATTTGTAAAACTTGAGTACCGAAGTAGAGGCTCTTGTCTACAATTAAAAAATACTAACAAACCAAAAGACTCTCCAAATTTGAAGTATGTTCTAACAAGTGAATAGTAACTCTACTGGACCCACCAACAAGAAAGAAATTTTTTTTTTTATATAATTTCTAATTTTTTTTTTAGAAATATGATATGGAGTGTTCTTACTGTAAGATGCTCTTAGGGATTAACAAGTTCCCACCTGTCTTTTCTTTTGGCAAGGAACCTGTGGAGTGAAGCCCTCCTTGCAATCGGGGGCATAGCCAGATCTGTTACCAGCTAATGAACACAATTAGTGCCAGAATTAGCCAACAATATCTTCATAGAATATTAAAGTTTTTGCCATTATAATATCAAACAAAAATCCTATAGTGACTCATGAGTTCTTAATCTTCGAAGCTCGGCAATGAATAGCCGTTGCGTTATATGTATCTCATCCTTTGATTTTAAATAAAAGAATATACAAGGGCCTTAACAAAAAGATACGTTCGCGTGTCATATCCTTATTACAAGTTGTTATTTTGATTCTTATTTGAGTTTCTTATATGTTCGTGAGTTGTACATATTTTTTTATATTATTTGGAAAGAGTAAACAATAGTCTTTTATTTTTATTTTTGCTACTTGAAAACGCAAAGTCGTTAAAAAAAATTTACTACTTGAAAAGAGCAAACAACAACCACACTTAACTTTTTTCTATACATAATTACCTAACTACCTATATTAAATTTAATAAAAGTAAATATAAATAAGATTTGTTTTGGAACAAAAAAAATTTACGGTAAAATCTCAACTTTTTTTATTATATAGTAGTATAGCTAAATAAAAGAAGTACGAAGGACGAAGGAATATATATATATATATATATATATATATATATATATATATATATATATATATCAAAATGTTTTCTAATTAGCATCTATTGATCTCTCTCTTGACCGTTCATATTATATTTACTTTTAGAGTTAATTATCGAAATATTACATGAGAATGTAGTGTTTGCTATTTTGGTGATCAAATTTTTTTTTGACCAAAATGGTGCACGATTTGCATTTTAGCTCAATTGGTACTTGAAGTAAATTTCGTTGGTATTTTTGAACGAAAATCGATAAAAATGGACATGTGATGGTTACGTGTCATTTTTTTAATGGTTATTTTGTCAAGTTTTTCGTTTTGGACTACTAATTTTAACGATTTTTTAACCGTGTCATTTTTTTAATGGTTATTTTGTCAAGTTTTTCGTTTTGGACTACTATTTTTAACGATTTTTTAACTATTTTCATCCAAACAATTTTCTTTGAACACTAATATTCTTCTGAAAATGATAGTCCAAAACAAAAAACTTGACCAAAAACCATTAAAAATAGGACACTTGACATCACATGTCAAATTTTTTAGATTTCATCAAAAAACACTAAAGAAATTTACTTTATGTACTAATTGGACAAGCTCATGTACTATTTCGGCAAAAAAAAAAAAATCGATCACCAAAATAACAAATACTACATTCTTCATGTACCATTTTGACAATTAACTCTAACTTTTAAACTATTCCAATTTAAAAACAAAATCTAATAACTGTTATTTTAAAAGAAGTTTAAGTATTTATGATGAATATATATCCATCATTTATACTAATATATAATAAGAAAAAAAAATTCAGCATATTTTTCTTCTTCTTTCAAATATGTCCTTATCTAACGTTACTAGTTCATTAAATTTAACGAGTGTAGGTAGATAATTACGTATAATTTTCTTTTTAAGAAAAATATAGTTCGTTCTTACGGTATCTTTTCCTCTTTCTAAATACAAAAAAATTAATTAAAAGGTGATTAAAATAAATGCAAATGCATGCATGGCCGACCCAGGATAAGGCTGACAAGATTTTCGATTTGGACAATCTCGGAACTCAGCGTGATCCCACAAGTTGTCGGGGTCACGAAACACCCTCGGGACAGCTCCTCCGGACAGGCCCACAATAGGGCCCACAACCGGCGGTCGGTCCTGAACGCACGTGCATATATTCTAGTTTGGATATAACTGAACGAGTCGTTACCAGCTGGGGGTGTATATGGTCGGGCTGGCTCGAGCTCTGTGACGCCACCACCGGAGTTCCCTTCGCTCGCAAACTGCATCAAATCCTTAGCCTTCTCCAACGGGAAATTATCGAAAACCAACACCTCGCCTCCGTAGAAAATCGTCAGTTGTGCCTCCCTAAATTGTCAAAAGAAAGAAGAAAGTACTATTTCATTAGATTTTTTTTTTTAATGAAAACTTACAGAAAGGAAGAACAAAAAAAAAAAAAATGCAAGAAAATGTATATAATGTGAACTCGCTTTTTTTCTTCGTCTTCTTCCATATAATTAGCATCTTCTTTGTGCTGGGGAAATGAGTCTATGGACTCGTCCGCCCCCGCGACACCGACGGTGTCGGCCTTCTTTCCGACGGTGGTGCAGGCTGACACGTCGAGTCCCGGTAACAAATTCATGGTAGTTGGCTGTGATCTAGGTTCACCTATAGAATATATATATAATCTTATATTAAAGCAACGTACGTAAAATAAAAACAAAAACAAAAACAAAAAACTGGAAGAATATAATCAATGATCACCTTTGGTTTGTTGTTGTTGAGGTCTTGGGGAAAGGTCAAGGCCAAGCTCATTGAAGCTCCCCTGCTTGACCAGCTTGCTCAAGAGGTTGCAAGCAAGAGAGAAGTTGGTCGACTTCTTTTCTGCTGCCATTAATTTCTTCATTTCTTTCTTCTCTGTCAATGCTTCTCTCTCTCTCTCTCTCTCTCTCTATATATATATATATATATATATATATATATATATATATATATATATATATATATATATATATATATATATATATTTATTTATTTATTTTATGCTTTGCGATCTGTTGGCTATGTTTGTAAATCTGTGTTTGATTAGGAACATGTTTTAATATTGGCTTAATTGTAACTTGATATTCTCAACTATTGTCAATGTTCAACTTGATACTCTCAACTTTGATAGGTAGCAACTTAATATCTTAAAAAAAAATTGATCAAATTGTCCCTCTCCTCCTCTCCCCTCCCCTCCCCTCCCCTCCCCTCTCTCTCCGGCAGCTGCTGCCACCGCCCCCTCCCCTCCGACACCCTCACAAGCCGAGTTTGATGGAATCATGTGTTCGTTCAGAGCAGTACAGGGATAACAGGATTGGAACGATAATTTTGCCTTTCTTAGTCCGATCGGTCGGATGATTTGAAGATCACGACCTGCTCGCACGGTCACACCAATTGAGTAGATTGTGCTTTGCATCGGACCACGGGTTCAAAGGATCGGCCGTATCGGCAAGGCAGAGTGCTAGCAGAATCAGACTTGGTGAGTGCGGTCTGTCCCTTCTCCTCTACTCCTTCATGCCTAATAATATGGAACACACGTAATGGCTTGAACACTTGGACTGGAACATTGGAATCACTGCACGGTGGCGTGCATAGAGTGTACATCGTTTAGTTGGATATGATTTGTGGCTTGAGTTGGTTTCGCGTTGAGCAGTTGGAGCTTGAGTGGATCATTTTAGTTGGAACATCGAGGCACTTTGGGCGGACGAGCGAGCGAGCGTGCATCCGTGCACGAGTATCAAGATTGGCTTTGTCAAGCAAAGCGTGCAGTTGTGGTTCAAAACCGGACACTGCATCGGTGAAAAAATTGTGCCACTGTTGGGGCATTGTGCCACGTAGTTTTCTGAGCGAGGGGTGTTTCACCAATTGGAACATTGTGTCGAGAAACGACATAGTGCCTATGGGGATAACTTGAGATGGTACCTTGGGTTATAAGTTGGAGAATGGTTATGGATAGTTGGTTGGATTAAGGCGAGTATCGTTTGGTGGAAAGAGAATGCTCGATTCTCTCGTCATACCTACTTGGAGTTTGCATCGGTCACGGATAACCTGTTGCGCACAGGGTTTAATTTTCTCGAACAGGATATGCTCCAGGGCACCGGGACCGTTCGGCCATAGAGGAGACAAATGGTAACATGCCTTGTATGGGGTGCCGGCAGTTCGATACGACCAGGCGGGCTAGCTACTCAGCGCTGGATCGAGTAGAATTACAGTTGATTAGTCCTTTATGGCTTGGCCAGTAACTTCATATAGATAAGAGTTGGTTTGCTTTGCTTTGGTTTGTGCTTTTTGTGTAGGCGACGACCACCTTGCCTCAGGCAAGAGTGTGCATATCGATGATTAGATTAGTAAGACTTGGATTGTGGCATTGGTTTGAGGATGGATATTGAGGCTTGGATTGTGGTTCAATAGGTTCACACATTACTAGGTTTGAGTAGGACGGTTTGCATGCTAGTTTCCTTTGAGTTGGTTATATCTGCTTGTATATTTGCTTGAGTTGAATGCTTACATGATTAACCTGCTTTACAGTTTTTTTTAACATGTCATACATCTGCCATAAAATAAATCTAGGATTCAAGTAGAAAGATCACCATAGAACTGTTTGCATTCACTATTCTAATTAGTGTCGGATTAGACGAGTGGGTTACCCCGCTCACCAGTACAGCTTTGTACTGACCCACGTTTGTGGGCATTATTTCAAGTACACAGGTGTAGTGGCGCTGCTTGGATATACGAGACATGATGTATGGAACGGTAAGTATCTTTGTGGGCAAGAGAAAGAGCAAGATTGTTGCATCGCCTTTGAGGCAATTTCCTTCGTGGCATTTTTATTTGGACCCTATCGAAAGCTTCGCTGCATATACTCTGATGTATGCTTGGTACATAATACTTTACTTTCGCTGCAACTTGGTCGTTTTGATGATAACTTTGATGTTTGACATCATCGTCTTGTGCGAGCGCAACTCCAGACTCGCACGACATCACGTCCCGATGAGAACGTTTGTCCTGCGGGAACGCTGCAACGTGGTGATTCACGTTCAGCGGGGATGATCGAACTTGCGGGAGATTGAGACGTGACATAGGACGGCCGGAGAGGGAGGGAGAGACTGCTGCCGGAGAAGGAAGGGGAGGTTGGTTGGGGGGGGGGGGAGGGGGTGACGGGGAGAAGGGAAGAATAGTTTCGAATTTTTATAAATTTTAGATATCAACATAAAAAAAATTAATAGTTGAAGGTATTAAGTTAGTATCTATAAAAGTTGAGGGTATCAAGTTGAACATTTTGAAAGTTGAGGGTACCAAATTACAATTAAGTCTTTAATATTTTAAAGTAGAGACAGAGAGCAAATATTTTTTAATGGTGCAATTAGTCTAATGGATATGGGTAGTTTTTAAGTTGGAGATTCCTTGTATAACTTTTGTTCTTTCCAATTAGCACTATATGCTCTTTCTAATGGCTTGTTAAATCAAAAGTTGACAAGAATTGCATGTGCCTTCTAGGTTGGGTTGTTCTAGTCGAAGCTAAATTTAGTTGTTCTTTATTATTGACTCAAAATAACAAGATATTAAAAAATTGACGGCCAGTGGGATTGACAGCAACGTCGAAGCCTCCAGCTCTAACAGTGTCGTGGAGCTCGGATTTCGAGTTTCTCTCCTTGAGCTACTCGAGATATTTCTAGTGGAAACTTAAACACATGGACCTGTTGAATCGCTAGTTCAACTGACAGAGAGAAATTGGGGTTGACCGCAGCGGCTCTATTGACGGAGATGTGGGAACTTAGAGGTCTGTAGGGTTGTTCTAACCGAGAGGTTGGCCAAACCCGATGGCTTGTTTGGCTTACCACATGACCATCGCTGGGTGTTATAACATGGTCACGTTTGGTTTGTAGAATCTGAATTTTGGAAGAAAAAAAAAAAAAAAATTCTGTGTTTGGATATCAAAGGAATTGAATCGAAAAAGAAATTGACTCCCCAAAAAATTAGGAGAGCATGATTCCTCCACTCACCCAATGATTCTCTTTTCCATCCTTAATTATTCATTTTTTTTTATCGAATTTGTGTTTGTTTAATCTTTGGTCCAAAATCGTCGTCTGATCTGTCTTAAGCCAGGAGCACATTGATAGTACATGACTCATGATTGCATTTTAATGAAAATAACAGTGGAATATTTGTTTTCATATTTAGTTGGTCCCCTCGTGTAAAATGTTAGCCATTTGTAGGCTCCGTGATCCAAATAGTACATACACCATTGCTGCATGCAAGTCCAGCGGCAGCAACTGCAGAGTACTTGTATTGTGCAAAGAGGAACCACACCTAAAAGAGAGGTTCACATGTTCCTCGTGTCCCCCCAACCTCTATTGCCGACATAAAGAGGAAGTTGGTGGTGGTGGTGGTGGTGGTGGTGGGATGATCATATGTGTTGGTGTTTGTAGGAAACTCACTACCAACACTCGACACGTGTGTTTGTACCAATCGAATCCGGCCCTAACTTGTTCGAGAAAACCAGTACGAATCTTACATCCGATTGAGCTTTTAAGATTCATAAATTTAGTAACAATATGAAAAAATATAAAAAATAATATATATAAATATATAAAATTGGTCCTAATTTAATGTAATAATAATTTTTTTTATATTGGTCAAATCTAATATTACAATATATATTAGTGTGATTAAATCTAGATTGTTTATATGCGAAGTTTTTTCAAGGGCGTAATGTAGACTTTACAAATCCTAATCAAGCAGGGACGGATACAGTAGGAGGGTGGGTTGGGCTGCAGCCCAATCCAATTATTATTACTCTTTATATAGTTTTTATTATTTTTTATTTTTTTAGGAGTTAGTCTACACTCAGTCCATTTAAATTCAGTTTTGTCAATTTTAATTTATATTTCTGGATCCGTTTCTAAATCAAATATTTTATAGATTTTACTTAACCAATCAAATTCGATCCGATCGGACCCGTTCCGACAACAAAACTACTCGTCAAAAATATAATTATTTAATGTCTTCTTTAATTTTTTATCTTTAAAAAAGAAATATTAAAAAATTTGCTGGAGGGAGTTGCCAAAATGATTTTTCTTTTCTTTCCATTCTGGCGGTTAGGTGGATGAATATTCAATTTTTAAAGAATAACTCCACGTTTTAATTTTGGCCGCCCACCGAACAAATTTACTCCCACTTTTATACCACTTTAATGTGAGGGACTAACTTCTTGTTAGGTATATCCCCTCCCCTCCTCTCAGGGGGGCATACATGTGGGCAATTGGAAAAAGTTAAATATTTTTGTTCATTTTAAATTTGTTTATTTATTTTAATATTTTATTTTTTCTGGAATTTATAATTTATAATTTTTATATACATATTAATATCATATTTTATTCTCTTTTTTCATAATTTTGAGTTATTTCTACTTGTTTTACTATTATTCAAGAAGTATCCCACTGGATTACTACAATACATAAAATCTTCAACTTTTAATAGAAACAATTAATGATTAACAATAAACTCCTTTTACCTTACATTTATGACCAAATATCCTCGAATAAGTGAGGTTGCATCTTGAACTATGACCAAAATATCCTTAAATAAATGGGTGTACCTTAAATTATGATAAAATAAGTGGGATGCAACTCAAAGTTTGTCTTTCTATTTTCGTAGGTTAAAATAATTGATTGCTAGTCATTGACAAATTTCGTTAAAAATAAAAGATTTTATGTATTATGGTAACTCGGCAGGGTGTACTATAAATTATGGTAAAATAACTGGGAGCAACTCAAATTTTTTTTTTTTTTTTTTTAACAAAATTTTGATATAGAGAATTTTATTTAACAAAATTTTGAATTTTTTTATTTTTGTATTTTTGTATTTTTTTATATTAGATGTTGACTTTTCTTTTTTTTATTTTTCGCCTCCAACCCTACTCCTCTACCCTCCTACATTATTGTATTTAGTACGTGGATTATTTAATATCACATAGTACTATATTTTTATTTATTATATTAAATTTATACAACGTTTTCTTAATTTAGGTTGGCAAATTTTTGTTCCATCAAATAACTAGCAGAGATACAAAATAGAGTGAGTGGAGACAAATTAAATTTTTTTTTCAATTATAACTCATTCTATTACACAGCAAAAATATAAATAATAATTATATTAAAAAAATAGATAATAATAATATTAATATAATTTTTGTTAGTACATAGTCAATAAAGATATCCAAATTAATTCATATCAACGTTTAGAACTCAATTGATTTTTGTGGTCAGTAAAAAGATGTATAACCGTTCTGGCTAGACGGACGATCTCGGAATAAAACTACGAAAAAAATGTGGAACGGTGGATCCAAATAGTATGTAATGCAGCATGTACAAAATCTCGTACGTATCGTTGGATATATATATATATATATATATATATATATATATATATATATATATATATATATATATATCCAACGATACGTACGAGATTTTGTACATGCTGCATTACATACTATTTGGATCCAACGTTACATTTTTTTTTTTCATATAATAGATTTTTTAGTTATATCCAAGACGGGTAATACGGATGATACAATAATTCAAATTTGATTCCATACAACATACCAAACATATTCTTAAAAAAAAAAAGAAAAAAAAAGGCACCGTAGTAGCTACATGTGATTCATAGCCACTTTTGTAGGGGTGAGCATTATTCGATTTTGGGTTAAAATCGAGCTGAGTTGAATCGAATAAGAGATTCATTTGGGTTAGAAATTTTTTTTGGTTCGGCTTTGATTTTGAAAATACTAACAGATTTTGGTATTATGTTTCGATTTTGGACTAACACCGAAAAGCTAACAAGATAATACATTTATGTAAATATTATCAATTTTATATCTATAATGTGAATATTTTGAAAACAACAATTCTAAGTATAATTTTTTCTAACTTCGAAAATTGAACAATTAGTTCAACTTTGGATTTAACTTTCAAATACAACAATTGTGTGTATAAAAATACAATTTTTAATATAGTTTAATCACGATCTTAATTTTGGATCCGAGCCATTAAATAATAGAAAATAGTCCAACCAAATAAATCTAATGGATTATTCGTCTCAGTTTCGGTAATGGCTAATTTCAGTTTTGTTTTAGATTTTTTTTTGAATTTTGATTTATTCGATTTTGACTATTTAGATTCGGTTGAAACCTGAACGCTCATCCCTGCCCTTATGGCCTTAGGAGGAAAAAGAGAACCATAATGCTATATCTATACTAATATAAGTTGGCTTAAAAACGGTTCAATATTGAACCGTTTAATCCGTTTGTAAATACTTAATTAATTATTAATAATAAATTAACTAATTATTTAACTATCTAATATAATTTTCTTATAACTCAAAAACTGTAACTAAGTGATAACGATGTGAGATTTTTTTGTTGTTGTCTTAGTTCAATTTTTAGAGACGACAACATTCATAATAAATTTATATTAAAATTTTCAATATTTTTTTACGCGTGTGCACGATACTGGTATGGTATTCAAAAAAATTACAGGGTCGGCCCCGGGGTAAGTTGGACAAGCCGTCCGGCTCGGACACCCCTCCTGGTCAGGACAACCCTCCAGACCCCCAAGTCCCAACATCTTCGTCAATAGAACCTCCGTGATCCATTCCAACTCATCTCTGACAGTTAAATTAACAATCCACTAGGTCCATATCTTGAATTTCCATTGTGAAGGTCTCGAGTAGCTTAAGGAGAGAAACTCTGAATCCGAGGTACACGATGTCATTAGAACCGAAAACTTTGACGTCGTTGCCAACCCTACTCACCATTAATTTTTTTGATATCTTCTTTTAAAGCCAATGAAAAATGACAAACAAATTTAACTTCGGTTAGGACAACCCAATCACTTTGACCGGCCTTGAGAACTTAAAGTATGGAATGGTTAATAATTTTTCTTTTCTTAAATGGCTTAATGTATTTATATTTATACTACTATATGATATGAAAAATTGGACTTCATCCGTGGAATTATTTTATTCCAAATATATCCTTGCACAATATATACGAATTAAAATAGTAGTTTAAATTAAGAGGAATGTATAGGTAATTTAGAATAAGAGAAATGACTCTTAATAAATATAATGAGCATTGAGAGAAAATATGACGTTATTATGTCAATTATGTTAAAAAAAATTCCAAACAATAAAGTTTTTATGTAATGAAGTCTCTCTTTCCATACAACTCTTCATGTCCCAATGACAATAAATTCTTCTAGTATTATCATTATCAATGGTTATTACATATTTTTCTTAGGATTTTATTAACATGTGACCTAACACCGTGTTTAAAAAATTTGATGGGAAGAGAGAAATTTGAGGGAAAAGAAAGTGAAAGAAAGTAAAATGGAAGTAAAGTTAATTTTTCTTCTTCTCTTGTTTGGATGAACAAACAAATAGAAAAAGAAAATAAAATGATTTGATATAATTACTATTTATTTTTTGGTATTATAAAATCCTAATTTATGCTACCTTTTTGAGGGGTAGTTGGGTAAATTCTTCCAAAATTCTCTCAACTCTTTCCATTTTTCTTTCATTTTTGGAAGATTTTTTTTTTTAAATAGGACTCACATAATTTTTTTCCTTAAATTTTCCTCTTTCCCATCCCAAATACCATCATTTAAATTTTTTTTTTTTTTTTCACTTTCTCCTCATTTTTTCCCCCTCCTCCCTTTGCAAACAATATCTAAGAACACATGTTAATATATTGGTAAATATATATTTTATAAGAATATTTTAACCAGCACATCTATCAATATATATTTTACAATTATCAATACATATTTTAAGTAAAAAATATATTGATAAATGTACTGATGAGAGTATCAATATAAATTATACATTTATCGATGTATTAATATGTGTTCTTAGAACACATGTTAACAAAACTTTTTTTTTTATTAGGTAGTTCACGTATCTACAAAATCTCTTGAATGTCCCAAAAACATCATAAAACAAGATTTTTGAACCTCACGCTTGCCCATAGTTAAACCCCCTTTCTTAAAAACAAAACAGGAGCAGAAGCGAAACCACTTGCTCTCTCTGTCCAAAAAATGAACTTTGTTCCGCAAAAAGCATAAACACAAGTTGTGTTCCTAAACAATTTTTTCTGTTAAAAGCGTGCCAAATCTCACAAAACGTTTATAATTAATTACCAACAACAATTTTTTTTATAATTAATTACCAACAACAAAAGTTATACTTTGAGGGATTCGACAACCAAGATCTGTTGCTTTCATACCAGAATAACAGAAGTTCGATTCGCAAGGACAACCTCCTCACGTATAATGATAATTAAAGCAGGCTACATCTAGACTTTTTCTAAATCTTACATATACTTAACACATTTTATTGTTGGGTTGTAAAGTGGTTATGTCATGATTATAAGAACATGGGTTTATATAATCTATAGTCCAACTAAACCGAGCTGGGCCAAGACCAGTTTCATATTGACCAAGTTGTAATTCAATAGTATTAATTTAACTTTCGGTTCTGATCGTGCACCGAATACTAAACTCGAAATCTGAACTGATTTTTTTTTTTTTTTTCCTATCTTAAAATTGAACTCCGACCCTTTATTAATGAAACCAACCTAAATTGTTAATTCGGATCGAGTTAGGTCGATTTTTGCGTCTTAAACTGCTATTTGCTCACCCCTGCTAATATGGATGTTTGAATATTTTTTTACCAAAATATATCCAACGTTTTCTTAACAGTTTAAGTGGGATAAAACCATAAAATAACCCCCACTCGTTAAATTCATAGTGGTGGGCCCAATGCGGTGTAGGAACCTAGTCGATGCCGACCTGGTATCGGATTTGACAGGGTCAACATTTCCAATTGGACCGGGTAGGGTCGACCAATTTTTTTTTGGATAAGTCCGACTCGAATTGGTTGGGGAGCCAGGTCGTCCGGACCTGCGGGCCAGGATGGCAAATCCAGTCCAAACTGGGTATAAGAATGATCGAGTCAGGTCGGTTCGGACCTGTGGCCTGGAAGGCAAATCCAACTCGAACTCAGTATAAGAGTGGACCAAGTTAGATCGGTTCATTGATCGAGCCTGGACCGACCCAGTTCGAGTTTGACCGAGCTGAATCCGAAATATGTTTGGGGCTATCCGGCCCATTCCACATGTTGATCTGGCCCACTTGTTTGCAAATGGAACCAACCTTTTTTTTTTTTCCACCTACCATTGCTTTCACAAGGATTTTGAGGGGAAAATAAAGAGGGAACGGTGGATTTGCATGAAGGCTACTAAATGCGTGGATGTGGCTTTCTTTTCTCAAAATTACGTGTTCAAATTCGATTATAAATCTCTGTGTGGAGTTTATCCACTAAACTTGCCTCGAAAAAGAAAATTGAAAACATTTATTGACTTCAAGTGTAAGCCTCATTTCCTAAGTGTCACATCTCATATCCGTATTTCAATAAAGAAAGTATTTTGGTTACTATCAAACGTGTTCCATCTTTGGTTTTTTGCAATAAATATCTGTGATGCTATATATCTTGTCTATTTTGTGTTTTGTGCATGTACTATGCCTTGTGCTAGAACAACCTAGGCTTGCACGACATCACGCCCAAACAAGGACGATCGGTTTCGCAAGGTCAGGCGAGGACGATCAGCCTTTGCGGGACCGAGACGTGACATGTCGTTCCATTTAAATGAAATTATTAAACTATTTAATTTATTGTAAAGTTTTGTTCTTATCTAAAATGGTCAAAAAATAATAATCCATAAATAAATAAAAAATGCTTAAAAACGAAATTCCAATCCCTTATATATATATATATATATATATATATATATGTGTGTGTGTGGAGGCGCTAGGGTTTGCGGCGGGGGCGAACGCTTCTGCGGTTGGCTTGCTAGCGCAGCAGGGACTGGGGGATGACGATGGCGACGACATAATTGGAAGGAGTGGGGAGCATTCTGTCCGAAGCGCCGAAGGGGGGTGGATGACGGACGAAAGGAGGCGCCGTCCGGGATCGGCTATGAGACGTACCAGGGCGGCTGGCGGAGAGAGCAACACCATGGCGGAAAGGGACGAGATTACAGGCCGGACTCTATATGGGTGGCATCTTCCTAAAACCGTTCAGAGAAGAGGCACTCGGAAAGGCAAGGAGCCGATGCAGGGAACGTACGCTATGCCGAAGAAGATATCAGTTACGGGAAGGAGGGACGCCACACGGTTTCACGTCCCAGTCCCAAAATACCGATGGACTAGCTACGTGGCAATGGCCAGCAACACAACTCCAATGGACAAACCCAATTTAATGGACTCTTTAGATTGCACTTTAAGCTGTAAAATAAATACAACGGTCTACGATACATGTCACGGTTTATATATCTAATCTCATTCACGATAAGTAACGAAATCACAAGGAGACAAGTCCAGTCACAATAATATAAAATGACCTGTCCAATCAAAGTAATATAAATAATGTCACGAAAAATAACTAGTCATCAAAATGGAAATAAAATAACTCAAAGTACAATATCCAGAAGTCACTACAAGATCAAATATCTAAGAACACTAAGCATAATAAGTGAATGGTGAGAATACTGTGTGCTCAAGAGAAGTACTCCGGAATAACCTCGTCCTCTGCAACCTGTACGTCTCCAATAGTAGCACCTGCCCCGTAAACCTCGGGATAGCTCTCCTCGTCTACACCTAGGGACATAATCCGGACCCAGGTCCTCAGGAGACATAGCAAGGTACAATAAATACTCAAGCCAAAATAAAATACAGTAAGTAAGAACAGATCCCCAGGGCAAGCTATGTAACCAGCTAAGTAAAATACAAATGAGAGCATTACTAGTACTCAGGCTGAGACCACTACAGGCTCTGTGTCGGGGAGCCCATAGCATCAAGTAGTATCCCGTAGGGCCAGTAAATGTGCCAAGCTCTGGTACAAAGAATAAGCACCTCCAGTAACATAGTATATGTCACGCCCCAGTCCCAAAATGACGAGGGACTAGAGAAGCGTGGCAATGGCCAGCAGCATGCACCGATGGACAAACCCAATTTAATGGATCCATTGGGCATACTTAAGCTGTATATAAGGTCTATAACAATAATTCAGAACTAATCTCATCCACAGAAAAGAATATAAATCAACAGCAATAAAGAAAGTAATTTAAACATCCAGTCTCAGCAAAGTATTCGGGGAACAACCCGATATAAGTCTGGTACAATGATCTCTTAAACAGAAATTAAAGAGTTTAATTAAACATGAAATAACGACTGAGCATGGCGAAGCAATGGTTCAGGAGAAGTCCTCAGCGATCACCTCGTCTTCAGCTACGGGTACTGTTCCGTGAAGAGCACCTGTTCCGAAGACTTCTGGATAAACCTCGTCTGCAAATCCTGGGGACATAATCCGGATCCAGGTCCTCAGAGGACATAGCAAGGTACAAGAAAACACAAGCCAAAATAAATGCAGTAAAGCAGTTAATGAAACAATAGGGTCAACTATATAACCATCTATGTGAAATGCAAGTTGAGAGCATCACTAAACTTAGGCTGATACCACTACAAGCTCTGTGTCTGGGAGCCGGTAGCAGCTATACTATGAATTTTACTATGTGTTTACTATGAATTTATATATATAATCAGCCTGTAGCCTGTGTGTCTCTCCCCACCCAATGTAATCATACATATCATGTCCACGATGCCTCATGTCCACGTCACGTACGATCATATCTAATGCAGTAAGTCATACCATATCTATGAACATAATGTCTAGGAATGTAATGTCTAAGTCATAAATCCTGGAACCTACTCAGAATCACCTTGAATATTTCAGGAAGATTCTGTCTCATGCTCAGTGTCAGGTGTCCTGGGTAATAAGTACTTGATAGGGCAAGTACAAGAATATAAATGTCACGATTTCCATCTCTAAATGACATTGCCCAACCCCGCGTACGGTGTTGGCACCCGACTATGATCGGACGCTAAGCAAGTCACACGGCCCTAGGGTTGAGCAAGTACAATAATCACAGGAAAATAAATCAAGAGAAATGAATCATTAAACTGCTTTTATGGCAAGGTACACTTGCCTGGATTTCCGGTTCCAGTTGTCACTTGGGCTTCAGTTGGGATTGCAGGCAGTACTCCGGCTGCTGAAACAAATATCACCATCAGATTCAGAAAATGTCAATCAGCTAGAAACGCCTGTCCTTGAGTCCAGTTTGGAGACAAGGGCAAAAACGTCAATTTCGGGCCAAGGCGGGGTCCAGATGTGGGCCGCTTTGCACCGGAAAACGCGTCAGGGTCAAAGGTCTCCAAATCAGTCCAACTTAATGTCAACAGGTCAGGAACGATGATACGAACCCAACGGAACTTCCAGAATTGGATTCCGATGAGCCGTTCTCAAAATCGCCCGTCGAGTGGAGCCTGTGGGGCCCACGACACGCGATTTTGTCAACGTTCTCAGAATCGAACCAAACTTGACCCACAGGACCAGCGTATTGCTACGAGTCCGATGGCGCAAGTTTCGTCTCGATCCGACGTGTGTACACTAAGTTACAGCGAGAATCAGAAAGTACGGATACGGGGCGGTGTCCGCGGATACGCACTGATTCCGGTGTGCACACACATCCAAATCAGCTTCTGCGAAATCCCGCACGTCCGTATCAACGACGCTGACGTATCGGTGAAGACCGTACGTGACCAAGTCGTCCCGTTTGGCGGGGCGTACTCGATTCCGGGGTGAATCAGGGTCTGGGTTTTCCTGTTTTTGGATCGCGGTGTGCGATCACCACAGGACGCGATGCCCCGAGCGGTTTGTCCGGGCACCGAGAGGGTCATACAGGCTACGCGATACAATTTACGGAATTGAATTCCGAGCTACGAGTCAAAAGTTATGATTACCTGAAGTAGGTCTGAAAAACCGAGTCCTCGTGTCCTGTGCACTGTGTCCGACACTGTTCAAAATTAGGGTTAGGGTTTTCACGTGTCCAGCCAAGGATTCTGTGTCCGATTCCTTGATGTGTCCGCTGACACTGCTCGGTGTCGGGTCCGAGGCTCGCCGGGGTGCTGGGACGTCGCCGGAGAGAAGCGGAGCGAGGTGGCTAGGGGAGAAGGCTGGGAGTGGGGAGGTCCGGCAGCGGCGGAAGAGAAGGGGGCTCGTCGGCGTCGCACGGCGAGGCTGCTGCGGGTCCTGGACGGAGGCGCTGGGTGGCGTAGCTGCTGCGGGCGGCTGCTAGGTCGGAGGAAGGATCTGGAACGGGTGGAGGTGAAGAGAGGCCGGGGCGGCGTGTGGCAGGCGGCCTGAGGCGGAGCACGGGGTAGGGCGGAGGTCGACCGGAGTTAGGGCACTGCTATGGAGGTCTGGAGGAAGAAGAAGGAGAGAAGAAGGAGGCGGAGGAGAAAGCTTCGGGCGGCGGCGGGTTTGGGGATTTATAGGCTGCGAGAGGGAGAGGAGGAGGCGGACGGTGAGGGGGAGAGGGACCGGAAGGTCGGCGGCCGTTCGGAGACGAGACGGCGCAGGGAGGCCAGGCGGCGGCCGTTACCGGCGGCGGTCGGGTTCCTGAGCGGGTTGGGGAGGAGAAGGGTCACGCGGGTCTCGGGTTGGCGGATGCGGGTTGGGCTGACCCGCCCGACCCGCTAGGCTAGGGAATGGGCCGGGTGAGGTTTTGGGCTGGGCCGGTTTGCTAAACTAAATAATTAATTAAATAAGTAATTCAATATTAATAGATTTTAGGTGTTTAAAAAATCCGTCCGGGGTCCAATAAATTCCCGAAAAAATACCCTATGTCTAGTTTTTCATTTTACACCATAAAATATTATTTTCATAATATTTTAATATTATTTATTAACATTTAAAAATCTTTTAATAATTAAAACACTGGTATTTAATTACAGGAAAATTCCAGAAAATCCCAGAAAATTATGATAAATCCAAATTTAAAATTCTTTGAAAATCAGGGGAATTACAATATACCCCCCTTAAGAGGATTGCGTCCTCGCAATCAAAGATTAACCGGTCAACAGAAATGACACAGTTGCAAAATTTATTTGAATCAGAACACAATAAAGAAAATCAAAGTTCAGGGCTTGAACTCATAGGAAAAATCATTTCCCTATGCATTAGAAGTTATGCAATTTCCCAAATGTGGGAAATCTTAGAAAATTACTGTTTTAGAAAACCAGGTTATATTTCAAAACTTATCAAGTTAACAATTCTAGGTTATTATCAATTTCAAAACTAGGTTATCAATTGTTAGCAAGTTAAATTTATCAGGTTTTAAGGTTATCAGGTCAAGTCTGGGATCACGAACCAGCAGGCACGATCTACAGAAATACTAGAAACGAAACAACTACAAAGACTTACTCGCATTAGCAACTCCACGGTTCTGCGCGTCTCCCACAGTCATCGCGAAGGCTTGCCCGCGTCCTGGTGGATTCCTCTGTTGCTGCTGCTGCTGCTGGGCTTGTTGGAAAAGTGCTGCTTGTGGTGCCAATGGTGGCCTTGGTTGATTCCCTCCTGGTGTTGGTAGAGTTTGTTGGTTTGCTCTTGGTGCTCCTCCTCGATGATAAGGACAATCCTTGGCTAAGTGTTGATTGGTCCCGCAAATCAAGCATAATCCCAACTTGCGTCTGCAGTCCTTCTCAGTATGGCCTACCTTGCCACAGTATTGACATGTAGGTAATGTCTGCGGAGAGACTCTGGGTGGCTGGTGTATATGAGGCCTCTTTGCAGTTTCTTCTTGTGGTGCTTTGGATGTTGCTGATGGGGTAGGCCGCTTTAGACTGGTTTCTCTCCTGGTGACGCGTTCCATGCGTCGGGCTGCAGCGAGAACGTCCGAGTACGAAGTGGGTGCGACAGATCCAATCAATTTCTGTAGCTCGATGTTGAGTCCGTCGAAAAACTTCTCGGCCTTCTCTACTTCTGTAGGGATCAAGGTAGGTGCGAAGCGACTTAGACGAATGAACTCGGCATTGTATTCTTCCACCGTCATAGCTTCCTGGGTGAGGCGATTGAACTTGTCCCTCAGTTCTGATCGAGCGATGGCCGGAATGTACATCTCTTGAAAGAGTCTGGAGAACTCTTCCCAAGTGACTCGGTCTGGTCCGAGTCTGGTCTCTTCAGATATCCACCAGTGATGGGCATTGTCCGTCAACTGCATCCTGACGGCGGTCATCCAACGTTCTCTTGGAAGTTCAGCTGCTTCCAACTGGTGCTGTATGTTGGTGAGCCACTCATGAACTTCGGTTGGTCCTTCCTTGCCCGAAAAGGTACGGGGCTTGAGTTGACGGAAATCAGTGATAGATCCCGTCGCTGGTCGCCTAGCTTGTGGGTTCACTTGCTCCAATGCGTTTACTAGGCTGGTTCTTAGGTACTCTGTCTCCTGACGATGTGCCTCCTGTTGAACTTGCTGTTGGGCTTGCATCATGGCGTAAAACATCTGGAACATCTGCTGCCCGTCCATTGCTTGCCCTAGTGGAAAGACAGGCATCTGTGGAGGGAACTGCGGCGGAGGTGGGATATCATCGCGCCTGAACCTTGAGTTATGCTGTTCAGCTTGACCACCTTGAGAGGATTGCCCTCTGTTCTCTGGTGTAACTCCATCTCCATAGGTAACCACAGCGTCTTGTGGCGTACTCAAAGGAATTTCATCTTCAATTCTTGGATCCATCTATCTGCATCCAAAATAAAATATAAGAAGCGCACAAGATTCAAGGCAGGATGCAAAGCAAAAATTAATTCGAGTACGATACAGATATCAAGAACGTTTTCAAGTGGATGAGCTCCTAAAACTTATCCTATCTTTATTGCAGGCCTGTTCGGTCCCTAAGTTGAAACCGAACAATTTAGTCGTTGACCTGCATGGGCCACCACAAAAACCATGTCACGCCCCAGTCCCAAAATGACGAGGGACTAGAGAAGCGTGGCAATGGCCAGCAGCATGCACCGATGGACAAACCCAATTTAATGGATCCATTGGGCATACTTAAGCTGTATATAAGGTCTATAACAATAATTCAGAACTAATCTCATCCACAGAAAAGAATATAAATCAACAGCAATAAAGAAAGTAATTTAAACATCCAGTCTCAGCAAAGTATTCGGGGAACAACCCGATATAAGTCTGGTACAATGATCTCTTAAACAGAAATTAAAGAGTTTAATTAAACATGAAATAACGACTGAGCATGGCGAAGCAATGGTTCAGGAGAAGTCCTCAGCGATCACCTCGTCTTCAGCTACGGGTACTGTTCCGTGAAGAGCACCTGTTCCGAAGACTTCTGGATAAACCTCGTCTGCAAATCCTGGGGACATAATCCGGATCCAGGTCCTCAGAGGACATAGCAAGGTACAAGAAAACACAAGCCAAAATAAATGCAGTAAAGCAGTTAATGAAACAATAGGGTCAACTATATAACCATCTATGTGAAATGCAAGTTGAGAGCATCACTAAACTTAGGCTGATACCACTACAAGCTCTGTGTCTGGGAGCCGGTAGCAGCTATACTATGAATTTTACTATGTGTTTACTATGAATTTATATATATAATCAGCCTGTAGCCTGTGTGTCTCTCCCCACCCAATGTAATCATACATATCATGTCCACGATGCCTCATGTCCACGTCACGTACGATCATATCTAATGCAGTAAGTCATACCATATCTATGAACATAATGTCTAGGAATGTAATGTCTAAGTCATAAATCCTGGAACCTACTCAGAATCACCTTGAATATTTCAGGAAGATTCTGTCTCATGCTCAGTGTCAGGTGTCCTGGGTAATAAGTACTTGATAGGGCAAGTACAAGAATATAAATGTCACGATTTCCATCTCTAAATGACATTGCCCAACCCCGCGTACGGTGTTGGCACCCGACTATGATCGGACGCTAAGCAAGTCACACGGCCCTAGGGTTGAGCAAGTACAATAATCACAGGAAAATAAATCAAGAGAAATGAATCATTAAACTGCTTTTATGGCAAGGTACACTTGCCTGGATTTCCGGTTCCAGTTGTCACTTGGGCTTCAGTTGGGATTGCAGGCAGTACTCCGGCTGCTGAAACAAATATCACCATCAGATTCAGAAAATGTCAATCAGCTAGAAACGCCTGTCCTTGAGTCCAGTTTGGAGACAAGGGCAAAAACGTCAATTTCGGGCCAAGGCGGGGTCCAGATGTGGGCCGCTTTGCACCGGAAAACGCGTCAGGGTCAAAGGTCTCCAAATCAGTCCAACTTAATGTCAACAGGTCAGGAACGATGATACGAACCCAACGGAACTTCCAGAATTGGATTCCGATGAGCCGTTCTCAAAATCGCCCGTCGAGTGGAGCCTGTGGGGCCCACGACACGCGATTTTGTCAACGTTCTCAGAATCGAACCAAACTTGACCCACAGGACCAGCGTATTGCTACGAGTCCGATGGCGCAAGTTTCGTCTCGATCCGACGTGTGTACACTAAGTTACAGCGAGAATCAGAAAGTACGGATACGGGGCGGTGTCCGCGGATACGCACTGATTCCGGTGTGCACACACATCCAAATCAGCTTCTGCGAAATCCCGCACGTCCGTATCAACGACGCTGACGTATCGGTGAAGACCGTACGTGACCAAGTCGTCCCGTTTGGCGGGGCGTACTCGATTCCGGGGTGAATCAGGGTCTGGGTTTTCCTGTTTTTGGATCGCGGTGTGCGATCACCACAGGACGCGATGCCCCGAGCGGTTTGTCCGGGCACCGAGAGGGTCATACAGGCTACGCGATACAATTTACGGAATTGAATTCCGAGCTACGAGTCAAAAGTTATGATTACCTGAAGTAGGTCTGAAAAACCGAGTCCTCGTGTCCTGTGCACTGTGTCCGACACTGTTCAAAATTAGGGTTAGGGTTTTCACGTGTCCAGCCAAGGATTCTGTGTCCGATTCCTTGATGTGTCCGCTGACACTGCTCGGTGTCGGGTCCGAGGCTCGCCGGGGTGCTGGGACGTCGCCGGAGAGAAGCGGAGCGAGGTGGCTAGGGGAGAAGGCTGGGAGTGGGGAGGTCCGGCAGCGGCGGAAGAGAAGGGGGCTCGTCGGCGTCGCACGGCGAGGCTGCTGCGGGTCCTGGACGGAGGCGCTGGGTGGCGTAGCTGCTGCGGGCGGCTGCTAGGTCGGAGGAAGGATCTGGAACGGGTGGAGGTGAAGAGAGGCCGGGGCGGCGTGTGGCAGGCGGCCTGAGGCGGAGCACGGGGTAGGGCGGAGGTCGACCGGAGTTAGGGCACTGCTATGGAGGTCTGGAGGAAGAAGAAGGAGAGAAGAAGGAGGCGGAGGAGAAAGCTTCGGGCGGCGGCGGGTTTGGGGATTTATAGGCTGCGAGAGGGAGAGGAGGAGGCGGACGGTGAGGGGGAGAGGGACCGGAAGGTCGGCGGCCGTTCGGAGACGAGACGGCGCAGGGAGGCCAGGCGGCGGCCGTTACCGGCGGCGGTCGGGTTCCTGAGCGGGTTGGGGAGGAGAAGGGTCACGCGGGTCTCGGGTTGGCGGATGCGGGTTGGGCTGACCCGCCCGACCCGCTAGGCTAGGGAATGGGCCGGGTGAGGTTTTGGGCTGGGCCGGTTTGCTAAACTAAATAATTAATTAAATAAGTAATTCAATATTAATAGATTTTAGGTGTTTAAAAAAATCCGTCCGGGGTCCAATAAATTCCCGGAAAAATACCCTATGTCTAGTTTTTCATTTTACACCATAAAATATTATTTTCATAATATTTTAATATTATTTATTAACATTTAAAAATCTTTTAATAATTAAAACACTGGTATTTAATTACAGGAAAATTCCAGAAAATCCCAGAAAATTATGATAAATCCAAATTTAAAATTCTTTGAAAATCAGGGGAATTACAGTATATATATATATATATATATATATATATATATATATATATATATATATAACATAATCAGCCTATAGCATGTGTGTCTCTCCCCACACAATGTAATCTCACATCTCATGTCCATAATGTCACGTCCCAGTCTCAAATATACGTAGGACTAGGAACACGTAAGCATGCCAGCCGTATGTATATGGCAACTCCAATATATGGATACCATAATACACACGTACGCTGTAATATGAATATAAACTCACATGTGGTATATATATGGTCATAAGTCACAGATATACTAAATCTCATCCACACAAGTCACAAAAGAAAATAACTAAACTAAAATAATGAGTCTGAATAATCCATAACTAATAGTCGGGTGGAGACAAATTCACTACCAATGACTATATCAATACTAAAATGAGAGAAAAGGATAAATCTCCAATATAAATGAGATGATGATATAAAGGTATCAGCGAAGGGATCCCTCACTAGAGATAATCACTGATGCTCAGGAGGTAAGACCTCCTCGGAAGAGATAAGTGGTAAGTCCTGATCCGTGCTCCTGTGAAAAGTCATGAACATCTACACCTGGAAAGTGACCAGGTCCTCAGAGGGACGTAACAAGATATATAGAAGCATGCCAATTTGAATACAGTAAACATGCATAATGTTTGAAAATAAATAAGTACGCTGTACAAGACAATATATATGAATGCAAATGAGGACAACTTTTCGACGTATGGGCAAGGGTAGGCTACTCGATCTAAGTCTCACAACTCACACACACGTCTAGAACATCATCAGCCGACATACATCGGACGTAGCGACCCTCGTGACTCCATCAATCGACATACCTCGGGGGTAGCGACCATCGGACACGACCACCATAGTGCGTGCTAGTTACTACGGTTTACCAGAGTGGTTAAAGCCCATACGCCTACTGATTGTCCTCTATGATACTAAGTGTCAAGTGTGTCATCATATCTAATATATAGTAATGACTGAAAGAAACTACACATGCAATGAATAAACAGAAATGCAATAAATATACAGAAATATACTAAGCATGCAAAATATTGTAAATAATTTGGCAAGGTATCTTTCCTGGTCTGAAAATGATGAAGTCCCAATTCAAGGCGTCGTCCGATCTATCCGTCACATAAATTAAACAAGTTAGGTTACAAAAGTGGGTAAATAGGTTCCTCCATTTAATCTATTTTAATTTTGAATAAAATAACCTAAAATAGTATTTTAATCTTATTATAATCTGATTTTATTGTTAAATCCTAATTTTGGTCCAAAGAAAGTCAACTTTACGGATTTGTAATCCATGACACGCAAATCGAGGCAATCCGTTGACCAAAAAGTCAACCAACTTAAATCCTGGATTTGTGTGTCGAACCCTATAGATTTTAATACTACATGAAAACCATAATCGACGGTTTCATAAAATCACAAGTCGGTAAAGAGTTATGTCCACAAGGGCGCACAGATGATAGTTTTTGGTGGTTTCCTATTTACGTCTACGTTGCACAAATTTTACAGTAAATTAAACTTATATTTTAAATTCTAAAAAAATACTTTTCTGCAAGTTCATCATGTCAGCTTTCCGAAACTTCAAACAGTTCGTAATTCCGAGTTCGAGATCTCCCGAAATCTCGAAAATATCAAAACGCGTCTGATTTCGGACAGCTGACACTTTTAGAATTTTCTGGAAAAATAGGTTCTAAAATTATTAAAATAATTTATATATTCAGAAAACTAACCTTGATATGATTCTAACAAAAAAACTGAGCACGTTTGGAGTCCGGAGCTAGGAAATATCGTCTTTTTAAGTCGTCATAACTAATAGAAAATGAGGCTAAATTTATGACGAATTTTGACTGTTTTTGGACGAAAAAGAGAGGAGTTTGGGGATGAAAAATATGAAAGATGATTTTATTCCATAAGTCTAATAGGTATTTATAATGGTGAAGATTGTTTAATTGAATAAGACTAGGATTGGCTAATTTGGATAGAATTATGATAAATTTAAATAATGATAGGATATGCATGAAGTTGCTTTCCTAGTAGGTTCAGGATTTGAATTAATTTAAAATAGAGTTTAAATTTATCTCAATAATTTATAATCTTAAATATAATTAAAGATATACAAATAATTTATAAAATCTTATTAATATCTATTAACACTAAATTAGCATATATCTAATATTAAGACTATATATATCCAAATAAATCCTAAATAATTATAAAAATCCAAATAAATTACTTAAAATTCTAAATAAATTACAGAAAAATATAATTAAATATTTTAACCTAAAATACATATTTAGTAGGAACAATATGCAAGTATGGTCTTATAGTAAATCATAAAAGTCCTAAAAATTTACGTTCCCTATGTTTTAATTACCTAAAAATTCTAGAAAAATCTTCAAAAATCTAAAATAGCCTAAAAATGAATCTAAATAAATATTTACATAAGTAAATATACTAAGAAATTTATTTTCTAATTAACTAAGAGAAAACTTTAAAGTAATTTAATATTTAAAATAATCTATAATAAATATAATAATATAAAATACACACAAAATACCTATTTTGGGTGAGGGGGTTTACACATAACTCACAAGATCATGACCTCTAGCTAGTTCAACGAGTCATAATGATATCTATATAATATGTAAGTCTCATATCACGAATCCTGTAAGCCTATACAGAATCACCATGAATAACTCAAGAAAGATTCTGTTACATGAAATAGTGTCAAGTGTCCTACGGTATGGCGTACTTGGTAAAACAAGAACGTAAAGATAAGATCGTGGAATCAACTCTTTAAGTGACGTTACACGACTCCGCATACGGCGTCGACATCCGAATCTTGTTCGGACGCTAAGCAACGTCTCACGGTCCTAGGTTGAGCAGGTACATCATAAGAATATATCTATATAAAATGAACCACAAGCAGAATATATAACATGATCTACTGCAAGTTTGGCAAGGTACACTTATCTGGGTTCTGAACTCCGTCAACTACTCCTGAAAAAGTAAAATCTTCACGTACTCCTCCGGGTGCTGAAACAAACATTACCAATATTCTCAGAATACTTGAAATGACAGAATTGACTACCCATAAGTCCACTTTGGACACAGGGACAAAATTGACAGTTTTGGGTCAAAACGAGGTCCACATGTGATCCACTTCGCACCGAAAAATGTGCCGGAGACAAAGTTCCCCAAATTTATCAAACTTAGTGTCTACGAGTTCAGAACCCAGATAAGTGTTCTAGAAAATACTGCAAATCCATGTTATAATAATAAGGGCTGATTAGCTTTTAGACCCTACATTTTATACAACTTTGAATTTAAGTAATGACAAGTCCAATTGAAAATTTTGGACATATTTTACTCATGTTAAGGGGTTTTTTTTTTTTGTCAAAAAAGCAAATTTAAGGTTCAAACTTTCCAATTGAACATGTCAAAACTTAAACTCTAAGTACGTTAATCAACCCTGATAATAACCAAGCTAGAGTAATGAAATATAAATTCTAGAAAATAACAAGCAGGTCGCAACAGATGAAAAAAAAGGAAAAAAAACACCGAGGTCCTTGACACGTAATTACTTAATATCAACTACAAGTCCATAACAAATATGGATATCGTCTCAAATTGATAACAGAAATAATACATTTTGCAGAAACTTTGGGGTAGGATATGAATCAACTGATCAAATTCACACTCAACGCTCTCTTCAGTCTGAACAGAAGCTTCGTAACTAAAAACAGATGGTAAAAAAGACCCCGAACATAAAGGTCCAAAATACCGAACTCGAGTGGCTCTTGTTGTTATCAAGGAGAGGTATAAAATATTGACTGGGTGACAGAAAATCAATGGATCGAATAACGGGGACGTATTATTCCTTCCATTTATAAATGACGGAAGTTGAAATCAGTGAACCCAAAGATATGCAATACACTATGCACAATGTCGGAATTAAAAAAAAACATAGGGGTCCAATATAAAATAAAACTGGAAGCATGTAAAACTTCCGGGGGGAGGAATATCTAATACTTCAAATTTTACAAGTAATAATCAATATCCGTAATATTCTGCAATTTCGACTGCTTCATAAGTTTCCCATCGTCATCGTATCGATCCAGGTTATCACACGGTGCTGGAAAAATCGACCCTATAACCCGCCCCTCTACATAAGAGCACTGAAAAATGTGCTTCTTCTTGTTGGTTATCCCTACATTGAAGTCCTGAAACGTTACATCCTTTATTGGTATCTTTTCACTGCCGTACATCCGGACAGGGATCCGGACCCCCTGGCCGCGGATCCCACTGAAACTGAGGCCCTTGATGGTGGGTAGGGCCTTCGGATCGAAACCTTCATCTGGATGCTCGTTATAGTCCGTCTTGACAACGATTCCGACACGGACAGCATCGAGGCTGATATTTCGGTAAGTTATGTCGCGGACATAGGCACCTCGTCCTGCTGCGGTCTTGATTCTTACCCCACGCCTCGATTTCCAAATGTGCAGGTTCTCTATGGTGATGTTGGAGACACCCCCTGACATCTCGCTTCCAATTGAGACACCAGCACTGCAAAAGCATGGAAAAGTTTTCTTCAGGGATGGTAGAGTGTACAAACGGTTAAAATTCAAGAGATTGCTCATAATCCTCTTTTCCCACTGATTAAAAGATATAAATGAAATACTCTTGCCTAAGTCAAAACAGACGTAGAAAACTTTCCAGAGGGAACAAGTATGGAAATGAGTCGGTATTGAAGAAAACATTGTAGAAGTTTTACTGGTCCATTTCCTCTGCAACATCAAAAAATAAAACTTCCAAACAATAATACAAATAAATGGTTCACAACAAACATATTTTACAGATTGATAAAAGAAGAAAAGAAGACGGTGCAACATCACAACAACATTAATAAGTCAATTGGATACGCGGACATATTGTCAATATTTATTTATGGAGTAGGATGTAGACATGAGAAATGATAAACTTTGTTACTATTGTTGAAAAATGGAGCTTCATACTGGCTCCTGCATAAACGTCCAAACGAAAGAAACTAGGTGCTACCAAAAGAATCAATTAACACTAATACCATCATAGGTGTCCTAGATGTGACTGAATTTGAGAATCCAAAAATATTGACCGCTCAAAATGACAAAGTCATTGAGGTGAAATACAAGAAGCAAAAAGCATGCAAGCAAAGCTGAGAAACATCTTAAACTTGGACTGAAGTTTTTTTTGTCTTGCTGCAGTTTTCTTCGAGTAAATATTACTTGGAATCCTCTCAACATAGACTGATAAGAAT
This sequence comes from Iris macrosiphon, assembly GCA_036927795.1. NCBI lineage: Eukaryota > Viridiplantae > Streptophyta > Magnoliopsida > Asparagales > Iridaceae > Iris > Iris macrosiphon. Next base: position 208,306,113 of record JAYESA010000007.1, on the reverse strand, counting down.
TTGAATTAACATGTTCATTTAGATGGTAAGTGGGCATAAACATGAATCTAGCATGTAGGATATGAAAATTGAATAGGATTTTTTGAAATATATATATCATGCATTCACTATATGCATACTAGATTGTTTGCTTAAAGTAACATAGTTGTTGACGTCGTCCAAGTCTTTGCCCATAAGAACGGTGTCAGCTATGAAGCATGAGATCTCCACAAAAGAATTGTGAAGTTTTAAGACCGGTGTCAACTTCACACCAACACTTTTTGCTGGTGGCAAATTCCTAGCCTAAGCTATGAGCAAGAGAGGGTCTTGCCGTACAACCAATACAGTCAATTGGCGGATAGGTAATCCTAGCTTTCGGTCATGAAATTTAGACTCATGCAACCATGTTGAATTCACAAAGTAATATAGTGGAACAAAAAAAGTTGAAATAAAGGATCTTCAAGGATCAAACATTATGAATATAAGAGTAATTGCTTCTTGATCATGTACATCTAAAGTGAACTTTATACACGCATGTAAAGGTTCAAATAATCTTAAAAAAAGACCCACCTAACCGTGGAGCGAACAGTGACATTGCGAATTAAGATCTTGGTAGATGGTCGACCATATGCAATTCCATACTGATCCCAACCACTCTTTATAGCTATTCCATCATCACCCACACATATGTAACAATTCTCTATCACCATGTCCTCGCAAGAGTCTACAAGACAACAAACAAAGTTAAGATTCAAGAGGATGTGATAATATGAGTATATGTAGGAAGACCAAGAAGAAGAAAAAAGAGTCCTATACAACAGAGGTTGGCTACATGGATCCTTATCTTCCATTAGCTCTGGTAAGGGCAATTCCCTCTCTACCATGAGCAAAAGCCATATCAAAAAGAGGCATACTATCACCTAGCAAACAGATATGGAAAACAAAATAATATAAAATAAAATATTAGAAGTAAGAATAGCTTTAGAATTCCCTGTGTACTCCTTTCTAGAGCAGCTTACAAGGCTAGAAATGTAATGTTATGGGAAAGAGCAAGATATCAAACATATTTGGACATAGAAAAGCAATTTAGGTATTTCTTCTCCAAATTCAAACCCTTCAATAAAACCAGAGCATATGTGCAGCATCTGACATGGCATTAGCACTAAATGAAAGAGTATAAAAAAAAATTAAGGCAACGCCTAACCAAAGATGCATGCCTACCTGGATCAATTCCATCTGTGTTTGGAGCTCCCTCAACAGGGGCTAAGATGGTGAGGTTGGAGATAGTAACATTCTTGCAATCATAAGGATGGAGTGTCCAGAAAGGAGAATCACGTAGAGTTATGTTGGAAATTACAATGTCCCTGGACCACATTAACTGTACAAGAGGTCCTCTTGTGTGGTAAAGAAGTTTCTTACGGTACTTTGTCCACCATGATTGACCTTGTCCATTTATGGTGCCATTGTGTCCTGCTTGGTACGAACAAAGAACTTTCATTCAAGCATATAATATAAGCTTGCAGCTTAAATACCAACACAAATACCAATTTTTTCAGACTTCCAAACAAAAAAAAAAAACTTAAGATCAGGAAACAACTAATTAGTTAGAAAAGCAACAAAAACAGCAGATGATTCAGAATTTAAAATATGATAAATACAAGTTTCTCTCTTATTTTAGTTTCCCCAACATGAAGATTCTAGTATCAAACTATTTATCAATTAATAATTTTTTTTTACATTAAAACCTTATATAATAATAAAAAAACCTTAAACAACACAAGAAAAAAATTACCTTAAAGGCTTAAACCGCATATATACTACTTATAAACATACTGCAATAGAAAGAAACAGGAATTTACAACAATATCAAGGTCTTTCCCCTCTAATTTTAGGAGAGTCATAATAAAACACAAGGCAAAGCAATCAACCTTCACGTCCCCCTCATAAATGCAATTGGCATATGAGCTGTCGAAGCATGCGTCGTGCCTGTGATTCCAATAATGGGCAATTCTCATGTCATCACAGCCTTTAATTGGATACCTTCTCACAACTTAGGAGTGTTTGTACTCTGATGATTTCCACTTATGCTCCCACTATCCCTGCAGCCGCCAAATATGCCAACGCCATTGCCAATCTGGTTACAGTCTCGTGTAGCCTTCTGTGCATTTAGGTCACTTTGTATTAAACTTACATTTGATCAGGGGTCCATTTGGTGTCAAACTCAAGGAGTGAACCAAACTGATTACATTTTGGATGGCCGTTCTTTCAAACGTGTCATTTATTTTGGGGCTTAAATGGGTGTTTCCGAAGAGCTTAGCCCGAAGAGCGTCTCGGAATTGGGCGTTTGAGCAGATTATATGAAATGTAACTACAATGCAAACTGGCCCTTAGTAATCCAACTTACAGATCACTCTTATTTCTAATAACATTCACTAATCACTATCATTTGCAAAATAAAATACAATTTACAAGAAATTAGGCTAGGACCCATATAAAAATATAGCATAGCAATTGAACTCACCTGTTATGACAACATCCTTAAGATTTTGACCATGAATTAAACTTCCATATCTTGGTCCTTTATGTTCCCTTCCGAATCCATATGATGGCAATGGAGGCATTAGTGGCCAATATTTTTCGTCCTGTTACAATGGAGAAACTATGAATTTTTCACCACAATAAAGACAGTTCTGCCATATATTATGTTGCAAATTAACATACAATTTAACCTAAAGAGCATGTTAATAGTACAAATACAGTAATTTACAATGAGTAGCTAATAAGTTTAAAGAAGTGGCAGGTGCTCCTTCGTTGCGCGAGCTTAAAATGCATGACACACGGCTTTATAAGTATATGTAAAGGTCCTCTCTTGCTCAAAGTTACCTTGTCTAAGAATTTCGCACCAAGACAGAAGATTTAATTCAGGTTGTTGATAGCCAATAGAAAACTTGTCGGTTCTTTTGTGAGTCTCTCATGCTCCATAACTGACCCCATTTTGATGTGAGAAGGCTTGGATGATGAAAGATAATGCGTTGATTATCCCTCAACAGACTCAAAATTTTATTAAGTTATGCTATTTAATACTATTGAGGTAGTCGCTTGGCGCGGCGGTAAGATATGTTGCTTGCATCCTGAGAGATGCAGTTCGAGTCAAAAAACCACCTCTCCATGTATATGGAGGTAATGTTGCGTATATCTTGACCCTCCCGGACCCTGCATAAACAAGAGCCTCGTGACACTGAAACGCCCTTTCGCAAAAGATGATTCAAACAGCCAACCCAAAAACTTTGGGTGAAGGATTTGTTGTTGTTGTATGCTACTTTAACACTATTCTCAAATACCAAACTACCAAACCTTTTTCATCCACCTTAACCTTACACTTTCTTGTCTTTTCCACCCATTATATGATCTCAACCACCCATAACACTGAATTGACATGACTCTCACCTGAACATCTCACCTACTATTAGCTCTCTCATGTTAAACTGTCTGATCTTGTATTAAATAATCTTCTCTGCATATTAAACAAGAAAAACAAACATTTATACCACAATCTTTCCCATTTTTTGTTATTTAGAACCAACTCTTAACTCCTTATCATTTAACATAGCAGCCTATAAAGTATAAATCCTAAACTGATACTAAATAGTGAAATCAAACTAAAATGGACATGACAGCTAACCTGGACTCATCTTTAGTAAATCCAGCTCCAAATTACAGGAAGCACGGACACTCCAAAACCCATTGCTGTATCTGTGTCGCGTAGTGTCCGACGGGCACGTATCTGATACTATAGTCACGCCAAAATACACTATGACACAAAAAACAGCACAAACTTCTTTTGATAGTAAAAAAACAGCATTTATACCGTAAACTTTCCTCTCTTTTTTCACTTAGAATCGATTGATTCATCTTATATTGCAACTCTAACACTGGTACTATGTAATGAAAATGACAACTTACTTGAACTCATATTTATTAAAGAAAATTGCTAAAGGCACACCAAAAGTTATTCAGAACAGTCCATTACTTGGTGCTAGTCCAGTCTAAAGCAACTTTTACTTAGGACAGCCAATAAATTACTAAAGGTTGCCCACCACCCCCAATCCTCCCATCACCTGTCGCTAACCCTCGCCCTCGACCTCCGCCGGCGAGGATGTTGCCGAGGACGACAGAGGCCTCGAGCCGAGCCACCGCCACATCTGAGCTCCCCGAGCTCATCAGCATCGAGCCACTACCTTGCATTCTCCCTGTCAAGCGGCCAAAGTCCACGATAACCCTTGACAAAGCCATCGAGTTCAACAACTCTGCCATCCCCCTTCGAAGCTGACGAACCGCCGCCCACCGGGCATCGACGACCGATCTCCCCGTCCACGGGATCTGTCGGAGCCACAGAGCACCGCCCCGAAGCCCGCTGACTGACGCCAGCCCCTCATCGTCCGACGCCTCGGAGGAGTGAGTCGTCGTCCATGCAGGGGTCGTCGTGGACGAGGGACATGGTGTGGATCTTCTCGACGGAGAGGGCGGCGGGGAACAATAGCCCGATGTTGACGACATGTCCGGCGACGAGGCCGCTAGGGCCGACGCAGCGGGAGCCGACGAAGCGGAGGACGAGGGGGTTGAGGGTTTAATTTCCAATCTCGACATCGAGGAGATCCTATTTTGAAGGTCTGTCAAAACAGTCCTAAAAATGACATACTATCAAATATTTCGACTGTCCTTTCTATCAAAAATTTTGACAGTCCTAAAGATAACACAATATTCTTTGTTTTTTACTGTCAAAACTTCTAACAATTTCGTTTATTGGTAGGACTGTCAAATTTTTTGACAATCCTAAATAAAACTTGGACAGTCTCTAGTAAAAATTTTTGGTGGCAAACCGATAAATAAAAGAAAAAATTTGGACTGTCCAGAGTAACTTATGTAGTGCCTTTAGAAAAAATACTATAAATCCAGCCCCAAACTATCTTAGAAAGTATGGCCACACCAGAACACGGTGACGTGTTCCTGTCGTATCGGTATCGGTATCAGCGAGGTATCAACACTACCCAACGACTCCAAAATACTCTAGGACACTAAAATAGCTTCTTATCCGTGTCATTGTGTTTATATTATGTTGTGATCGCTTTCCAGATGAACTAAAGCTTAAGAAACGAATCTTTTAACAAATTAAAACTGCAAAATTTACGATTCAGTCCCCTAAATTTAAAAAAAATCTCACCTGTACCCCAAGTATGACGGCCCCCTCAGCGAGGAACAGCGTCATGTGGCTCGTGAGGTTGAACGGCGCCGTCAGCCAGAGCCCGGCCCCGACGTTGAGCTGCCCTCCCCCCTCCCCCGCCAGCCTCGCGATCGCCTCCACCGCGGCCTCGAACGCCGCCGTGTTGAGCGCGGATCCGTCTCCGACGCCGCCGAAGTCCGTCAAGTTGAACGCCGCCGGGCGGAGCGCCGGCGCCGGGCGCGGGGGAGTGGATCCGGGGGCGAGGATCCGGAACCCGGAGGTCTGCCAGAGGAACACGGATCCGAACCCGACGATCCAGAGGGCGGCGAGGAGGGCGAGCGGGTTGGCGAGGAGGCGGCGGCGCAGGTGGAGGCGCACGCTCGGGGAGAGGATCTCCATCGGCGGTGGGGTCTTTGGCTGGAAGATAAGTCAGGTGAGGGTTAGGGCTTTGAAGAGTTGCATTTGGTGGAGTTGGGAGGAGAGATCAGGGAGTAGGAAGACGAAAATGGGGGTGGGTGGTGTGGAATTATGAAGTCTCTCACGTCGTTGGAAAAGTCAAAAAGAACTTGAATTGCAATAAACTAGTCCAACTTTCTCTTATTTACATTCATTATCCCTTATTATTATTAGGGCTAAGCGCTTATATCATTAATTGTAGATGCTGAAAAGAGAGAGAGAGAGAGAGAGAGAGAGAGAGAGGATATAATAAAAAATAAAAAAGTAAAAAATATATATAGTTCAAATTTTTTTCAATTAAACATGCCCAGACTCAAACTCTAAAATTTAAACTCAAACAAAAAAATATCTCTACTCTTCAATACGGCTCAAAAGTGAGTTGTCTAAGCCTTCTGTAAATCTTCCACCATTTATTTAAAAAATTAATATTACATAAAAAAATTAATTTATTTGTAAATCCTCCGTCATTTATTTAAAAATTAATATTACATAAAAAAAATTGTTGAAAAAAAATAATTTGCTATAAATAACGTCAAAGGGATTCAAACTTCACCAACCAAAGAGAATGTCTCCCACCTTAACCACACGAGCTAAAAGAAGTATTTGATTATAGTTATATAATATTATGTAGTAAAAATTTATTCATTTATTTAATTTTTAATTACGTGAGAATATACATACAGCTTAGACGGCTAGTATTTTCAAATTTTTTTTATAAAAAGTAAAACTATATTCATATCAAATTATAATTATATTTAAATATTTAAACTATTTTATAAAAAATTTAAAAAAATTTATTTTACGTACAACCTACGTACATTTACTAGTATATATAAATCTTTTGGGTTTGCATAGTTCGCGATATCCTAGGGGATTAATAGGATTGCTCATCTCCTAGTGTATTCAATAGTTGATGTAGTTCATTACCAAGCAAATCAAAATATTGTGGAAAATTAGATTGTTTAATATTCTTATAGACGATAAAAAAATAATAATTCAACAACTGCTATTTCGAAAAATAAATAGAGTTTGAAATTTTGTGCACATTATATTATATGTCTTTTATATTCGTTGTTTTCGACTCTCACAATTTATAAATAAATTTTGTGACTCGATGGACTTCTGTTATTCATACAACATCTTATGTCTCTCTCGGAAGAGCACAGCCGTGACTCGATATCACTAGCGAGTATTTGACATCTCCAAGCCAAAGAGTCAACAAAGGCCAGGCATAGAATCCAACAGTTTCCCGCCCTCGAAAGTTTGACTTTGTCAACATATCAAACCAATTCTAGCTTCCAATGCATCCTCCTCTCTCCTATTCTTCCTCTTTCTCTCTCCTCCCTCTCCTCACCCACCATCCTTCTCTGGCTCTCCACCCCCTCCCCCCCCCACCCACAACCACAACCAAACGCAAACACCCCCTCCCAATACCAAAAACCAGCCGCCACTCCTCGCGGCCATGGCCGCTCCCCGTTTCCTGGTCCTCCTCCTTCCCGCCCTCCTCTCCTCCGCCGCGTCCGCCTCCGACTCGGCCGACCACCTCCTCCTCCTCAAGCAATCCTTCTCCAACCCCTCCTCCCTCTCCTCCTGGTCCCCCTCCACCAACCCCTGCAACAAGGCCTCCCCGTGGACCGGCGTGGTCTGCTTCCAAGGCATCGTCACCGGCCTCCGCCTCGAGTCCCTCTCCCTCTCCGGCACCATCGACGTCGACGCCCTCGAGAACCTCCCCGCCCTCCGCTCCCTCTCCTTCTCCAACAACTCCCTCTCCGGCCCCATCCCCCCTCTCAACCGCCTCGCGGCCCTCAAGGCCCTCTACCTCAACCGCAACAAGTTCTCCGGCGACATCCCCCCCGACTTCTTCGCCACCTTGAGCCACCTCAAGAAGCTGTACCTAGCCAACAACCAATTCACCGGCCCGATCCCTCCTTCGATCTCCTCCGTATCGACGTTGATGGAGCTCCATCTCGAAGGGAACCGCTTCTCCGGGGCGATACCGCAGATGAAGCTCCCCGCCCTCTTCTCGCTGGACCTGTCCAAGAACTCGCTCTCGGGCGCGATTCCCGTGGGCCTCGGGGCGAAGTTCGACGCGAGGTCGTTCTCGGGAAACCCCGGGCTGTGCGGGCTTCCGCTCGCCAACAGGCCGTGCGACGCCCACGCGTTGCAGGCTTCTGCGGCAGCCGCGGCTGCCGCCGCCGCCGCTAGGGCGCCTCCCCCTCCTCCTCCGACGGTGGATCGGTCCGGTCACGGAAGCACCGTCACGATCGTAGTCTCGGTGCTCCTGATCGCTACGTTGGTACTGGCGGTCGCCTCGGCCAGACGGAGGCAGCAGCGAGGCGAGTACCAGACGCTCGGCATGGACAGCGGGCTGGTCAGGGGGGTCGAGGAGTCGAGGAAGGAGGTGTCGGTGAAGTCGACGGGCCCCACGGGAGGAGGGTCCACGAAGCGGTCGAGTGCGCGGCCGGGGTTGTCATTGAGAGGAGGGGGAGGGGGAGGGGGAGGCGGGGGCGGGAAGGGGGAGAAGCCCGGGGACCTGGTGATGGTCAACGAGGAGAAGGGGGTGTTCGCGCTGTCGGACTTGATGAAGGCGGCGGCGGAGGTGCTGGGGAACGGGGGGATGGGGTCCGCCTACAAGGCGGTTTTGGGGAGTGGACTGGCGGTGGCGGTGAAGCGGATGAAGGACATGAATAGGGTGGGGAAGGAGACTTTCGATATGGAGCTGAGGCGGCTGGGGAGGTTGAAGCACAAGAATGTGTTGCCTCCCTTGGCGTATCATTATAGGAAGGAGGAGAAGCTGCTGATTTATGAGTACATTCCTAAGGGGAGCTTGCTCTATGTTCTTCATGGTGAGTTTGTTTCTCTTGTCACCCCTCTTGTTCTGCCAAATCCTGTCGTGTCCTATGCAAGAGGTCGGCGTTCGGTTTATTCTCTTTCAAAAATACAAAAAATCGTTTAAACTGAAATTCCAGCGATCCAAAATCGAAATCAAATCAAAATTAACTAAAATCAAAATAGAACGAATCAAATAATTAGTTTCGTTTATTCAGTTTGTTACGGTTAGGCTATTTCTATGGTTTTTACGGTTCGTTCGGTTGAATTATTTATATTGTTTAATGGATTGAGTCGGATTGTGGTTAAATTATATTAAAAGTTATAATTTTTATACATATATTTGATTTGATGTATTTCAAAGTTGTATCCAAAGTTGGACTAGTTGTTAAATTATTAAAGTTGGACTTCAAAACACATACATAGAATTTTTGTTTTCAAAATAAACACATTTTTAATCACAAAATATGCATAGAATTTAGGATATTTACATAATTGTATAAGTTTTATTTAATTTTAGGTTTTCGACAGAAACCGAAGCCAAAACCGAAACCAAATAAAAAAATTTATAATTTTCAAAATCGAAATCGAACACAATTTTTTTTCAAACTGAACCAAAACTCTTTTTCGATTTGGTTCGATTCGATTTTATGTCTAAAACCAAATAATGCTCACCCCTATGCAACCAACATAGTTGGCAATATCTTTGTACATCTAACAACAACTGAAACTCTTATTCCTTCCATTTATAAATGGTGAGAATTTGAGACAGTGGGCTCAAAAGACATGCAACACAATGTACACAACAATTTCGAACGTTACGTCGGACATCTTAAAAAAAAAACTGAAACACTTATTTGATTCGATTCGATTTTCGATCCAAAACCAAATAATACTCACCCCAATGCAACATAGTTTGGCAATATCTTGGTCTATCTAACAAAAAACAAATCAGAAACTTTAGTACCTCTACCACCAAATAAAAAATCAGAAACTTTAGTACCTCTACCACCAAATCTTCTAATGCATTATTTATTGCATGCATGTATAGGACAAGACACGTTAAGGCACAGACACGACACATATTAGTGTATTCTGTCGTGTGTCCGAGACATTTTTGATATGACCAAGATTTCTGATGTGTCCGTGCTTCCTAGACTATATCCTCGTGTAATGTTCCATAGCATACCTCATTCATTCTCTGTATTAATTTCAATTTGCAGGGAGCCGAGGGACGGAGAACAAGGCCCTCGACTGGCCGACCCGCATGACGATCATCGTCGGCATCGCCCGCGGGATGGTCCACCTCCACGAGGAGCTCGCCACCGCGGACATCCCCCACGGGAACCTCAAGTCCGGCAACATCCTCCTCTCCTCCGACTTCGAGCCCCTCCTCGTCGACTACGGCTACGTCCCCCTCGTCAACCCCTCCCAGGCCTCCCAGTCCATGTTCGCCTACAAGTCGCCCGAGTCCCTCGCCCAGCGCCACGTCTGCCCCAAGTCCGACGTCTACTGCCTCGGCATCGTCCTCCTCGAGGTCCTCACCGGCCGGTTCCCCTCCCAGTACCTCAACAACAACAAGGGCGGCACCGACGTCGTCGAGTGGGCCAACTCCGCCATCAGCGAGGGCAGGGTCGCCGAGCTGCTCGACCCCGCGATCGTCGCCGACAGCAAGGCGGCCCTGCCCGACATGGAGCGGCTGGTCAGGGTCGGCGCGGCCTGCGTCGAGCCGGACCTCGAGCGGCGCCCGTGCATGAAGGAGACATGCCGGCAGATAGAGGAGGCTGTGGAGAATGCGAGGAAGACGATAGAAAGTAGCGGCGGCGGCGGCACGCACACGGTGTTCGTGCGGGAAGGGAGCCTGTCGGCCCGGTCGGCGGAGGATCCCTCATTTTCCATGTCGTGACCGAATGTCGACGGCGATGATGTTGCAAGTAAGTTTGAGGTGCATTGGTTAGTCAGTGTTTGAATGTAATACAAAGTTTGATGAGGTTTTGTTTCTTTTTCATGTATGTAAGTAGAGTACAACAGAAAGTCCCCCAACAAAATATAATGAAAAATGTAGATAAACTTTGATTTTTTTTTTTTTTTTGGCATTTAGTTTCTTCAAATTGTGCTAGCTAGGCTAAACATGCAGAAATTTTCGTATAGAATATTGAAGTTATCTGAAATAGGGGTGAGCGGTCGGTTTATTCGATTTCAGTCGAATCGAAATAGTCTAAATCGAATAGACCGAAATTCTAAAAATCCAAAACTGAACCGAAATTTGTCAAAACGAAACCGAACCAAATAACGATTCGGTTTATTCGGTTTGTTATTTCTATTATTTGATGGGTTGGGGCCAAAGTTGAAAACATGATTAAATGATATTAAAAATATTTTTTTATATACACATTTGTTGCATTTGTATCCAAAATTAGACTAGTTGTTAAATTATCATAATTAGACTTTAAAACACATACGTAAAATTGTTGCTTTCAAAATATACATAATTTGAATTACAACATATGCATAGAATTGAAAGTATTTACATAATTGTATAAGTCTTATTCGGTTTTCGATTTTGGACCGAAACCGAAATAAAAAACTGAAACCTAAATCAAAAATCGAAACCTAATATTTTTATTATTATTTTCAAAACAGAAATCGAATCGATTTTTTCAAAACCAAGCCGAACCGATTCTCTTATACCGTTCGGTTAGATTTTCAGTCCAAAACCGAATAATGCTCACCTCTAATCTGAAATCAGATTTAGAAAACAAAGTTTGTAAATTTACTATCACCAATGACGTCTATTGGATTAGGAGAGGATAGAAAAATTAATACCATAAAAAATATAAAAAAAAAAACGTGCTTCAGAAGGATGTTTTTATATCATTTGCAACAAAATGTCATTCTGAATGACGTTTTGATACGTTTTTCGAAAAACTTTGATCTCTTACTGTAATTTTAGTAAAGTTTGATGATGTGTACGAAATTTTCTGCTAAACATATGTATGTGTTGCACTTGCAGATTCGTTGTCCTGACCAAATATGTGTACCATCGTTACATGTTTTGTCTATGTAGATTTCATCTGAGGGAAAGTTCGACGCTTCTACAGTCTCGTAAACATGTTATTTTGTATCTGTACAAATAGCCATCTTTGTTGGCACTAGTATGGCACTGGTACTGCTTTACCTGCACATCTAAAGCCTAGTTCGACTCAAAAAGAAATCAATTACCTTGTCTACTATATGGGGATAAAAAAAATTAGAATTTCTATCATTTTTTTTTGTGTTTTGTAAAATAAGAAAAAAAAATCAAGAAATACCATTTAATTTCTTTTCCCACTGTTTAATTGGTACATGAAAACAAAATCAATATTCCAATAATATTCGTACATTTTAAAATAAAAAATAATATTATGAAAATTCAAGAGTAATTGATAAAATAGACAATAACACGATTGAGTATTGGCTATTGTCATCTTAGTTTTTTTATAATAAATGCTAGAAAAGAAGAAAAAAAATAATGTGGATTCTCAGATGAATCATTTTTCTCTATTTGTCTCTCGAAAATAGTTTTTAAATTTGTGGCTACCAAATACAACCCAACCTTCTGGACTGATCTGCTTGATGATTATCTTATTTGTTTAATTTTTTTTTTGTTGCTAAATTAACCGTAAAATAGACTCCTAATGACAGTATCGATCAGTATTGAATCTGAACATGTCAAACCGTATATCAGTTCGGTCTCTATAACAGCTTGAATAGCCTTGTCACTAAAAGCAGTGCCACTCTCATCAGGTACCACAAGATGGGGGATTCCCACCCGTCCCCCCAGTACACAGAACAGCTCATCGAGATGGTCCTGAGTGTGAGAGCCTGAGAAAGGGATGGCGAGCCATGGCATCTCTGCGAAGTACTTGTTGAAAGAATCTTCATCCTCATCACCTGAGGAAAAGACCAACTTCAAAAGGAGGCACCTTTCGAGGAGAGTTCAAGTGTATGCATCGAGCAATTTTGGAGTGAACTGGTGACTGGGGCCGCACCATGAGGCTGAGAAGGAGAGGCCTGACAACTTTTCCATCAAGATTATGATGGAGAGTGAATGAATAAATTGACTTAGAAAAAAACAGTTACACATGAAAAAGAAGAATTAGGAAGATTTTTTTTATTTTTTATTTTTTTTCCATATGTATAGAAAGGTTGACTTTGGTTTGGACTTCAGGGGCATCTAAATTTTATGCGATTAAGTGAGAACTTAACCAAATGTGCAACACACGTGCATGTCATTCGTCCGTCCGTTCAACCGGTCCGGTTTCAGAGGAGGAGTTTTGTTATATCCTGAAAAACTAATAGTAAGCACCTGTAAGGAACGAATTATTTTTAGGACATTGAGCCAAATTCAAATTTCGATCTCGATTATATCTTTATAATTTTTAGTTTCGAGAATATTGATTGAAAAACAGATTATTGATGTTCACCAATTGAGTTGAACATAGAAGGTCAAATTCTTAATAGTTATAGCACGAGATAACATCTGAAGGAAGTTAAAAAATATGCTAACTTGGAGAAGCACTCTAATTTTATTTTTCGCTACATATAATATAATATATTTGTGACTCTGTGAGCACAAAAAATATGTTTGAGGACTATGATATTTGGCTTAGAACTGAATTGAGAGCTATAAAAAACCAACCGAAACCTAGAACAGTATGGAGGTGTGAGAAATACAAAGTTCTGCACTACCCTTATATAAGCTTACAATTCAAAACAAAAATCAAAAGCTGCGGTCTAATCGGTTCAAAATTCAACTGAATAGACAATTCGATGGTCTGATTGGTCGAGTCGATCGTATTTTCGAAAAAATAGTAGGTCAATATTAAACCAGTCCAAAAAAATTACTGGCTCGTGGTTTGATCGGTTCAGCCGGACGATACGGTCTACTTTTAAAACACTGCTGAGGGGACTTACAGAAATTTTTGAATTTTTTTACATATCAGCCAACCAAAGAGGTCTATAGTGGTTTGAAAGGAATTCCAGAAAGTAAAATAATCCCCTAGAAACCCTCTCTTGGTTTAAGACTACCCATAGAAAGAAGAACTAGGTTCATAGGAGGCCATTGGTGGAAGCTACAATGAGTTTGTGTCCATTTGGAGAAAACTTCGAGGTGGCACCCCAAGTGTTTGATGTAATGCCTAATGGATCATTTCTTGTTATTTTGTGTTATATTTTGTATATTAGGATGGGTATGATATATTTTGAGTAGTGGTATCACATGGAATAGATATTTGGAGGGTGTATCATAGGTATCAAGATACTTGGTATGCTGCCTACCAGGTGTTTGATCTATTGTTAGTATGGTGCACATATGCACATATGAATCTAGATATATGTTTACATTAGAGTATGTATCTATGTTTATATGAATGATTTAGTGTATACCTATATATTCATCTAAGTGCTTTTGTGTTATATATATATATATATATATATATATATATATATATATATATATATATATATATATATATATATATATATGTAACTGTGAGTGTACAAGGGGGATTCGGTTGCAGGTGAGCATGGAGTGGCAATGTAATGACTGCTCAGTTGCAGGCAGTGTGCACTGCTCATTGCACTGAACAGTGCTCACAGTTGCTTAAGTGGTGGGGATATTAGTGTGAGTTGTATCAGAATACTGCAAATTGAGTGAGTGTGTGTACCCAAGTGAGTTGATACAGGTCGAGGGGTATTTGAGGGTTCCAGTTGGGGTTTCTACAGTTGCAAGCGTGTGAGGAATGAGTTTAGGGTTACCCTCTGGTACAACATTAGAATTTGAAGGGAGTTGTGATCCTTAATGTGTTACCAAGGGGGCTCGGGTGGCAGTGATGTTGGTGTGCTAGTGGTACAATGGGTACATTTGAATCAATAGCAGTAGCAGTAGCAATAGCTTAGGAGAGCAACATCAACATTAACAGTAAGATGAGGGTTTGAACATGTAGCTAGGACCAAGAGACAAGGTGTACTAGTATGTATCAGGAAGGTAAGGTGGTGTCAGTATCCTAGGTGCTAGGTGAGGAGTTTAGTAGATGATGGCCGCAATTGGATGGAAAATTATGTATTGGGTGACTGCAAGATTATAGTCTTGGCACTGCAATGAGTTCCAGTGCAGTGTGCCATATGTGTGAAGGAAAGTATCTCAGTTACTGCAACATGCAGGGAGTTGAGGGGTGTGTGTCCAGATGGGGTGTATGGAGTGTACGTGACAGTGGGTAAGTGAGTGTGTACTAGGTGTATCAGTGTTAGTGTGTGAGAGTTTAAGTGTCTTAGAGAGGTGTATGTGTCTGTGTTGTGTTCAGATAGAGGGAGAAGTGAACTCGGATTTCAGTGTAGTGAAGGGGGGTCTGCTTTAGGGGCAGTAGATTCATACTTTAGTAAGCGAGTTACTGCATCAGTTGCTGCAAGTAACATAGTCAATAGCAACCATGGGTTCGAGGTAAGGAATAACTAGGTACAGAAGTTACCAACTAGGTGTTAGTTCAGATGTAACAACGTGTAGGATGGAGAGGTTCTTGTGTCATAATATTGGAGTATCATATCAAGTGTGAAATTGTAAGTATGATACCAGTGTATACGTATCATACGGGGAGTTGTGGGCATTAGAGTATGAAGGAAAAGAACAGTGTGGACTAGGCAGGGGGTGCACTGCAGTATTAGCAGTCCAGGTGTTGTTTTGGGGGGGGGGGGAAACAATAGGTGGATTCCAACAACTAGGTGGAGGATAGGTTTGTGTTGTAGATTGATCTGTTATGGTTGTAATTCTAGACTCGATTAGACTACAGATTGCAGTGGTTGAGGGGTCGGGTTAGAGTATGGAGTGCCTGCAGGTTTGTTGCAAGTTCAATTGCTCTACAACAAGCAGTTAAGGGGAAAGGATTGACAGGTAGCAAGTATGGGGGTTCTTGGCATAGATGGAATTTCAGTTAGGAGTTTAGTGTAAATGGCTAAGTGTGTTTCAGTGGGGGTAAGCTAAGTTGCAGTCCCTTGTAGTAGGGACTATATGCTTTATGCACTGCTGATAACAACAACATATAGGTAAGGGTCTGTGCAAGCATGTATTTGTAGAGGAACCAAATTCCAGTAGGTAGTATGGGTGTGCTCATGTGCAATAACTAGTATGGTATGCAGTTAGATAGGGGTTTAGTTTGAGAATAGTGTATGTGTGTGTGTGTGTGTGTTTAGAGCTATCATATGAAAGGTTAAGTGTGATGTGAGGGTTGTGTGCAAGTCAGTGAGTTGAGAGCATGGGTTGATGTATCAGTGTGTGTTAGTGCTAGGTGCAAGTGCACATGTGGTGTTGAGAGAGTTACTTCATTATAGAATTACGTTTGGGGTGTATCAAGAGCACCAAGGTATTTGTATTAAGGTATTAACTAGATATTGAGGTATTAGTTATATGTAAGGTAGTAGTTATATACTAAGGTATATGGGTAAGGTTGATACCAAGGTATTGGTATTAGGTAGTGGGTAATTGGTTAAGATACTAGTTTTGGGGGTAAGGTATATATATAAGTGTATATATAAGATTGGTATCTAGTATATTCATATCTATAGGATATTGATCTAGAGGACCTAGTTATAGCGTAATATTAACTAGTATAAGCTAGTATACTTAGTATGATCAATAATTAGTTTAGTATAGGACTAATAATGACTAGTGTTGACCTAGTTTGACCAATGTGACATAGTCTTGACCTAGAAAGCTATGTTTAGCCTATTTTAGCATATTTATTACTTCATTACACCAATTGACATAGAAATTCATATATAGGTCAGTGTGATACCAGTTCGGACACCGTTTTTTATCATTTGCTCTGGACCACAGGCGAGTACATTCTCTGATAGTTTCTATTATTTGATTTCTACTATAATTCAAGTATTTATAAATGTTACTTATGATTCTTGACACGATGATACACGAATTGATATTGACATTGGATCTTCAGTCATGAGATGTTACCTTGACTCATCACAATTGTATCGAATACTGGTCCTTGTTTAGTATTGGATAATATTGGTTAATATTGGATACATTGACTAGTAACATGTCATGGTAGGATCCATCGTATCAGTCGGGGCGGGGGAAGTACTAGCTAGATATGTGATCAAGAACTATTGGTAAGTAGTATAAATCATCGACTACTAGCTAATCATGCACTTCACGTATGATTGAGCTAGTTTTCCTTAGTGTAAATCATTGAATCTCCTAAGCCGATCACATATCCAAATAATATTTTAAAACACTTTGTATAGTTGCAGTTCTTCATATCCAGTTCATAGTTTACATTGCCTTGTATCTAATATTGTAGTTTCTTTCATTTCGTATATGCATTGGCTATACCCTATTGCTTATATTGATTGTCTCTCTTTACTATTACCATTGCATCAGTTTATTGTTTCTCATTGTATATATCATCCTCTATTTTACTGTTTATAGTCTTTGTCAATTAATCGAAACTGCTATTGGCTTGTACTCGTTCCATCCTGACTGGATATATTTTTCAGATGACGACTTAGAGGACTGGTGTCCCACGTACTACGGACCACATGAGGGGATAGCAACCATGGGCCCTGATTAGGAGTGATTGCCGGGAGGTCTAGCCGGAATGTAGTTATCCTAGTTAGTTTTCATTAGCATTGGTACCGGATTTGTTTTCGGCTTATATTGAGACTTGATTATTGTTGTTATTATTTGATGTTGTTGATGTTTAGACTTTATAGTTATATTAGACTTCTTTGACATCTTATCATGCTTTAGATTTATGGTTGAGTATTTATCATTATTATGATATTGTCCTCCTTCTTGGAGTTGAGATATCATTGACATGTTATATATTATTGTGCAAGATTGATAGTTAGTTTACCTAGATAACGTTCTACCGTCGATGCTGCGGCGTAGGATGGACGTACCCACGTACTCGTGCCCCTTTTATCGGGTGCGGATCGTGACACCCTGGCCGCATGAGCATCGATAGGTGAGAACAGACTGCTATTGGCGGCTTCAAAGAGAGCTCACTTGCTAAGAAAGAAAGCAGATTGCATGGGCACCGAGCCGCATGCGCACCTGGCCGCATAGGGCCTGGACGCAAAGCGCCAGGCCGCATGCGTCCGAGCCAGCAACCGTGCATGCAACTCGTGCAAGAAAAGAGCGCATGAGCGCCATGGGACGATGCTGACATGCTAAGTGCAAAGTGCGCCAACAAAGCGCCACTTTGCACCCTTGAGCCCGAGTATGGGTTCGAGTCGCTAATTCCCTGCGGGGCTTAGCTCCTAAGGATTTTTTTCCAAAGGTGGTGACAAAATAAATATTGTCATAATGGAGTTCACACTTAATCCCTCTAAGAAAGTCAACCCACATGGGCCTCTACCCCATGTGCATATACCAATACTAAGCATAGCTATATACTGAGATATACACATTGGTGGTTTTCCAATGTGGGACTAAAAGTCCCAAAGCCAAGTGGAAAATACCAACAAGTGCTGCTTCAGCGTCCGCCTCTGGAAGGTCTTCACTGACTGCTTCAACTGCCTCCCCGTCGTCGCCATCATCGACGGCAAGATCTTCTGCATGCACGAGGGACTTGGAGAGCATGGGCTAGATAAGGGTCATCCAGAGGCCGGTCGACGTGCCCGACCGGGGCCGCCTCTGCGATCTCCTGTGGTCGGACTCCGACAGAGAGATCTGGGGTTGGGTAGACAATGACCGGGGCGTCTCGCACACTTTCGGGGTCGACAGGGTCACCGAGTTCCTCAAGGACCATGATCTTGATCTTATTTTCCGCGCTCATCAAGTAAGTAATTGTATTCATGTTTTTCGTATAGTTTGCAATATCAGTCGATACCCGGTATTAATCGATACTAGCATTGGGGGTCTTTTTTTGGTCAATTCGACCAAAAAAATTAAACGAAAAATACTAATCAACAAGGATCTAAAAGCGTAGTAAAGTTGTAAAAATATCGGTCGATACCGATTCGATACGGTCGATACTCGATACTAACCGATACCGACATTGGGGGTCTCTTTTACGATCAATTCGCCGAAAAAAAACTAATCAATTAGGGTGTAAAAGCGTAGTAAGGTTGTAAAAGAATGCAAAAGAAGAAAACTAATTTAGCGTATGCAAATCAATCGACAATGTTGACTATTATTGTATTCAATTTCAAAACCACAAAAAATAACACTTAAAATATTTAAAATACTTTAAATTATGTCTAAATATATAAAATATATTTTCTAAAATATTAATAATTTATGAATAATTATTTGTTTTTCGATATAAAAAAAAGGTTAGATATCCATATTGCGAATCTTTCCACGAAATGCTACGAAGCCCCCGTTGTAGGAGTTCGCCTCCTCTCTCTCTCTCTCCCTCTCTCTCTCTCTCTTTGTCGATAGGCAACTGGTGACCATTTTCTCTGCACCCAACTATTGTGGAGAGTTCAACAACGTAGACGCGCTGATGAACGCGAATGCAAGCTTGGTCTGCTCATTTCAGATCCTAAAACCTTACAGAACAAAGCCCAGTGGGGAGTAGTGAATAAAGAAAGACCTCCACAATTGAGACCCACTTACTTCGGAAACTAATATTTTTTTCCTTCTTACTACTGGTTCTTGATTGCAGCATCAGTATTGTATATATGCAGTCAGAATGTTGACTGCTGTGATAGGGAATTTTTTTTTCTTTTGGTAACATTGGTCTTTTAATTCTCTCTTTTTTACCCATGTAGAAGTTGAAGCGGGTCATGAATTCTCATAAAACATCAAATTATTTTTCCCACTGAAAAAGTTATGTTATTAATTCCTTCAAAGTGTTACTCCAAATCATTTCTATTCACGTGGAT
Source organism: Iris macrosiphon (assembly GCA_036927795.1). Classification (NCBI taxonomy): domain Eukaryota; kingdom Viridiplantae; phylum Streptophyta; class Magnoliopsida; order Asparagales; family Iridaceae; genus Iris; species Iris macrosiphon. The sequence goes on along the minus strand of JAYESA010000007.1, from coordinate 208,286,741 downwards.
GCTGATTTTACATGTTAAATAGCATTATTTGACATCTGACAATACCACTTGAAAACGTGGTGTGATCCGAATTGGAGTTCAATACCACTTGTTGGAAATGTGGTGCGATCCGAACTGAAATTGGCCCATGAGATAGAATATTGGACTGGATCCATATGCTTTAAAAGAGAATTCTCATATAAGGTCTGAATCTATTTCTTATCCGATGTGGGACTAAACTATCAACTCTAGTGTCATCATATTTTTTAATGTTCAATCGAAAATAAGATACAATCTAACAATCTAGTGTAACCTATACTGCAAGAATATATACTCCTCTAGAGGTGCCAGTAACTATATGTGACGACTTGATTAGTGAATAAAACTGTATTCGTGAAATATAATTATAAATGATTTGCTTCGATTCCAAATGATAAAAAGAGAACACATGAACTTGCAAACCTCAACAATGTAGATAATCTTAAACTAATGGGTTCATAGTAAATAAAAAGTCGTCAACAAATCTTACTCAGTCAAATTTATTAGATGACAACAACAAAGCAATGCATCTATTTCTATGTATATATATGAGTAAAAAAGGTTCAAAAATATATTATATTTTTATTCCCGTATGGATATTAATAAAGTAAATTATATTATACAAATATTATTCTTTTAGTAGTATCTCGAGTCAAAAAATTAATGATGAATATATGAAACGAACATGCTATTTATATCACATCAAGTTTATATCATCTCGATATTCGTTCTATCCATACATAGTTTCGAGAATCCAATAATATATGTAGAAAATAAATAAATAAATAAATAAATAAATAAATATATATATATATATATATATATATATATATATATATATATATATATATATATATATATATATATATATATAATTTGTGTGTAATTGGATAAAAAATAATTACTTATTTACGATTATTCACAAATATATGGTTTACAATGATAAAATAATTTCTGACTCAAATTTGGTCTCTTTTACATCCACCATCTTTAAACCAAAATAATACTTTCTAATGATATGAGCATACATATTCTATGTTATGTTACATTGGAAATATATAAATGAAGATGATGGAATACAAGAGATCTATGTAGGGCCTAGTCGCCTAGGATACTAATATAGCACGTATGGTATAATTTTGATTTTGGTAATGCAGTAGACTATTAGGCTAATATAAGCATATATATAGAGTAGATTAGAAACATAAAAAATTTCTCAAAAATAAATGATCTATACTATCGCATAGAAATTTTTCTTAAAATTATAGAGATTTTTCTAACACAAACATCCAAACATGTCCAAATTTTTATTGTGAGGAGTTAACATCCGAACCATATATCTACACTATCAAAAAAGTAGATTTCAAATAATAGTTTGATTCATAATTTTTTTTTCTTAAAATCATAAAATTTTCACAAAAAACCATATTTATACTGTCACAAAGTAGATTAAAAAAAATCAAATAATTTGTACTATAGATTGAAAAGAAATCATTAAAAAAAAATTTTAAAATCGAACGATATGTACTACAAATTTCAAACAAATCATGAAATAAGATCCTGATCTAAACCCATATATCTATATTGGCACAAAATCATTCAAAATTTTCATAATGTTTTCAGAAATCTATAAAGATTTCAAGAAAATAATTCTAAAAATTCCAAAGATTTAAAGAAAATATCGATTGTTATTTTTTTTTAAAGAAAAAAATGTCACTTTGGTTGGACAAATGGCGGGAGGAGACGGTGATCATAGAAGAGAGGACTTTCAACAGAAAAATTATACACACATGATCGTGACAACTCTTTTTAGCAAAACTCCCATATTTATCCCTCTATTTTGTTGCACCTAAAAATTGAAAAAAGAGGGGTACATAACTTATTTGTGTTAGAAATCAATGAGTTTCAATACACTTTTAATGTCCATCCAAACGTTGTAACTCTATTTTTCATGTTTCATATGCAACGAAAGAGAGACTTTCAACGCACTTGTAGTGAACTTATACATACCATACGAAGAGGACATCGTGTAACAATGCCAAATATGACAATAAGCTAAAATTCTTCTTATTGGGATAGACCAAACATGTAGGAATGGATTCGCGGAGACATGTGAGGTAAGAGAAGGGTTAATATTAGACTTTTGTGTGTAGGTATTTCCTTAATAAAAAAGATTTTTTTTTATGATATTAAAGTGAAAATTATCAAATATCTTAGTTCAAATCGGATCAGATCCAAACCCATTAACCCTCAAAATGCTCCAATTTTCATCTCTATTATTCCAGAACCCCCGAAGATTTTATCCCCTCTAGTCGCAAGACTAGGGGTGAGCATTATTGGATTTTGGACCGAAAATCGAATCTAGCCAAACTGAGTAAGAGATTCTGCCCGGTTTGAAAATAATTCGGTTCGATTTCGGTTTTGAACATACTAAAATTTCTTATTCGGTTTCGGTTTTGAATTTCGATACGGTCAAAAACCGAAATCTGAATAAGACTTGCGTAATTATGTAAATATCCTCAATTTTATGATTAAAAATGTGTACATTTTGAAATCAACAATCCTATGTATATGTTTTGAAGTCAAACTTTCATAATTTAACAACTAGTCAAACTCTGAAAACAATTTTTAAATACAACAAATATGTGTATAAATATAAATATACAATTTTAATATAATTTAATCACGATCCCAATATTGGATTAGACATACTAAACAATAGAAATATTTTAACCGAACAAACAAAATTTATATTCGGTTTGTTAGATTTCGATTTTGACTAATTTCGATTCAATTTATGTTTTAAAATTTTAATTTATTCGAATCTAACTATTTTTTTTTTCCTACCAGGAATTCCTCCCACCTCTTAACCTACCTACCTACCTACCTACCCACTCCCAGACTCAACTCCAGGCATACTATTTGGCCACACCCAATGGGTCGAATTTGACTATTTCGATTTACATTAAACGAATAACCAAACGCTCACCCCCTACGCAAGACCTCTCCTGTGACTCAAAATAAGTCAAACCAAAACCGACCTCACAAAAACTTCCAATCGCGGCACCCAACCCCGCAAAAAAAAAAAAAATCGCCCCAATCCAACGGTCCAAAACAACCCGTCACCCCCAATACCAAAAACCCGCCGTCCGATCCGATACGTCGGCGCGTGCTGGTCATTTTCTTCTGGCACAAGGGAACCTCGAGCTGGTCTGCACCGCTATTTGTACCCCCATCTCCAGCCGCCGTCATGCTCGCTCGATCGCTCCTCTTCTTCTTTGCCGGCGTCAAGAAATAGAGAGAGAGAACCGCAACTTCCCGCCATGAACAACCAGTTCTTCTCTGGCTCGAGGTATAATTACGAATTTTCCCCCGCCCCAAATTAGTTCGATTTTGGCTCGTTTTTTATTCCGATCGGGGTTGCTGTGTTCTGATTAGTGATGTTCGATCTCGATCTGGTGGAATTGATCTGTGTTCTGGTGGAATTTGGGATTAGGGTTTGATGCTTGCGCGTTCGTAATTCGATGGAATTTTGGGGTTTGATGTATGATTAGGTGTTATTTGTGATCAGGAGGAGAGGATTATCGGAAATAGTGTTAGTTCTGGAATTGCGTTTTTTTTGATGAATTTTGGGTTTAGTTTATCGTTTTGATGTCTCTGTGTTTGTAATTCTGTAGAAATTTTGGTTTGATATTTTTGGTGACCGATCAATTTTGGTACGCTTTTCTGTCTTGATGAATTTTGGTGTCAGGCTTAGGTTTTGATGTTTGTGCGTTAGTAATTAGAGTTTATGGTTTTGGTATGATTAGTTGTGGTCAGGAAGAGAGGATTATGAGAGAGTGTTCTTCTGATGCTTAAGCTTGGAATTGCGTGTTTGATGAATTTTGGATTTAGGTTGGCGTTTGGATTTTTTTTGTTCGGAATTCAATAGAATTTTGGTGGTTCTTGTTGATGACCGATGAATTTTGATACGATTTTCTTTGTTGATAATTTTGATACGATTTTCTTTGTTGATGAATTTTGAGTTAGGGATAGGGTTTGATGTTTGTTTCTTTGTAATTCAGTAAAATGTTACGTTTGATTTATGTGGGTTTTGTTTGTGATGAGGAAGAGAGGATTATGAGAAATAGTGTGTTTCTGATGCTTAATTTGGAATTGTGAGCTGTTTTTTTTTTTATAATATTTTTGGATTGAGGTTAGTGTTTTGATGTTTTTGTGTTCGTAATTCTGTAGAATTTTGGTTTTGATCTTTTTTGTGACCAATCAAATTTGATGCAATTTTGCGTGTTAGGGTTTGATGCTTGTGTATTTGAAGTTTATTCAAATTTCGTTTTGATGTGTTTTTTTTCTGCTCAGTTGCTTATGTAGGTGTTGTTTGGAGCAGGAAGATAGGATTAGTGAAATGGGTGGTCAATTAAGTAGAATTATGAGAAATAACTGATGACTTTCGAAGTACATGCTCATAATTAAGTAGAATTATGTTTGGACTGTATGATTGTTTGATCTTGATATTGATATAGGTGTTGTTTGTGAATAGGAAGAGAGGGTTATGTGAAATATAGGCTTTCTAAATTCTAATGCAATTTTTTTTTTTTTACGATCTAGAGTTTACTTTGTTGGGCATCTCATTATCATTATTGGATATGAATGGATCACTCTTTTGAAGTTGAATTTCCATCATGAGGAGAGGAAGTAGTAGATCCTATCCGGTCTTCGGGCTGGTGGTATTGTCCCTGTTCGCAGTATCGCAGTTACTGTGTTATTTTTGCATGCATGCATGCAAGATTTTTGTTTTGTTAAAATATTGATATTATCAGTAAGAGTATTATTTTTAGGTATTATAAGCATTAAATCAGTTGACATCAGTTGACAAACCTTTTCTAACTAGGTTATCTGCATGGTATCCTGAATCTTGTTATTGTCATGGATGATACAGTATCATCAATTCTGTAAGGCTAATGTTATTGGAACTATTCACACTTTTGCATTATTCTGTCCGTGCGTCTCTATCAGGGAAGTAATAAGTTCTGTTGACTTCAAAATCTTGTACCAAATTCAAGTGTCTTATACTTACCATTTCAAAGGTGAAAATAGGATTATGTTAACGACAAGGATGCACTTCCTTATTATGAAGTTGGTTTGGTTTATCACTATGTAGATTTCTTTGGCAAATCTAAGCATTTGAAAGTAGGCCAACTATTGAGAAAACTAACACAAGTGCGCATATCGAAAAGTTGGTGTGTGGATGACTGCCTTACCTTTTGTAGGGCGAAAACTCCATACATGGGTGTACAACTTGTACGTCTATAGAAAGAAACCCGTTTAACACATTTTTAGACGGTCGTCTGGCTTTTGCTTTGGGAAGTGCCAAGTTACACTTAAAAAAAAAAAATCTTGTATGCCTTTATGAAGAAAGTATGTTGAGAATAAATTGAGTGGTTATATCTAGCAGAAAAATGTGTTCCTGAGGAAGTATAGGAACTCTTGAAAATAGATATGCAAGTTTATTTGTTGTTGTTGTTGTTGATTTGGATCATCTGAACATATGCCATAGTATTGGGATATCTACAAATTTTGACAAATGTTCTCGGTGAAGGAGGGATCATGGCTAGCAAAACTATTTTTTTTATTTGTATTTTGTCTGGGACTTTCTGATTGAAAGTGTAGTGTGAAATCTTAAGTCCACTTGGGTAAAAACTAAAAAGTGCTTGATTGGGAAGCTTGGAATGGAATTAAGTGTGCTATAGACGTGCAATTTGTCCTGGCATTAAAAAGCTAGTTTCTTGAAGTACTAATGTGTACTTGTTAATCAAATTACTGGATGCAACATACTCGAGTGCAAATGTGAAATCTGCAAGTTAAAACAATGGAAGTGTTATCTTAAGATTGATGCTTAGATCCTAGTATTTTTGACTTAATCAAATGTGATGTTGATGTGAAGGTTGGGTTAATCATCTATAGAAAATTGTTAAATACGTAGTGCATGCAAATTCAACTTTAGCAACTTTCCATGAGTAGATGATAGAGTTATTTCATGGCTGAAGCCGCTGAACGGAGAATATAGTACTTGAGATTATACCAACGCTGTGAACCTTGGGTTGAATGGAGAATGCACTATTCTAGATTATAAATCCTGATGCAGTAACAACTCTACCTAGAAGTTTGCAGGACTCCGAAGATCTTACCATATAGGTTTCTTAGAAACGGAACGTCCCTCATTTTTGAAAATTCTAGGACACGAGTATGGTAATTGCACATGAAAACACGTATGTAATTCTGTATAAATTTTATACATAGGATCTCAATAATATCTATATAAGCATGTTTTGGGTAGCAGTTAGATTCGAGGAAGTTATAACAAGGATTTGATACAAATAAATGTCACTTTTCTCATATCTCAAATATGTGTGGCATGATCACTACCATGCCTAATCATATTCAAACATGATGTGTCAGATACGTTAAATGTGGATACACACACGGATACGGTCCTTAGGAGTATTAAGTATATAATTTACTGTAAAAGGTCTGTTTTGTTAGTTGTATAGATGGGTGAAATAAGGATATATCCTATTCCAATACTTTGTCACAAGGTTGTGAAAAGCGCTAAGCGCTAATCGGACGGGCACCCGCCACCTTGCGCCTAGCCCACCTAGGCGATAAAAAAAAAAAAAACCAAAAATCATACTGAAAATTGCACACAAAAAAACCCCATAAATTTTCAGAACTTGCATAACCCGGCTTGGGGGGGGGTGTTGTGTTGTTACTAAGCAGACGCCTAGGCGACCGCCTTTTAGAATATTGTTTTGTCAGTAATTGGTGTTTGCGAAGTAAATTGCCTAAACAACATGTGGTTTTGCATCTCGCATACGAGCCTCTATTTCCTACAAAACATAGACTATTTTCTATTATTCAAAAAAAAAGTTGCGTGAATGATGATGTTAGATTATCATTCTTTTTTTGGAGATGAATAGTATTCCCTTGTTTTGACGGAAAAAGGTTGAGGTATTGGGAATAATAATTGAACACAATAATTTTCTGCAAAATATGGACTTATTCGACTTTTCTACGTCTGTTATAGAAAGAATCTCAACTGGAAATTGCAAAAGAGATTGTAGAATTGAGAAGTCTCTACCGATGTTGCCTGTGTCGTGGTTTGCTTCGATAGGCAGTATGGATATGGGTACTTTACGTGGTATTCTACAACCCCAGAATGAATAAACCTAAACTTTTATAGATGTTGACCTCCTTTTTGGGCTAGCTCAAAAAATATATTCTCTCGATTTCCTCTCTTTTTCGACATGATCCAACAACAACAATAAAGCCTTTATCCCAAAAAAATTTCAAATTTCTGGGGTTGGCTATTTGAATCCTCGTCTTCAATTCGGCTATGTTAAGGGTCATGTCCTCTGTAATGTTCTAAAAATCAACCTAGGCTGCCGCTGGCCGAACCGAAAATCTCCTGTTCGGCCCTCTTGTGCGCCTGTTCAGGCTTGTTCGAATTTTGAGAATTGTTAAATTTTTTTGATGCTTAGTTGTATTGTTGATATGTTGTTTGGATTTTAAGATTATATTTGGATTTAGAACAATAAATTTCAAATTTGTAATATGGATTTCAAATTTTAAATTTTTTAAAAAATTATGAATTATATTATGGATTTAGAACATGTTTGGATTTCAGATTTCAGATTTGTATTATGGATTTTAAATTTCAAATTTTGAAAAAAATAGTTCGGCGCCTAGGCGGCCCTCCGCCGCACCGAATCCGCCTAGCGAATTTTAGAACACTGGTCCTTTGTAACGTATTTTTTTTTATATTCTTATTTAACACTTCAAACGATGTTTGTCTAGGCTTACCTCTACTCATAACGGTTCCATTAAGTACTATATTATCGCTTCTCCTTATAGGATCTTTATAGGATCTATATTGGTTTACGTTGCGTATATCCAAACCACTTTAAGTCGATGTTTTCGACACCATTCATTTAATGAAATTTCTATTCGAGTTCCTCTCATTTTATTGAATAAAAAAAAGTTTGGGGCCATGGTGCCACAGTTGTTGCTTGCGGATTACCAACCCCGCACCACCAGCACCTTAGGTTACAAGTGTAATCTTCCCCAGTTATGTGTAACCTTTCCTCGTCTATAACTGTTCCCTCCATCATTTTGTTTGCCATGATAGTCAAAAGGTCAAAATTGTTGATTGAACAATGAATGACGGAAGACATTGAAAGTCAATTAGAGATGGACATTAGAGAAGCACTTGGTTGGGATGACAAGATTTGAACCCATTGACATTTTGTACCCAAAACAACCTTGCTAACTGGCTAGTCTACATCACTTTTCAAAAATTGTATCATTGTACAAAATCCAAGTACAAAATCCAATCTTGTTCTCCAAATCGTGATTTCTCTATGTTGTTTTTTGTTCTGGAAAGAGAGAGTATTGGAACTCTCCCTAGTAAAAATATATAATAAAGAACTTTTGGATGAATGGCGTAGTCTTCTTGGGCTGGGAAGACTAATAGTTGAGCTTGGCTGGTGATAAGTGCCAAAATTATGTAGTGACATATGAATGGAACCATATTAGTAGAAAAAAGCATATGGAGAGTTCGCATGAAGAGATGACATTGATACTTTTGAGAAATATATGACTTCTAGAATAGCAACGAGACACTATTCAGATAGGATAAAAGGAAGCTTCTGCGGTCAACTACGAGAGAGAAACATGATGTTGGGTTAAAATGGAACTACATCAGCAAGCAAAAGATCACTGAAAATGTGTTCCATGAAGTGATAATGATACTTTTCAGAAGCATATGGAGAACTGTGCAATACCAATGCGAAACTATTCATATATGATAAAATAAGTCTTTTATGGTTACCTATGAGAGAGTAATAAGATGAGGCAGAGTATGATTGGAGCTACATGGAAAAAATACTCGCAGGAAGAGAACAGGAAATCATCTCGTTACTTCTGTGAACCTTATTACTTGTAAAATACCAATTTGACACTATTCAGATACCATAAAGAAAGCTTTAATGGACCTTATAAGAGATTGATGAGATACAGAGGAGTTTAATGGAACTATATTGATAAGGTAAATGATTAATAGGAAATGATGATGATACTTTCGAGAACATATGAAATCTTTTACTTTCATTTCGAAATTATTACAAATATCAATTAACTCAGCGTTTGATTATTGGAGTTATCGTGTCATTAGTTTAGGTACTAATGTGACATTATTCGTATAAGAAGGAAGCTCTTATGGATATCTATTAGAGATGAATAAGATATTGAGAGTACCATGGGAACTCTATCTGTATGCAAAACACTTATGGGAAACTTGATATAGGAATTGACGATGATACTCCAGAGGAATGTATGGGAGCTTATAGAACACCAATATAACACCGTTCAGATATAATAGAACAAAGCTTTCATGGACACAATTAGAGATGGTTGATCTCCGATGCTAAGTTGTTGAGAAACTCATAGAATGGAAATGATAGATATGTGTGCTCATGTGGAAACTATAAATAACTGTTCAGAACTTCGATGGGAATTATAAATATATACAAATAGAACTGTTGAGAAACTCTTGGAGTGGCAATCTGTAACTTTATGGATTCCTAGTAGGTAATTGTCAAACGTAACTTCTATGACATTGCATCAATGTTTAGTATTCATGTAGATAATTGCAACAGCGAATCAGAGTATCACATTGTTGCTATATTTCCTTTTTTCTTTTTGTTTCAAAAACCACGTGCTACAGTTGGATTTTGTTTGCGCCATTGAGTAAATATAAAATAAAATTGGCTTTCCATTATTCTAGCAGCCACATTTCCCTTCCTTCCTAATTGACCTCATAGCAAATGCTAATGAAAATTACATTGATATAGTACAACCACATATTATACAGTTACACTTGCATCATATTATGTAATAGATGAGGATACTATACATATCGAAGCATATAAAATTATATACGTAATGTAATATGAAAAACATAATAGGAATTTTTTGAAATTTCTCTGATTATTGAAGTTGTTTTATTGGCAAACCTTGGTTTTATGTTTTCCAGAGTGTTTTACAGAACTTTATCAGAATAAAACTAAAAAATAAAATATCTTATTATAGGAACTTTTCAAAGTATCTCTAATTAGTTCCAAGAAGTTTCTTTAATTAGTTCCAAGAAGTTTCATTATTTTATACATATGTAAGCATATAGACTTCTATACTGAATGTAATATGAAAAACATAATAGGATTTTTGTTTGTTTGAAGTTTCTATAATTATTGAAGTTCTTTTATATTAGCAAACTTTGGTTTTATATTTTCCAGAGTGTTCTACAGAACTTTCTCAGAATAAAAAAATAAAATAAAATGTCTCATTATGGGAACTTTTCAAAGTTTCTCTAATTAGTTCCAAGAAATTTCTTTTACATTTGGAAACATTGTTTTAAATATTCCAGAATGGTTCACAAGTGTTTCTCAAATTGATGGAACCCTTAACTCTCACAAACAAATCTTTATGTAAATACTCTTCCACTAGACACTTATCTTATATACATTGTATCAAAAGCTTGTTTGGTTTGAAGGAATCGGAATTTCAAATTCCGCTTCTAAGATTTTTTTGATTTCCTGAAATGTAGAAATATAATTCCTGATAGAACTTTAATTTGCTATTTTAGTATTTTTGTACTGAGACTTAGGAAATTGCAAATTTCTACTCTCTCTATGGAGACGGTGGATATCAGCTAACCATATAAATAAGGCAAAAACCATTAGGGAAACTGAACATGACTTGGAATTTGCTACTCCATTATTCTCATTTTCACGAATTGCAATTCTACCTTTGATATCAGTTCCTTGCGAGCAAAGATGTCATAGTGGATGGGTTATTTGCCAAAAGTGTCTGCCTCGTAACAAAAATATCTACTTAAATGTGATGGAAAAGGTTTTGATTTATGTCAAATGCCATTCTGCTGCTTGTATGGTAATCAAGCAAATTCTGGTTCATGCACGATTGTAGGTCCAGCCAATACTCAGAACTCAGATGAGGTCTATATATACATTCACCATTTTTTCACATGATAGTGTTTCAGTTTCTACCAGTGGTTTTCATGGAACAGGTTTCCATGCAAACTATAGATTCCTTTTTTGCTTGACTTATTGAATTGTAAATTTAACTTGTTTCTCTCCTGCACCTGTAGAAATCAATTCAGCCATCTATCCAGATAATCATTAGCCCTGCACATCAATTCTTGTCACTACCAAAGTTACCCAATCTAAAATCCTGGATTGTATGTCCGGTCAATGGTCTGAGCAATTAAAGGGAAAACCACGTTTCCAGGCTATGTGGTTTCGGGTTTGCAAAATTTCCCACTCAGTCTCAGTTCACATTGCAGCATATCAATCCTTCAATTTCTTACATTGGGCCTTGCATTAAGTTCAGGGTGAGGCACATGTGGGATTAAAGACATTTAACCTTTTTTTAATCCGCATTTAGTATGGATCAGAACACTCCCGGATCTCCCAGCAGGTTTTCTTTATATTTTCAAAAATAATATTTGGTGTGCTAAGTCTAATGTTAGCATTGATCTGCATTTGAACTCACCTGCAAGTGGGCAGGTAAACTTGGTATTGTGATTCATTGCATCCTGGAGGGGTGTTAAGTCGAACCAAATTTCTAAAAATTACAATCACAATGTTTTCAAACAAAACACAATGATTTTTAGAATCATTGGGCTTGTGATTAAGATTCTGTAACCACATTCATTATACATTTCATGTGTTCTCAAAGATGACAAATTTATCAAAATACTACAATGCTCAATAATGACGACGACGATGATAATAATAATAATGGTTGCTATCGTTATTATTAATAATAATTGTTTCCTAAAGATTATATTAAGAAAATCATTTTTCACTATAATTAGTGTTTCATGGATTAAAATGTTCAGTTTGCATTATAAATTTAATCAAGAGTAACATTTTTTTTCTAGACTAAAGTCTATATAAAAACTACAATTGCAATTGAGTAATTCTAGAATCATTGTTGCTCAAGAGAAAAGATATAAATTGACATGTTGGTGGGGGTGGCTTCGACATGAATCTTGTGAAGGACAACATTTGGGACGGCGGTAGCGACGGGGTAGGAGGGGTCTACCTCTGGTGTTTCTGGCACTAATGGGCATCAATATTGAAAGTTATGCCCACGTATCCATATTGCTCTTTTGATACGTGCTCGTGAACGATGACATCATCCAATTGTCGAAGGAGGAGAAGTTATGCAGACACTTGATGGAGTCGGTGTCAATAATGACTTGAAAGAAGAGAGAGAGAGAAGGAAGAATTGGTGACCATGGCAGAGGAGAAGATGGAGAGGCACTCTTCATGGGAGAAGTGCTCCACGCATCCAGGTGGGTTGAGGCGTTGGAGGGGACAACATTGTCTTCATCGGTGGTGAGATCCATGGAAGACGGTGGAGAAAACCATAATATTAGAGGAAGGAAGATGATAGGAAAGAGGAGGATTTTTTGTTTTAATTTTCTATGGAAATAAGAAAGTTGTGGAAGTTGATAAAGGAAATCAATACAAATATGGAAAGACTGGTTAAAAGCTCACAATCAACCTTAATTGACTAATACTAGATTATAAAAACACATCATGGATTATGAAATCCCGATTGACTAACCCTTGAAATATAGATTTTCACATATAGAGGGTTTAAGAGAGAGAGCTGGTCTAGGTACTTCATCATGGATGGAACTTATATCATTCATTTTATCAATAGTTCCTTGAATCCTTAAAAATGTATTTTCTTTGTATTTCTGACTGTCGGTGAGGGGTTATTTGCTGATTCATGTTCTGATATACTACTTCTTGACAAGTGGAAAATGTGTACTGGTGAGTCGTCACTAGAGACAAATAAGTTATGAAATTTAGCTGAAAGCATCTAGTTTGTGTGTGTTGTTGGGTTATCTTATAGGAATTTTTTGGAACATGAATTGTACTTCTGTGACATTTCTGTGTAGTCAAATACTTTGTTGTTGAATGGTAGTTGGTGTGGCTTTTCTTGCATCTATTGTGCAGTGATGCTTCATATGGATGCTCTCTCTTATGTTCATATTGTTCTTACAGTTTTAGGATCACTATCCTCGGTGCCTTTCCTGACAATGGGCGTTTCTGTCTTTACCATTATGTTAGAGTTGTAAATTACTCTTAAGTACTTCGTGGAGGCAACTTTTTTGAAAAGAATTACTATTTGGTTACTGTTTACTTTTGTGAATAAACATGGAAGTGACGAGCGTAAAGGCGTTGGTTAATGGCGGAAGAACTGTTGGTGATTTGGAGAGGAAACGAGCAGCACCTTCTGCTCCGTATGCTCTCTATGACTTTGCATCACAACATCCCGTTGCAGACCAACCCACTAGCAGACATCACACTTTGATGAGATCTGGTAGCTCTAAAGCTACTAGCCCAGTAGCAGAGCAGACGTCTGCCACTCTTCACTCTTGTTCATGGAAAACTATCCTTAGAAACTATCGTAATTATATGAGAAGTGGTTTGCCCCAGCGTCTGCTATTTCATGATGATGGTGAGTGGAAAGATTTCCCTGGTAATATCATCAGTCTGGTCCGTAAAACTTTTAAGACGAAGAAGGCAATTTCGGAAGTAACTTATCAGAATCAGCATCTATTACTGGACTTCGTGCACATGGTTCTTATAGATACAGAAACTGGCATGGGTAAACCAATTGGTTGGTTTGATGCAGATGGTTCATGCTTCTTTCCAGAATCTTTTGCATCTCATGAAGTTCTGAAGTCTGAGAAAGGGAAACATGTCCACATGACTTGTGAGCCAAATGGGGGACAAGAGAGCAATGGTCACTTAGTGGGCTCTGTCAGTGCTGCTGAAAGCTCAAATTCAGAAGCACCTGAAGAGGAGGAGGTTATGTCTGGCCTTAAGAAGACCAAGAGTGTTTCTGGTAACAGGAATAACAGTAAGAGGATGAAAGGTGTTCTTGATAACAAGCATGTATATGATGTTGAGGAAACAGTAGGAGAAAATGAGCCATGTGATGTATTCCCTTCAAAAGCTTCTAGTTTAGGATCTTGGCAGGAGAAAGTGAACATTCCAGCTAGCGAACAATATGCATATATTGCCGTGCATAATATGCTACTTCATGGACTGGGTCCGATTGTCAATGCAAAGGATGTTGTCAGAATCTCTAGGTCTCCTTTGATAAATAATGTTGGGGAACCTCGCTTTACTCTTTTTCAAAAGCAAGTTGAGGCCACGAAGAATCTCCGTGGGAGTGCAAATGTCCGTTATGCATGGCTAGCTTCTTCGAAGGATGCTGTGGAAGAGCTCGTGCTGCGGGGAACAATGAAATTCGAGGTGCCTGTGCATGGACCTAAAAATGGTGTGGGCATTCATTTCGCAGCAGCAAATTTCTCTAATATCTGGTTAGATTTTCCAGTCCCTTGTAGGGATTGTTCATATGTTTGTAACTTTTTTGTTCATAAAGGATTTCTGTTTCTAAGTTGTGCCGACACCTTTGTTCATATATTGCTGTTTTGCAGTTCTGGGTATTCTGATGTTGATGAACATGGCATTACCCATATGATGTTATGCCGCATAATATTGGGAAATGTAGAACTTGTCCCCAATGCATCTGCTCAGTTTCAGCCTAGTAGTGAAAACATTGATAGTGGTGTAGATGATCTTCTTACACCAAAGCAGTATATTGTATGGCATATGCACAAGGATACCCACATCTTTCCAGAATTTGTTGTGTCGGTTAAAGTGCCTTCCGAAATCAAAGGTAACTGTCCGGGTCTAAAGTTTGGTTGATTTTGTGTTTAATCTTTTTGCCTTACAATGTTAGTGTGGAATGTTGGTTTTCTAACTGTTATGCAGAATATTTGGTTGGAAAAGAAAGCATTTCTAATGTGTCTACAGTTACAAATTCTGGTTCATTTCATAATCTAATGCAGGTGTGCTTATATGTTCTATTATCTTTCTGAAACATTTTTTTTGTTCATGTATTTTAGTCTGGATAATGGTGAATTTTCCTGTTATAATATATTCCACTTTATATGCCGGTTAGGTAGTTATAGCTTAGTAAATTTTAAAGTTGTAGCGGGTCAGGTCTCAAGACTAGTCAAGAGATCCTGTTGCAAGATGTTTCGTACAGTCCCATAATATTGCTGATGGGTAATTTTTTTGTATTTTGACAGTTCTATCTATTTTGCTACTCTTATTATTCTTTTCCTAAAATTCAGGAAGGGAACTGTGAGCACTCTCCAGCTGTAGCCAATCCATCTCAGGAAAAAGGTCCTGCATTTGGAAGAGCTCCGAAAATTCCATCATCACCCTGGATGCCTTTCTCAATGTTGTTTGCTGCAATTTCAACTAAAGTATCTGCTCAAGACATGGATTTGGTTAATGTTCATTATGAAGCTTTCAAGGTATTTATATACTTTTTTCTGGCAAACTCTTTCATTCTAAGTGATCTAATATTTCTAAGTGATCTAATATTTAAGCACGATACACTGCCGTGCTTTTTCTCTTATCAGGGAAGAAAAATAAGCAGGATTGACCTTGTAAAAAAGCTGAGGCAGATTATAGGTGATAAGCTGTTAATATCGACAATAATTAGGCTTCAGCAAAAGGTGAGACCTTTTTCATCTTTTTATTTTTATTTGTTTTTTCTTAAGCTAGTGCCCACTTTTCACAGGTATGGTTCCCTCAAGGGCCCATGATGTCTTTACAAATATATAGTAGTCGATCTTGAGGCCAGTTTTGTGATAACATGTTATCTTGGCAAAACTTAATTACATAGGTTTATGAGGTTACCCCCCCCCCCCTGTTTCTCGCAGATCTAGTGCATGCAATTTTTTCATTTTACACGTCCAGTTATTTATTACTGCTTCATTGTAAAACATGTCTAGTCCGTTGCTTGTTTTATAGGGTGTGCTATAAAGCTCACTGGTTGCAATGCATATTGTTTCTGAATTTCCTGTTTAATATATTAAAATTTGTTTACTATCTCATTTAGTAGACATGTTTTAACGTCTTGCATATTGCATATACCTTTGATATCTGTCAAACTCTTCGAAGAGTAAAGGTTCTGGAAAACTGGTAAAAGGTAGTAAGAGCTGGATGATGGTTTTTATATCTTACCATTCTCCAGGAAGATTGCGGAGATTTAGTAATTTATATAAAGATGGAAACTGAAGTGTGGGTTGTTCGGAGGCATTTCAGTCAATCTTGTGGGGGTTATCTTGGTAGGATCAATTGAAGGGGTGACCCAGCTGCAGTTTTTGGCGGAAATCTACAACAGCCTCTATATGTGTGCAGAGTTCTGATTGCTTGTAATAACAATTTGAAATCTAGGTGACCTTGCAGGTGTGGTACGAGCTTTTGGTTATAGTTTCAGAGCAACTAGTATTTTAGCACTCCTATCTTTTCTTAGAAATTTTATAGAGGTTTCTTTAATCATCGATGACTTTGAGCTTGGTAAAAACTGAAGTGTCCTCTCTGTCGGAATGCCAACAATATCAGCCCGATCAATTAATCTCCCTCTTTTGTTTCGGTCTTCTTCGGTTTCCCCGTTCGTTTCCATAACCTCTCAAGTTCTTGTTGGTCCTGGAGTTTATCCGTATACTACCCGTGTGTGCATGACAGAAACTTTGACAGTGAAGGCACCTAGGTGGGACCCATCCATACTCCACCGGTTGCTTGACAAATTCTCCCGACGACAGTCTCACTTTAATCACATTCGAGAATTCATCTATGGTGTCTGCCTCTACAAGCATCCTAGCAAATACAAACCATTGTCTTTGTGTCGTAGGAAGATTCGTTCAGATAGGAGTACCGGTCAAACACACCATTTTCATGATGGCCAGTTTGTTCCATAGCTGCAGTGAGACTCACATAAATCTAATCCATATTGAAATCTTGGATAGATTGTGTCCTTTGAAGTTTTCGTCGGATCCCCGACGTAGGACAACTAACCGACTATTGAAGGTCCAGGGACCCCATCCAAGATCCGATCAAGATCTTCCTCTAAAAAAACTTGAAGAAGAAGCCATTTCCTCTAGAGAAGACCTCCATCTCCCTCTTTGACCGCCAGATCTTCTTTGCTAGCTCATGGATATGACTGTAGTTCGGTCAAGAGGCCACTATGTACATGATAATGGTGAGCTACCAACTAGATCGTCCATTGTGATATTCACAACCTTCTCGCCATCTATTGTGATGGTCTCGATGTATTGGACAATGGCTACCTCTGGCGATTACCTCAGAATACATATGGTTGCCTAGGAGATGGGTTTTATCGCTTCCCTTCACGTGACACACCAACACCCCTCTACTGTTGTTGACCAGCAACAAGCCCTATGCGTTAACGTTGTCAGGGTCTTGAACGGGCTACTTGAGAAGTCATGTCTTGCTGCAAGGATGTCCCCAACCGGTGTTGTTGCATCCATCACTTTGGGAAGCCCTCATGTCTGTTAGCATATCAATGCGGCTCTCTCCCTACTCGATAAAACCTATCCTTCTGCACCAGTCGTTCTGTGGAAAGCTTCTCTCCCGGACATCCGAACTCTGGATATGAGTTGTCCGCCGTTTCCTTCGTATTACTGTCGTCCAATCCGTCTCCGTTTTCGCCAGTGCATAAGTCACCAAGGTCCTATGGTGATCAAGGATTTCAAAGGAAACCCTATTTTTGCCGCATTCACCAGAGGCTGGAGCCATTATTTTTCTTCTTTTTTGAGCCATTATATATATATATATATATATATATATATATATATCGGGAACAAGTGACATACAATTTGACATCTAAAAAAATATGCAATCTCAGTCGCACGCCATTTAAAATGAATGGTTCAGATTTAAATACCTACCAAATTTATATGTATATATGTCAAATTTGACATGCAAGCTAATTAATAGTAGGTTGTATTAATTAGTGGGATATTCAATTTGCCATGCATGCTAATTAATACAGATTATTCTATCAAATCTGAACCATTAATTTCAAATGACGTGCGGCTGAGATTGTGTCACCTGATCCCAATCCTATATATATGTGTGTGTGTATGTGTAATTATTTGCACAACAACCTATTAGTTTCAATATTCCTATATAGTATCCATAAAATTATAAAAATAATTTGCTTATGTTTGTAACCAAAAAAAGACGATCCCTACATAATTTTAAATAAACTACCCTCTTCAAAAACTATTAATAATAAAAAACTACCATCTTCTTAATAGGAAAAGTTCAAATATTTGAAATTTTAAGTTCTGCCTTGAAACTATCTTCTACTGAATTACTGTTCAAGACCATCTCCGCACATTGATTTCTCATCAGGTGAAAATGCAAAAATGTAGTCTTGTCTATGTCTTGACTAATGACCATTGCAACTTTAATCCTCTATATATTAGTTACTATGGTGCAGGAATGCATATACAACAGAACACGATAAGGACATGGTGATAGGACACGACGCTTATTTCGGTGTCCTAGTTTATTTTGGAGTGCTCGCGTTGTGTTCAATACATATTCGACACGACATAATCGACATCTTTGAAGTGCGTATGCTTCCTAAATTAGTTGTGTCGTCCATCTCCATTATCTCCTCTTCATCATTTTTTGAGCATAATCAATTATAACATCAAAACGTCCAACTAACATGGAAATACTACTAACTTAGAGATAATATCAAAACCAAATTGCAATTGAAGGGGAGGGAATTTGGAGGGAAGGGGGAGGTTCTGGTCGGGGTCAAGTTTTATTGGTGGGGGTTGGGGAAGGGAGGGGAAGATGTTCCAGGTCAGATTCGAGTCAGGTTTATGAAAAGTGGCAGAGAGGAGGGGAGGAAAGAGGAGGAAGGTTGTCATGGTGGTTCAAGTTGATTTCTGAGAGAGAGAAACGGAGGGTGGTGGTTTGGCAGAAGAGAAATGGACATTGGGGTTTGGGTTAGGTTCTGGATAGGGAGGTGAGAGGTCTGGTTGGATTCGGTTTGGAATCTGGAGGGGAGCGAATGTGAGGGGATGAAGAGAGATGGACTGTAAAGGCTTTTATGGCAGTCCAGACTGGTTGGGGTTCTGCCCAGGTGAGAGGGTGTGGACTCGAGAGAGGAAGAGAGAATCAGACTATCATGGGGAGGGTTCATGTCTGATTTTGGAGGAGAGGATGGCGAAAAGAGGAAGAAGGTACCTAGTATGATTTTTTTTCGTTCTTCAACGCGTGAAGGAGATATAAGTTATCTTCAGGATTGTTAGAGCATTGAGGTGTTTGGTGTGTCGGATGTCTCGCTTGGGAAGTCACTGCGGATCTGTACACCATCACGGTCTTGTTTAGGTTTTCCATTTGAAAAAACAACCCAGCCTAGGAAGAGTACCGCTGTCGGGATATGTTTTACCCCCAAAGAATAAGCCCTATTCCGTATGTGACTTGGTGGTCAGCAACCTATGCGGATAGAGGATTGGGCTACTGTCCTGGTGGCTTTTATTATTTTTTGTTTTGTTTGGGGTTATTCATTCTGGGATTTGAGAGGAGAGTGAGGAGAAGATTAGGGAGGAAGAACAGTGTGTGGGGTGGGGGTGGGGGAGGTAGGGATTGGAGGTGGGTGTTGGAGGAAGAAAAGGGGACTGGGTTATTGGATTGGGGTGGTGGGGAGGGGGGGGTTTAGAGGGGGGAAAAGAAAGCTGAAGAGGATTTGGGTTGTCTACACGAGTTTCAGAAGACACATGGGTTTTATGATTCTTGTTTTCTAATATAAGTTAGTTTTTTTTTTTTCTGGACCCATGGGTTGGGCCTAACCAAGGCTGGTCCGACTCAATCCCAGGTCATGGGTGGGATGGGTTTCCCCTTTTATAATCTCACCTAGTATGGCACATGTTCCCCTTCCCAAACTAAGCTTGATCCACCAACATGGCTGGTACTGAGATTTAGAGCGCTTTGTTCAAAAACTGAAGATTTAGAGCGCTTTTGTAATCTGACCTAGTATGGCACATGTTCCCCTTCCTTTGCAGCCATGGTATGCCTTATTGGTCCATCCTCAACGGTCTGCATCACTACTAAGTGAGTGTCTTTTGTCTTCGGCTCATAAAACTACTGGTAAATATATGAATTTGTGAAGTCAGAGAGGCTATTCTACTTCTTCTTATGACACTTCTTTTGGGTGATAATAATAGCACTACGTTTTTCAATTATGTTCTGCATTGTTGGAGGGCGTCACCTGGTGCGACGGTAAGACTTGCTACTTGCATCCACATCCCGTTCCTTTTCCCAGACTAAGCTTGACCCACCAAACACCTCTCTTGAGCAATCTCAAAAATATAACTATTCCTGATATAAGGGAATACAAAATAACCACTTATCATGATGGGAATCATGTTCCTCCGTGTGGTGGGATGTGATGCCTTAGGGAATTCGTTATGCCCAGGAACTCTGGATAGGGCATATGCCAAACGTAGTAATATGGATACGATATTACATTCCATCCAATGATTGTTGTACCAAACACACTTTTTTTGGTTTGAAATTCACTTCAGTCTTTTTCCTCGCCCCATTCAGTCTTAATAGTCCATCCTTCGCGGTCAATGGCACTACTGAGTGTCTTGTCTTCAGCTCATAAAACTAATGATAAATATATGAATTTGTGAAGTCAGAGAGGTGATTCCACTTCGTCAACAATTATGACACTTCTATTGGGTGATGATAATAGTATTACTCTTGTTTTTTCAATTATGTTATGCAATTTGGAGGGCAATCGCCTGGTGCGACGGTAAGGCTTGCTGCTTATCCTGAGAATGCATGGTTTAGTCACGGAAACAGTCTCTCCTTATATATGGGGGTAAGGCTGTGTACATCTTGCCACTCCCAAGATTTTGCGTAAGCGGGAGCTTCGTTGCAGTGGGATTCCCTTTCAATTTTTATGGGTTTTGATATAGAGCTGATCCATATAAGCTATTTACAATTGATCTTTCCAAGTAAATTGGAGATATACTCCGCTTTGAGTTTGTCTGTTTAAACTGTACTTTTCTGTTCTAGTAATGGTTGTAACCATAACGTTTTTGCATGTCTACACAACTGAACTTCACTGTTTGCTTATTTTACCTGCTGAATAATGTTAGTCAGATATATGTTGTTTATTATAATATGGTGCACCAATTCTATTTGTTTATTCTCTTTTTGGTGTGTCAAGTTAACACTATTTTTATCTTTGTCAACGTGTCATTCATTTGCTACATATATTCTGTGAAAAGATTAGTGCAAACAGTGGAAATAGGGATGGAAGGTCGTATGGAGCGAAGAAGCTGATATTGGTCTTTCTTTCCGCAAGTCATCCTCAGGACAGAAGATTGTCCTGTTGGGTCTGTTGCTCTTTTTCTATCAGCTGTGAAGACCTTGCCTTGTCGAAGGAAGGCCTATTTGAAATGTTCAGTAGGCATCCAGATTGAGAAAGGGTCAAACTATAGATACTATAGATCCAGAGTGTAATCCACACAATGAAACAAGGTAGACCCATCATATGTAGGCCCATTGATAGTAGATACAAATCAACTAGTAGCAAACAAAGCCAGAAGATGGGAGGCATGATGTAGCTCATGTACGAGATAAAAAGAGAACAATTTGGTTGGAACCCACTGATCAGAGGATAGCTCTCATCTCGTAAATCTATAAGAATACACTTCTGTTTTGAATCCTTGTTTGTTTTTTGAGATATTGGATCCTTATATGTTGATATTCATTTTTAATATTTTTTTTATACATAGGTTTCCCCTTGTAGGTGGGGCATTTGTAGGCTTTGTATATATGAATTTTGGCAAAAGAGCCTCAATGATCTCATATATTCGTCTGAACCTGTTGTACATACCACTCCATGTTCTTCCATGCTTCACCGGAACAGAAAATGGTTCAATAAGGGTATCTATTGTGACCTGAACCTGGCAATTAATTTGGAAGTGTTCTACTTGTTTCTTATGTGGAGTAGAATTTTAGAACCTGTCCATTGTGTGTGCCCTCCTGTTCCCTTCAATGTAGGATATTTCCCCTCGGAATCCATCAAGATGAAATTGGGCCAAAAGGACAGTTACTATTGAAGCACTCTAGTCTATTTTCATTTAACTTGAGAGGACATTTTTTGCCTCATTCTTCTTCCTTTATACTTTAGTATATTTTATCATCTAGTCACCTTTACCACTTCCTGCATTGATTTCTCTCTCTCCAAAATATGACTATTGATTGTGTTTCTTCCAGACGTGTACATCCAGTATCAAGGAAAGATGACCTTGTGTATTATGGATGTCAAATTTAGTTACCAACTATGTTGTACGGACACGAATGCTATGCCACGCAAGAATAAACACCATAACACAGAAACGACACCATTTTGGTATGTCAGACTGTATTTTGGAGTGTTTGTGTTTGTGCCCATTACGCCTCCGACATGGGCATGGAAACGGCAACCATTGGGGAAGTCCATGCTTCCTAGGTTACCAAAATGGCTCCATAGTTTCTTGTAGCAATTAGTATGTAGCATCTGGTAGCTCAAGAAGGTTAATTACAGGCATCTTACACTTCTCTGTTTAATCTTTAATTTATGGTTGGGAATTCCAAATTTATGTCGGATATTTGTTTTGCAGTTACCAGGAGTGGCAAGACAGAATGTTTTGAGATCACTTGGCAAGAAGCTCGAGAGCAAGCCTTGATCAATGAGTGTCTGCTTCAGTAAAAGGATGGTTAGACGGTTTCCAGTGAACTAAGTTCATGCTAGACATAGGTTTGCAGTTTCCTAATGTTACAAACAGTGTCCTTTTTCTGAAATAGATTATCATTTGACTTGTTTGTTTGATATGGTGTTATGGATCTTTGTTTGACTCCTTAGTATGTTATTGGAATTAAGTGGTTGCATCTTTCACTTGATTGCCTTGAAGAAGTTATCAACCTGCGCAAAATGTGTTGTATGTGCTGCTACGCTATCATCTTCCTTTTTGTTTTGATAGGCAATGGTCTGGTCCCTTTTTCTAGAGGCTTCAACTTACTACATTGTTATTATTTTTGTGCATATAGTAACCCAGAACTTCTTTTCCAGTGTATTCAATCCTAGAATTATTGAGGCGTTCTGAGGACGTAAAATGTTGGATTTTGCAATTATGATTGTGGTGTGCCTGATGCCAAACCACTTTTTCCTGTAATACCGTAACAAACCCACAAGAGTATAATATCTACAGATATCTTCTTGCGAGGAAAAAGGTTCTTCTGTAGGGCAATTATTCAAATGTTAATGAAGATAATTATCCTCGTAAAAAGTAGTTTACAACTTGATTTTGATGTCGGTACTGAGAACCTGTATGCCTAGCACTAATTAATACAAAATCTTTTAAGAGAAGAAAAGATCAGGGAAGATTCCGAGAAAGGCTTCGTCAGGCAGGTAGAGTTTGACAGTTTCACGACAGTGAGTTCTTATTACTATTTTATTCAACTCATAAATTTTACAATAAATTTGTTGCTTGCCACTCCTAAGTTTAGGATTGAGTTTCCTCTTGCTGTGTTTCTAACTAGGTGCGACTTCAGTGGTGGCTAAAATGTTTAAGAACAAAATGGGGTTAGAAACCATTTGGGAACTCGAGATTTTTGTGGCTCACTTGTTTGTTTGTTTTATCTAAATGTGAACTCGTGAAATCTTATGGTCTTGTGCAACTCGGAATGAAGTTTGTATGTGGATTTGACGTGTGAACTTTGGTTCAATAGGTTCAGTTTTTGGGCACGATGCACCCAAACTGACGCAACAATCAGAAGCGCTGACTAGCCCTAGCCTGGGAGCAAGTGTCAGTGCGGAGGGCATGATCATGCATGTTGATGAAGGTACATCTTATTACAGCTGTTCTCTTCATAGATATTTTCTTGGTCAATTGGAAGCCGGCATTTTTATTTTCATGCAGCTGAGAATCGATCCAACTCGACCACTCTCCCAATTATTAGTGAATAGCAGTGCATTTTTTGGCTTTTGCGCATGTACGATCTTCATGTCATTGTCCAAAAGATGTACATATAATTTATTCGATGCGAAGCTTCCTAAACAGCCAAGTCAACACCTAAGACTCTAAGAGTCGAATTCTTCTCTAGAGCAGATAAGATGAAAATGTTGATTGGAAGAAAAAAACAATGCATGATTTACTTGTGCGGTTAGTGTTTGCTATTTAACTTTGAAACGTTATATTAGCGAAGAAAGAGTTAGGAAAGTCTGGAGACAAGGATAGACTATCAGGAGCATGGGTGTATATCATAGACAAGGAGCACACAAATGTTAATTTTAGAAGCTATATATGTTTGTAGGCCGAAGGAAAATGCCAGAAAGTGTGTTAGCAGGCGAGAGGGTTATATTCAAATACATGAAATAGTGATCAGTCCTCTCCTCCCTATGCCTCGAAATTTCTGGAGAAATGCCAAAAGAGAGAGTACAAGATTGTGTTTTTCCTGGATGCCTCGTCCTAACGTGGGAATCCTCACTTCTCTGCTAGCCTACCTAACGACCAAAGTTCAGCATCTTTCATTACTTGCAGACATTAAATGCCAATTAGGCAGGTTATGGGAGCTATTGTCAAATTCTTGGTACACTTCCAAGAAACAATTGGCTTAGGCCCATGTGTCCGGAGGGTTGGGTTTTCCTATCCGGAGCTTATTTTGGTTGCTTCTTGATCCGGTCTTTTGTGAGACGCTTCTTTATGTCTTGGGGGTCATCCGCAACCACGATCTCTTGCAAATCACGCTGGACACGTTAGGCCTGGAGGGTTGTCCTAAGCAGAAGGAGATTGTCCTTATAGTCTTTGAGTATAGCTCACGAGACACGATGCGCACACCATGATAATAGAATAATCGGCTTGTCTTGTGTGTTTGAATACTATCGAACATGAACTCTGATTTCAAAGATGTTTTCAAAAGAAGTAATATGACTCCGTTCATGTACTGCATGTAACAAACCTAGGTAAAACTAGAAAGATCATTAGTAATGTAATATTTTATAACATAATTACTTAGTGTTGGTTTTAGTGAATGTTGTTTTTTTCCGTTGATTTTATACTCACCAGTACTTTCTCCAAAGTGCTGATCCACCAACAGTTTGCTTGTTCGAAGGTGCTGGATTGTCCGAGGAAGCGATAGCCGTGCCTCATCCCCAGGACCCGAAAATCTGGTTTCGACGCCTTAAGCCGTGTCGAGATGTTTTGAGCTGCTTTTGTATAAAGTGACATAATGTATGGAACGATGCCATTGTATTCAGAGAACCTCGTGTCTTGATCTTTGTCTCGTATACTCAGATGGATTATTGTTTGTAACATTGCCCCTCCACTGCGTACTCGATCGGTTCGATGATAGTCACAACTTTAACGATGTTGCCTTGTGCGAGCGCAATTTCAGGCTCGCACAACATCACGTCTCGATGAAAAACGCCATACGTCCCGCGGGAGCACCGTGGCGCGGTGATTCGCGTCCGGCGGGGACGCTTCTAAGCAGAAGGAAAAATTTCAAGTTCTAGGTCTTGTCTGATTTATTCCAGGACCGATCATTTGAATATGGCAGTTATTTATAAATCCTCTAGAAACCTTAAATTTGTTAAAGTAATAGACAATTTTTTTTTAAAATTTTTTTGGATGTACAAAATATAAACTACATCTTGAAACAGTGTGGACCCTCGAACTCTATGTTATGTAGTGCATATTGTTGTGGGTGGATCCTCGCCAGACCCTTCCATCCGTGGACTCTTTTAACATGGCAGGATCCTTGTTGAATTTGGTTTAGGATTTAATTAGAATTTTAAGACATCATTGAATATTATAACTATTTGAATATTTTAAATAAAAATAATCAAAATCATATCACGCTTTGTATCCAAATAATCCTATCTGTTTTGCCACGTCATCTATGTTCCTCTCTCCTGTACGATGTTACAGTCCGACAGCAGATCCCGGTAGGACAAAATCGTTGGCGTTCACGTGATGGCTGTCTATTGGAAGAGAAATAAGAGGTGGAATCCGGTGACTGCTTGGATGGTCTCCACGTGACTGGAACATCACGTAACGGTTGTTCATTGAAGGAGAGGTGGGATCAGAAGTGGTCCACATAGCAGGAAGGATGAGAGGGTTGTAAGAAGGTTGTAAGCATTTGGTAGTAAACTTAGCATTATTGAGAAGCGGACAAGCCAGCGCCAGCTAAGTCCATACTGAACAACTTTCTTTACAACCGTCATGTGGCCGTCCTCCATTGGAGGAGAGAGGGAAGAGGTGGGGCCGGTGGAACTCATATATCGGGACAATAATGCTAAGTTTACTATCAAATGCTTACAACTTTTTTACAGTCCTCTCACTCCCTTCTGCTATGTGGGTCATTTCTGGTACTACTTCTTTTTCAATGAACGATCGTCACATGGTATTTCGTTCCTTTTCCAATAGACGGCCGTCACATGGACGTACGGGTTGTAGGCATTTGGTTGTAGTCATAGCATAGCCATAGGGGTTCTCAGTGAACTTTTGGTTCAAAGGAGAAGTAGTCGAGAACGAGCCGGATGAAGACGAGTGAAGCGAAGAAGCTTAGAGTAGCGGCATAGAAGTCTTGGGCAGCTGCTGCCTTTAGCAGAGGTTGCTCGATCTAAGGCAGCTAGGGGGTGTGGTGGTGGTGGTGGTCGTGGTTGTAAGCATTTGGTTGTCGACCTAGCATTAGCATTTGGTTGTAGACTCAGCATTTTCCTTTGAGGAGGCCTTGCTTTGGAATTATCGGCTCTATATCTGCTGCTGCTTTTTCCTATGATATGAACGGAAGGTGGGCCCCGATTAATCGGGGTCACTCTCAAGGTGAGATGGTAGGTCTCTTTAAGATTTGATTTCCCATTAGTTTAATGCCACGTCATTATTTCAGCTGTCCTCGCGCCTATATTCTTTATTGCCAGGCTTCTCAATTTCATCTTTTCTTCCGTCTACCTCCTTCAAATATCACAAAATAGATACAGATTGCTATTCGAGTTATTTATATTTATCTTTTATATATATATATATATATATTTTTTTTTCTAATCGAGATCTCTCCAACACCTCTTAATTAACTATTCTAGACCTCCAGAGATCGAATCTTGTCCACCCTCATATTTCAAGCATTTTACCACTAGACTACTATCTAAGGACTATTTATCTTTTGAAAAATGAAAGATAATACTAATAAAAAAATAGAATTAGTAATTAGAACTGGAGGAGTACATACAAATAATCTTTTTTTTCTCATATATATATATATATATATATATATATATATATATATATATATATATATATATATATGATGTGTTCATTCTTCTAGATCCTATTATTTGTTCAGAGATTGACAATATTTTCTCTCCTTCTTTTATCCCTCTTTTTCGTTTGTACATGTGAACAAGCTTTCGAGCATGTACACACGAGCGAAAATAAAGAGGAAGAAGTTGAAGATGGTAATTGGTTTAGAGTTGAAAAAAGAAAAAAAAAGATAGATGGAGGAGTGGAATATGACAAGAAAGAGAAAGACTATTTTAGTTAATGGAAGGGATTTATATGTCACATTTGGAATGATGTGTAAGACTTTCATGTAATCAAAGGGAATATAACAATATTATATGAAGAGGAAGAACTCAAAACAAAGACATATTTTCACAAAAGTTTAAAGACACCAATATTTTAATGATTCTCAAATTTCTAACATTTCAACTCATCCGTCAAAGCTATAGCACAGTTCGAGCAGTGTTTCCCTTTATTATTTAGCCCTTAGTAAAGTATTCAGGGACTTGGGAGATTAAATAGATCTATGGGAGGTAAATGCAAAAGTCGCCTATCCCTATGTGTCCTCCATCCCGGTGACCCACGTGTCATAATCGCATCCGTTAAACTTCTTCGCCCCCACGTGCACCAGAACCAAATCCTCCGTCGTGCCACGTGTTCCACAACTCAAATACACCCGCCACCGGAATATTACATCTCCGCCCCCAGAACTCCCTAGTCATAGTCAGAGAGAGACCCCTCTCCTCTCCTCTAAACAGTATCAATACTCCACAGCTCCCCTTCCTCGACCAATAAAAAAAAAATCCCTTCACGAAACCCTAACCCTAGCTTTCCCCATGGACGACTCCCGCGACTACCCGACGGCGGAGGTCGACATCGCGGCGGCGGAGAAGCTGATTCTCCAGTGGGATCCCACCGCCTCCCCTGCCCGCTCCTCCTCCTCCGACCGCATGCTCTTCTCCGACGGCGCCGACCGCGACCAGGCCTACCGCTTCCTCCGCGCCGTCGACGAGGTTCGCCGCTCCGTCGGCGCCGACCCCTCCCTCACCGCCAGCCCCAAGCGCCTCTCCTCTTCCTCCTCCTCCCCCTCCCCCTCCCCCGCCATCGCGCTCCAGATCGCCATGGCGAGACTCGAGGACGAGTTCCGCAACATCCTCGTCTCCAAAGCCCACGACGTCGAGATCGACTCCCTCCTCGACCTCACCTCCCTCTCCATGTCCTCCGACCGCTCGGCAGACTTCTCCGACGACGAAACCGAGAGAGAACCGGACCCGCCCGACTCCTCCTCCTCGAGCAGCCGGATCTCCAGCTACCGATCCACAAAAAGCATACTCGAACTCGAGCTCTTCTCCTCCGACGCCATCAACGATCTCCGAAGCATCGCCGAACGCATGATCGCGGCCGGATACGGCCGCGAGTGCGTCCAAGTCTACTCCAGCGTCCGCAAGTCCGCCATCGACCTCTCGCTCCGCCACCTCGGAGTCGAGAAGCTCAGCATCGGCGACGTGCAGCGGATGGAGTGGGACGCTCTCGAGGCCAAGATCCGCCGCTGGATCCGCTCCGCCCGCGCCTGCGTCCGCGTAATCTTCGCCAGCGAGCGGAGGCTCTCCGAGCTCGTCTTCGAGCCCGACGAGGCTCCCTTCGCCGAGGCCGTCAAGTCCGCCGCGATCCAGCTGTTCGGCTTTTCCGAGGCGATCAGCATCGGTCGCCGGTCGCCGGAGAAGCTCTTCAAGATCCTCGACCTCCACGACGCGATTTCCGATCTCCTCCCCGACGTCGCCGTGATCTTCCGGTCCGACACCTCCGACTCAATCAACTCGATCTACACGCAGGTCGCGGAGACGCTCACCAGGCTGACCGAGGCGGTCCGGGGGATCCTCTCGGAGTTCGAGAGCGCCGTCCTCTGCGAGCCGTCGAAGATCCCCGTCCCAGGCGGCACGATCCACCCACTTACTCGGTACGTGATGAACTATATCAGTTTGATTTCAGATTACAGGCAGACTTTGGTCGAGCTGATCGTGTCGAGGCCTTCAGCTTCGTCTCGGTTCTCTGGAGACGATTCGGGGGCCGGAGTGCCGGAGATCGAGCTCCCCGAGCCGGGGAACCAGTCGCCACTGGCTTCCCATTTGGTCTGGATCATTGCGATCCTGCAGTATAATCTTGAGAACAAGGCCAACCTTTATAAGGACGTCTCGCTCTCCCACCTTTTCTTGATGAACAACGTCCACTATATAGTCCAAAAGGTGAAGGGGTCACCGGAGCTGAGGGAGCTTATTGGTGACGATTACTTGAAGAAGATGACGGGAAAGTTCCGGCAGTCTGCGACGAGCTATCAGAGAGCAACTTGGGTGAGGGTTCTTTATTGTTTGAGGGACGAAGGGATTCATGTGAGCGGAAGCTTCTCATCAGGGGTCTCGAAGTCGACACTTCGTGAGAGGTTCAAGTCATTCAATGCCGCATTCGAGGAGACCCACCGGATTCAGGCAACTTGGTTCGTGCCGGATACTCAGTTGAGGGAGGAGCTGAGGATATCGATCTCGGAGAAGCTTTTGCCGGCTTACCGTTCTTTCTTGGGCCGGTTCCGGCAACATATAGAGAATGGAAGGCATCCCGAGATGTATATCAAGTTTTCGGTAGAGGATCTGGAATTGGCCTTGGCAGATTTTTTTGAAGGGTGTCCACCTAATCTCCTCAGCAGGAAAAAGTCTCATTGAAGACGTTGTCACCGTAAAGACAGAGGGAGATTCTTTGAATTTTTAGAGGGAAAGTCTTAGGTGCAGTCTTCAGCCGTAATTAGCCCCGTACTCGAACTATGATATACGTAGTTGACAAAGAGTTCTATGATCCCGAAGAGTAGAAATGGAGAAGAACATTTGGTTGTTGTAGCTGTCAGATAGGCAGGGGCATGTGCCCGTTTACTTTCCCTCTGTAAGCAAATTGTTTGGATTCATTATATGTTCTAAGTCTTTTTTTATTTAGCATGTTTATATGAAAGTCTATTCTTGTTGGCATCCATTTGGGGACTTCTTTGGTATTCTTTTGATTAACTTTCTGGCTAGCGCTTATGATTTTTAGTTGTGTTCTAGCTTGGGCTATTGAGAAATTGAATTTTTTTTTTCCTTAAATTTTCCATGTCAATGTTTTGATGTCATTTGGCATCTGCCTTGGTGGAAATGGGTTCAACAGAAGTTAGCTTCCGTGTAGGAACAATTCTGATTATCATAAGTCATTCCTTTGTTCCTTAAAAACTTTATGAAATGTGTAGTAACTCAAGGGGGATGCAAGTTAAGTTAGGCACATGCTTGCTCTTTATCAAATCTTTACCAATCTGTTCTGATTCCTTAAATTGCAAATGAGAAGAATTTCTTTCCCTATATGCATATGATTGTGTACGCACGAAGTTATTTTTATCTGTGTGCCCTTTCATCTCTGTGCATGAAGAAAAATCTACTACTTATCAAACTTTACATATTCAAACCATCAAACACAAAGATGCAAGCCAATGTTAGATTTTTTATGCAACGGGTGTCATGTTTTATATGTTTCATTCTATGTATATAATAAGACTACTAAAACATTTTGTGTTTCAATGCCACTTCTTAATATTCTTGAGGTAATGTTCATACTTCATAGGTAAACTCTTGTATAACAAATGACTAGGGATCTAAAGATTCCAAACAAATGTAACCAGGACAAATATTGATATCTGTTATACATTATCCATTTGTATAAAATACAATTAAGGATATTACTTTTAAATGCGTCAATATTTGCATCTATTCCTAGATATATCCAAAAATGTATAGGATCTACTTTATATTGACACTTTACCATGCATATAAGTACACAAAAGTATAAAACTAGTTAATAGTACATTTTCCGAAGACTAATTCACGCCAAAGTTGCCACATAGTCAACCATAGAAATTCAAGAACTTTTATTAAAATCCTTTTCAGTCCTAGAATGGCAAACCAAAGTTAAGACTTACAATTTTAGTTACATTCAGTAACATCTGGTTCATAGCTAATCTTCTATTATTCAATTTGAATATATAGTCTTGTTATTAAAATTTGGATGCCAGATGTTGTATCTGAACAAAATAAGAATTCAGCTCCATATTTGGTTAGAAAAACAAGTAAAGATATGGCAACACCTATATCTGCGTGGCTTACCCACTTCTCAGTAAAATATGGAAGGAAAATTGTTTACTACGAAGAACTAAGTAGGTCTGACAGTTGCATGTTTGCATGTCTCTCCAAGTGAGTAAATGCAAATCAGGTTGAGCCTACAGGTCAGCACAAACCTAATATGATGTTTCTCATCATATCCCACAACACAAGTTTGCTGCATGCAACTATTTTGATCTTTTCTCCGAGTCCATCTATAGTTTTTGCTCAAGTTCAAAATTCTTAGGTTGGTTCACCTGTGGGATGTGTCCTCTGGGTGCAACTTAGTAGATAAAGAGCGTCACACAGAAGTTTGCACTTTTCTCGCCGACACTTTATTACTTTGTAGACATATTTATACATCAATAGGAAGTAGGATCTAACTATAATATCTCATGTTATAATCTATCGACTCCTTGCTGTATATTTTGCTACAATATTGTATAGAAAAGGTGTAGGTTTGATGTCTGATGGTAGTTTTTGTTAACTGTGAAAGATCTTAGTTGTACTAATATCTTTAGAAACCAGAACTTTTTCTTTTTCTTTCACCGCATGAGTTCACTTTCCTTATCCGCCTCAATAAATTTCTAACTTATACGAGCTAGACTCACTCGTTCACCCCAACTAACTTCATGGCTCCACCTAAATCCTTCTATAGTTATGGCCAGTAGTATCCTGAGATTAAGGAGAACATAATCTCTCTCCACAAGTGCCTTCATTTGAACTAGGGAACTCTGATTTTTCTTTTTTTACTTTACTTTGTTGTAGGCTGCTTACCTTTCAAAATGACGAGTTCATTGTTTGCTATTTTCTGAGGTTTAAGTAACGCTGCTATCAGGACTGAATTCGTTTCAACTTGGCATCTACTCCATAAATTATTAGCCACGAGCACAAATCCAGATGGAACAGATCTGCAGATGAATGGGAATGATCTTAGAGTTAGCTATATTGGGCTGATGCCAGATGCGTCGGACATAATAATGACTTCATAATAGAAGAGTCAAAGTTACATAATTGGTTGTTAATTTATCAGGATAATTTTATTTTATTATTAAATTTTGAAGAAGATTTCTCTAATTCTTTTTTATTTGACCCACATACTTGGTGCTTGGGGTGGGGTGAGATTTCATACATATCTATGTCTGTACATCCTTTTCATATAACAACTACAAACCCCCCTTCTGTTCGCTATAGCATGGATAAAAACCGTTACATCTTGTGCTGCCATATATTTTTATTGCTATTTATTCTTTTTGGAGAAGTAAGGACAACCATTATGTTGGCTACTGATTTATGGACTTTACATAATCAGCATTACTAATTAGTAATTACGTTAGTTATCTTTGAAGATGTACTTACTATTAATCTCCTATAAATATCAACCAACATTTATGAGAAACAAGTGATCATTTGCATTAAGAAAAGGTTTAAACTTCCTACCCCAAAAATTTAGCATGAAGGCTTTGTTCTTGTTATTAAAAATGTATATAGAATATAAGATCATCTTTTGTCTTCATTAATAATTATCTGAAGCTTGCATTTCATATATTCTTTCAGTTCTCTAATGCATTTCAGTGAAGACCTTTCGTTCCCATTGATTTTTCGGATTTTTTCTAATAAAGGAACAAACTTTGACATAACTGCGGCTAAGGAGAGAACTTTTAAAAATTTACACATGGGAGGACAACTCGCCAACTCAGTTGGCGAGTAGGGAGAGAGGGGGAATACCGCCAACTAAGTTGGCGGGTTGGGGGAGGGAACCGCCAACTTAGTTGGCGGTGGGATTGAATTTGGTTTGTTTATGTTTGATTTATTTTTTTAAGTTCTATTAGTTAATTTGTCATTATTTAATAATTAGTTATCTATATTAATTTGTTATTATCTATATTAATTTGTTATTATCTATATTAATATTTATCATCAATATTATATTTTTTGTTATTAAGTTTTTTTTTTGTTATTTTATTAAGAAGTTGATACCATAACTATAACATAAATGAGCCGTCCAAGTCGTATGTATATCATCATCCATTTTATTAAAAATAAATTACGGTAAAAAAACTAATTTCTCTCTCCTTTCCCGCACAAATATATATATATATATATATATATATATATATATATATATATATATATATATATGAAATTAAATTTAAAATTGTTTCAAAACTAAATTTAAAAATTAATTCAAAGAAAAAATATCACAAATATTTGAATTGTTTAACAAGATATCATAACTATATTATACAATCAAATAATTCTTAATTATGATATAAAATATAATTACGGTATCTAAATATATTGTAACAAGATATTATCTAAATAAATTCATTATTATTATTATTGTTGTTGTTGTTGTTGTTGTTGTTGTTGTTGTTATTATTATTATTATTATTATTATGTATTATATAAAGTATACATAGATAACATAATAATAATTTTTTGTTTTGTTTTGTTTTGATTTTTTTTGTTTGTTGAATAGATAATAAGAAATTATTTATTAGTAATATCATAAAAAATATAATATAGATAATAATAAATCAAAAATATTTATTTTAAAATTTAATCTCTATCTCTACTATTATAATGAGGCTTCAAAACGGCTAAAAAGTGAGCCGTCTAAGTAAATACTCCACAATTTATTTAAACAATTAATCTCTATCTCTAATAATTTGTTATTATCTATTCAATATATATATATATATTATGTTATCTACATATAATTTAATATAATAATAAATAATAATAATGATGAATTTATTTAGATAATATCTTGTAGTTAGTTTAAATATAATTTTTTAATAAATAAATTATTTAAATAATATTTTGTTACAATATATTTTTAGAATTTTGGATATGTATTTAGTTAGATAATATCATATACTTAGTTTAAATATAATTCAAATATTTAATACCTTAATTAATTTTAATTAAATTAGGTGTAACAAAATAATCAATAAATAAATTATTTAGATAATATTTAAAAAAAAAAGATTTAAGCCTCATTATAAGAAACTAGTAAATTCACGTTCGTTGTACGTAATATAAATATTTTTATGATATTGTTGAAAAATTGATTCAAATATTTAAATATATTTAAATTAAGATTTGTTAAACAATTTAAATATTTGTGATATTTTTTCTTTGAATTAATTTTTTAATTAAGTTTTCGAACAATTTTAAATTTAATTTCAAATATATATATTTGTGCGGAAAAGGGGAGAGAAATTAGTTTTTTTACCATAATTTATTTTTAATAAAATAGATGATGATATACATACGACTTGGACGACTCATTTATGTTATAGTTATGGTATCAACTTCTTAATAAAATAACAAAAAAATACTTTATTAACAAAAAATATAATATTGATGATAAATTTTAATATAGATAATAACAAATTAATATAGATAATAACAAATTAATATAGATAACCAATTATTAAATAATGACAAATTAACTAATAGAACTTAAAAAAATAAATCAAACATAAACAAATCAAATTAAATGCCACCGCCAACTAAGTTGGCGGTTCCCTATCCGCCAACTTAGTTGGCGGTCATCCCCCTCTCTCCCTACTCGCCAACTGAGTTGGTGAGTTGTCCTTCCATGTGTAAATTTTTAAAAGTTCTCCCTTAGTCGTAATTATGTCAAAGTTTGTTCATTTATTAGAAAAAATCTGTTGATTTTTTTTGCGAGACAAGGCCTGTCATTATTGATCGTTCAAGTATTGGGCTACTAGCACCAAGACCTCCTTCCATTTTTTATTTTATCACTGAGATTCGAGCTCACTCCAACTCCTCTCTTACTAGAGTCTAGGGCAACCACTGGACCACTCCCTTTGTGGTGGCCCTGTTAAATTTGAATCATTATATCACAACAAATTTTCTACTATCTTGTGGTATTAACGTTTTAGATGGTTATACATCCGTCATGCTTTGTCCGTTACAGTGTTGGAAACCAAAAAACCAACACTTCGAAATGTATATATTGGGCTGTGGTTGATACAAAGTATGCATATGATAGATTTATCTGCTTAGCCAGTTTACCCTATTATATGATTAGGAAATATGTTTACTCGCTAACTAAACTAGACATCTTTCATATTGAATTGTCAACATCTCAGAAGAATTGTTTTCATATTGAATTGTCAACATCTTGTGATATTGTCTTCAGGGTGTGTATTGGACCGGTCCGGACCGGCCCACGGTCCGAGTCAAACGGATTTGACCGGATCCAGTTCGGTCCGGACCGGACTCAACCCGAGTGGAGAGGCAGGGCGGGGTGGGCCGGCCCCGGTCATAAACAATTTCGGCCCAGCCCGGGCCCATGACCCGGTCAGGGTAGGACCGGGCCGGTCCACTGTCGGGTCGGGCCGGCCTGATATATATATATATATTCAATTACCATTTCCAAAAAAAAAAAAAATTAAAATTATATATTAATAAATTCAAGTTAAAATTTATTAGTAAATTCAAGTTATTACCATTAATTTTAAATTTATACCGATTTTTTGTTTATTTATATATTTTTTATATATAATCTATATGATATAACTTATATATTAATAAATTCAAGTTAAAATTTATAGGTTTTTTGTTACTAAATTAATTTTGTATAATTTGAAATTTATAAGTTATTTGTTAGAAAGTTTTTTTTATATAACTTTTAAGTATAAATTTATTTGAAATTTATAAATTATTTGTTAGAAAGAAGTTAAATGTAAACAACTAAGTTAAATGTAAATTTATCAATTGAAATTTAAAGAATTGATTTATATAGACATAAAAAATTAAATGTAAACGACTAACAACATTAAGTAAAAAAAAAATCTGATTTTTTTTATTAAAGGACGTGGAGACTGGAGAGGAACAAGAGACTTATGTAACAATAAAAAAATAATATTAAAATCGATAATTTTTTTTAATAAAATACAACATTACTAGATATCCATACACATTTTTAGATGTATGCATAGTTTTCTTGTACCACAATTATGGTCCCATTTGAATCGTTTTCTACAATGCAAGCATTCAACAAGAACTCTATTCGAATATCTTCTTTCCGTATCGTACTCATTATAAACTCCGATAAAATGATGCCAAATTTTTGATGCAAACTCGAGTTGTAGTGCCGGTTGAGGTTGCGGTGCTGATTGAGGTTGCGGTGCGGATTGAAGTTGCTGATCTTCCAGTTGCTGTTGTGGTTGCTCATTTTTCATGATAGTATATAGTCTCTTTATACTAGATTGCTTCTAAATTTTGTAAGAGAGAAAATAAATTTTGTAAGAGAGAATAAATTGTGTTGTGTTTATTTTTCATGAATTATGGACTATTTATAGAAAATTTTTGGGCCAAATGACCCCATATCCTCAAAAAAGAGTTGTTATAATGGATATTTTGGTCATTTTTAGTAAAATGACCAAAATACTCCTAAAATGGGCAAAAATTTGCCACTAAAACGGAAGTATCCAACGGCTATTTCCTAAAAAAAAAAGTCGAACCGGGCCTGAACCGGGCCGGGGTCCGACTGGACCGTCTGAATTGGACTCGGCCCGACCAGAGGATGGACCGGGCCGAGCCGGCCTTGCGGGTCAGATCCTCCGACCCAACCCGGACCCGTGGGGGGAGTGGGCCGGAGCGGGCCGGTCCGTTGACCGGGTCCAGGCCGACCCGGACCGGGTTTGACCGGGCCAAGCCCGTGGCCTGTTCCGGGCCGGCCCGCCCTTTTACACACCTTGATATTGTCTTGATCTTCAAGTTGAAATGTGCGCCCAAGTGTATATATGTGAGATCCGTCTCACAATATCTTTATTGGTATATTGATACGTATTTTATATTATGTATTGTGTTTTATTGGATCTCGTGGAATCTCGGAATTTTTTTCAAATTTGAAACTTTACTACCTGACCGGCATACCGGCGGCATACCGTTCGGCAGATATTTGTTTTGCTTTTGAGATATTTTCGAGATATTTTTCTTGAGATATTTTCGTGAATAGTGTTCGATACTTTCTATTATCCATTGGTTTCTTGGTTTTGTGTAGTTGAGATTGATTTAATCTCGTGACTTGGATCGCTGACGAGGCGGATTGGGCGGTCATGATTAAATCACCTCTTACCATAAGCATGATTTTCTCTCTCCTCTCTCTTTTCTTTCTTTCTTCACTTCTTCATTTCCTCTATTTTCTGCGGGAGCTAGGAGCTTGGTCTTGAGGCCTAAGAGTGTGGTTTCTGAACCCCTCTTTGTGGTGGAGTTGAAGGTTAAGGCTGGGAGCTTGACTTGAGACAAGTACATCTTGCGAAAATCTTGAACGACTTTACTTTACTGCACTTTTCGATTTCCTTGGTGGTTTATGCTTAGAATTTCATGCTTGTGGTTTTGTTAAATATGTTTCTCTAGTGATTTTTCGTCATGGGCTAGTTTCAGAATTGTTTTTGAGCATGTCTCGACTTTTTCTGTAGAAATCCTGATATTTACTAGTTAGGTAACTCGGTGTCGGAAACGATAACCGGAGTGATTGTCATGAGACTTAGTATATATGTTAAATGAGACTTACCATTAGACTTGACATCTTGTTAAACTAGTTTCTGTTAAGTTTTGGAACGTAATTTTGATTCCGAAATACCCATCTTGATTTGACTTTCCCTATAATTGCCTATGGGAACCGGCATACCGACGGTACACTGGTGTATACCGACGATATACCGATTTGGTCCGACTTGAAATTTTAGAACTTGCTATGATTTGGATCGGCATACCGACGGTATACTGTAGTATACCGACGGTATACCGATTTGTTGGAATCCAAAACTTACTGTGTTTTTGCTATCTCTAGACCGGCATATCGACGGTATACTGGAGTATACCGACGATATACCGATTGCCCAGATTTTTTCTTCCTATTTTCCTAGATTTGCCTTGGACGACATACCGATGGTACAATGTAGTATACCGACGGTATACCGGTCATGTACTCTTTTGCATGCATTTTATTTTTCATTGTACTTTTTACTATTTTTTGATTGGCGCTTGTACGCATATTGTATGTATATGTTTTCTTGTTTTTTCGGCTTCACTTGTCTATTATGTTTACCTGATCCAGTCCCGACTTCATGTCTAGTTTGGGGTGCCTACCCATTATACCCTGTCCTGTACATTCCTGATTGTGATCCGTCGTGGTGCACTCCTTATACTTGACTTGACATATGTATAGTTGTGGGGCCACTTACCCATTATACACTTGCCGTGTATAACTTTGGGGATGCCTACCCATTATACATATGTTCAGATCTGTCCATTCCTGATAGTGACCCGTAGTGGAGCACTCATGATTCTTGACTTGTATATTACTTGTTGTGGCTTGTTATAGCGCACACTCGCCATGCCTATAACCGTTTGGTTATATTCCCATATAGTCTTGTGCTTGTGCTTGTCAAAATATTGTCTTGTCTAGTCATCTCTGCGGGGAGCATCATGTCTAGAATGGATTCTACGGAATGCCACACCCGGAATCCTGAAACAAATTGTTAATGATTAATGACTAGTTTCGAATGATTAGAGCTTCGGGAGGGGAGAATCTCTAGGTTGCATGCAATTCCGTTATCTTGCCGTCAGCTAGAATGGATTTGTAGCCTGCCGTCAAGTAGGGCCCACTTCTAGCACACTGTCGAGTGGGGCACCAGTACATTTTTGTTTCGTTTGGATAGCTTGGACAGACTGTATGGCATGCAACCATATAAATTCTCGATTATTGCATCTTGTTAGTAATTAGGACTTGTGATAACCCTAGTTAGTTAACGTAGCAAGCTGTACTTCTTGCTTGGTCGTGATTAATGGATGAAGTCCTTGTATTGTCTTGTCTTATATTATCTTGCCTGCCTGACAGTGACCCGTCGCGGTGCACTCTGGTCTATTGTCTTCTATGCCCTTTTACTTTATATATGCACCGTTCCTTACGTTTTTCCTTGCCATGATCCCGTTATTGTACTAGCTATGTTCTCGTTTACTTTTCTTGCCCAGTTCACTGTATATGCTACATATGCCCAGTTTACTTATATGCCTATGTTCACCTTGCATGATTCCGTACATGTCATCCGACCAATTTTTTTTACAGATTTATCGTTTTATTTTCTTATTTTTTGATGCACCTTACATTATTCCTGGTAGTTACATGTTGGTTAGGATATTGTAGATCTTTGTTGTATTATTATTTTTAGTTTATTAGTTTGGCCTCATTTGTGGTACTTGCTATTTGGGGTCTGACCCCACTGGTTTTTCTTGGCCAGATCCGGTAGCAAAGGTAGAGGATCTTTCGTACATTCTCGAGGATGGTGACCACGTGGAGCACCAGACCGATTGAGTGGGTTTCTATCTTGTTCTCCCACTCATTGTACATATTCTTTTGTGGCGTTTAGCCCCGAGCACATGTTAGCTCATATTTTGGACTTGTTATATTGCCTACTGGGCATGACATGATTAGCATATTCTAAACTATAGCTAGAGTTGATCTTGTAAGAATTACACTCTTGCTAGTTCTTTATTTTGTATTACTAGCTTCATGATCAGGTATGTATATATGGTTGGTGACACTTTACTATTTTATTTCTGATGATCATATTTTTTGATTTTTCTGCTTGCGATTGAGACATTAGGATTGCTTGACCTAGGTTGACTGATGGCTTGTAGTATTAACCTCCCATGTATATTCACAGTCGTGACCGTATTTCGGGGTACTGGAGTACTCTGGTATACGTAGCTGGCTTTGTCAGCCCCCGCTCTCCAATATTCTGGACCCGGGGCCTGACAGGATTTTAGTGGTGGCCCATGCAGGTCTAGTATTCGGACGTGTGGGGGTTATCAGTGATTAGAAGTCTCAATCATATTTGCTCCTCCTTGATCTCTTTTTCCTACTATCATATATCTCTGATCTTTGACCTGATATCTGTTTTTATCGTTGCCCTATCATGTTCCTTGATTTTGATCCTTGTGTCCTTTGACTTTCAGGGGCACTATTTCTGGTCCTTCTGATCAGATCGTTCAGGTTCAGATGATGGCATGTCAGCGCCCTGAGGGTTAGCCGATACCTGGGGCTCAACCTCAGTATTCAGGAGCAGAGTCGAGGATTGATCCAGAGGCAGAGCAGCATGTTCAGCCCGATCCGCTGGCAGTACCAGTTCAGCCAGAGCAGCCAGATGTTGTTCGAGCACTGATGGATGTTCTGATGGGGTTCATGATGACTCACCAGCGACAAAATAACGTTCTTACTCAGTCAGTCCAGACGGCTACGGAGCGATGTGGTTCTCAGATCTATAATTCTGCGAACAGCTTCTGACGTCTCCATCCCCCATAATTCTATGGTACTGAGGATGCGATTGCGTCTGATACGTGGCTCCAGGATACTGAGGCCATATTCAAGGCCATATTCGAGGCAGCAAGAGTTCCGACTCAGGAGCGAGTTGTAGTGGTTAGGCTGTAGTTGCTAGATTTGGCCTGCGACTGGTGGACAGCTTAGGAGGTTTTGTTGACGGTGCCGATTCTATGGATGGACTTCAGTGAGAGGTTTCAGATTCGTTACTATGACATGATGTCGCGTTATGATTTGCATCAGAGGTTTAACAACCTCAAGTAGATGAGTAGGACCTTCGACGACTACGCGACGGAGTTCTGCAGGCTCTGTCGGTTTGCTCCCACCTTGGAGGTGACCGAGTTGGACCGGGCGAGGAGGTTCCAGCAGGGACTTCATTTGGAGATCATCTTGGCGGTCGAGCAACACGAGTTTTAGACTTTCGACGTTGTGATGAGAGCGATGAGGAGGCATGAGTACACCTCCCAGAAGATAGTCGACAGAGTTGGGGGCCAGAAGGGGCCTCATATTCAGAGAGGATCTTCCACCCAGTCTTCGGCACCAGCCCCGATAGTTCGAGCTTTATCGATCGGGTCACCGAGGAGGACAACTTCGGTTCAGCAGTCTTCTCAAACTCGTCCTCAGCAGCAGAGGCAGTAATCTTCAGTCGGGTGTTCCAATGTGGGAAGTCATGCCACTTCTCCGCAAAGTGCTGTAGGGCACAAGGTTTGTCTGTCATGTGGTTGAGTAGGACATGATTACTACTTGTCCCCGAAGGGCTTTAGCTGGATCATCATCACTCCAGTCAGCAGCTCCGCAGTTCAGGGCACCAGCGTTGGTACAATAGTAGCAGGCCCCGAGGCCTTTATCGACGCAGTCCCAGACGTTCCAGCAGCAGAGGCCACAACAATATGATCAGGCCCAGGCTCAGGCTAGGTAGAGAGGCCAGCAACAGAGGGGACCAACACCCAGAGGGCAAGGACAGGCTTTCGGGATATCCTATGAGAAGGCGCTAGCGGCTGAAGAGGTGGTTGCAGGTACCATACTCTTACATTCGTATTTGCTTCAGCATTATTTGATTTTGGCGCATCGCACTTGTTTATATATGCACGATTTGCGATACGAGTTGGCTTGGAATCTGAGTCCTTACTTGTAAGGTTGAATATGCGTACTGGTAATGGTCTCGTGGGAGTAGATAGAGTTTATGTCTCATGTCGAGTCGTAGTGTGTGGTAGAGAGTTTCCTTCTAGGCTGATAGAGTTTCCTATGGGCGATTACGATTTAGTCCTAGGAATGGATTGGTTGAGTGCTCGACACGCGACGATAGATTACCGTGCTGGCAAGGTTATCTTTCGTTTTCCTGGCGAGGAGTTCTCATTTTAGAGAGGTAACGTGGAGTCTCCGTCGGTTATTCTGAGGATGACAATAGATGGGGAGGTACATTTTCCAGAGTTGTCTGCGAGTTTTCGAGTTCCCAGACGTATTTTTCGACAAGCTTCCAGGCATGCCGCCAGTTCGATACATAGAGTTCTACATCGATCTGATTTCAGGGGCAGAGCCAGTTTCAGAGAGAGTCTACAAGATGTCACCATTAGAGCTGGAGATTATGTACCAGATGATTGAGGAGTTGAGGACCAAGGGATTCATTCGTGCTAGTGGATTACCTTGAGGAGCCCCATTACTTCTTGTTAAAAAGAATGATGGTTCATCGCGTTTGTGTGTTAATTATCGCACTTTAATACGGTGACCATTAAGAACAAGTATCCCTTGCCCATGATAGATAACTTGTTTGATCAGCTCAGCTGGGAAGCTATATTTTTTAAGATCGATTTGCGATCTGGGTATCATTAAATCAGAGTCAGAGAGCAGGATATATCCAAGAAGGCGTTCAGATCTAGAAATAGCCATTAGGAGTTTCTTGTTATGCCATTTGGAGCGACCAACGCGCCAGCGATATTCATGGATCTCATGAATCGCATCTTCATGCCTCACATAGACCATTTTGTGATAGTATTTATTGATGATATCCTAGTCTACAGTCGGACTGAGGCAGAGCATGAGCGGCATCTTCGCATAGTTCTTCAGACTCTTCGGGAGCACCAGCTATATGCAAGGTTCAGCAAGTGCGATTTTTGGCTGGATTGTATCTCATTCTTCGGTCATATTATTTTTGATGGAGGCGTAGAGGTGGATCCCAAGAAGGTGGATGCTATTGAGAGTTGGCCGGTACCTAGTACAGTCTCAGAGGTGCACAGTTTTCTGGGATTATTAGACTACTACATGCGGTTTGTGGCGGACTTTACTAGAATTTTTGCACCCTTCACACGACTGACGTGTAAGGACGTGCGCTTCGAGTGGTCAAATACTTGTCAAGTTTCTTTTGAGAAGCTCAAGCAGAGTTTGATTTTGGCTCATATTCTG
The DNA here is from genome assembly GCA_036927795.1 of Iris macrosiphon. Classification (NCBI taxonomy): domain Eukaryota; kingdom Viridiplantae; phylum Streptophyta; class Magnoliopsida; order Asparagales; family Iridaceae; genus Iris; species Iris macrosiphon. Next base: position 208,243,456 of record JAYESA010000007.1, on the reverse strand, counting down.
ACACTTTCTGTTGGACCAGGTGGGTTCACGGTTTACTGTGTTGCATCAGGCATTGGACTAGGGTGTGTCCTTATGCAACGTAGTAGGATTATTGCTTATGCGTCTCAGCAGCTTCGAGACCATGAGAAGAATTACCCGACCCATGATTTGGAGTTAGTCGCAGTTGTGTTTGCACTCAAACTCTGGAGGCATTACCTTTATGTTTTGAGGATTGAATGACATGAGTAAATAAATTAAGGGATATTTTTCTTAAAGTATATAGCCTTATGTGAGAGATGGGTAAATTCTAAGTTGGGTAGCAGTGCATTGTCAACTCGAGAGAAATTTCTTTTAGATTGTGATCGAGTAAGATTAGATTGGGAGAGGTTCAAGCCATTTTAATTTTGAGAATTTTAGAAGAATGACTAAGATGATGAGGATTAATGAATTTTAAAATCTTGATATTGAGGACCCAATATTTATACCTTAAGTACATGATTTAAATTTTTAAATGTTGAAGGTAAAATCATCAATTTGAATTTGGAGGATAAATATAGAATTTAGACTTGAACATTGGTGCACTGCATTTAAATTATTTTTCAATTTGATGATTTAAATTAAGAATTAAAATTTGATGGTTGGACTACCTAATTGAAATATTGAGGATGTGAATGAAATTAGAAAAAAAAGTTGAAGAATACAAAAATTTATAAGTGAAAATAGGAATAATATTGGACTCGAATTACTTTCTAGAGGAGATTATGATAGTTGGAGGTCGTGAGATAAAATTTATATGCGTATTTAAATCTTGAAGATGTTATATGGATTTAATTTAAATTTGGATGTGGATATATTGAAAAAAGTGAGAAGAGATAACCATAGGTTAAATTTTGATTGGAATAGTGACCATCTTAACCGTGAAGTGATTGCGATGGATATGATTATGATTTTAATTATCGCAAGAAGATTGTGATTGACTTGCCTTATCTACATGAAGGATTAAAAAATTATGCCTTATTTTAATTTTGAGGACAAAATTGTTTTAAGTTGGCTGGATTGTGAAATCCCCTCACCCAAGAATTAGACCTACTTGGCTTAGATAGTGAGACTGAGGCTAGCTCGAATCCACTTAAGAATAGAACACAGTATTTTTTTATTTAGTTTTATAACATGGTATCACTTAGCGCACCTTACCATTGCTTCGATAATTGGAGCACTTCACTAGTCACTGCCTTCCTACAAATTCCACATCCTTGTCCTAGACATGCCCATCTTCCATTCCGACCTCTGTGCAACTTATAATTATGCTCTCTTGTGCTACATTTTAGTCGCACAATATTCGTCGTGAACGTTATCTCTTAATTCTAAGATAATTCCAACTTTGTATCCTTGTACGTTCCAATCGAAATTGGAGACACAATTTTGACCCATTTTGTACAACCCAATCTATGACAATATCCTAGCCTGGGCCCTCTATGCCCATGACACTTGCGTCCACCTAATGTTATCCCATGCAATTCTAATTAATTCAAGAGCACCCTGCGCATTAATTTTAATTGAATTAACCCAATTTCCATCTTTGTGCAACGTTTCAATGGTTGGACGCTTTTATGCAAAAGAGCATTTAGGTGTCCATACCATTGACATGACACATGAAGAAACCTATTTTTCGCTCATGTAGATTTTTTCCATAATTTTTGGAATGTGCAACGCGCAACATCGCCCACTCCTTTAAATCTAGCCTTGCATTTTAAACAATGCAAATCTTATACCATCCTTGACTTCTACCGTGGCTTAATTTTAATTTCGAGGACGAAATTTTTGTAAGTTGGGTAGAATGTAAAACCTCTATTCCTAAAAATCGTATATACCCTTTTTAATTATTGATTAAATGGTAGTAATTAGTGGCTAATTAGAAGAAATATATTTTTATTAATTTTTAATTTTAGGTGTTGGTGCACTTAGAGGATTTATGGGACCATCAAGATTTTTTTCGAATTTATTTCATGTAGGAGACTCCTTGAGCAGTTGCTAGCTTAATGGTGTACATTAATATAATTCTAGATTTTTCCTATGAGTATATACGTATATATAAATAAATAAATAAATATATATATATATATATATATATATATATATATATATATATATATATATATATATATATATATATATATATATATTAAAGGAAAATAAAAGAAAAAGGAAAGTGAAAAGAAAAGAAAATAATAATAATAATAATTAATAACAAACTAACACTACAAACCCATTACTAACTACCTATTCCAACTTCTCACAGCAAACCCGCTGGAAGCAAAATGCATTACACCCGCTGTTTTTTTTGTGAGCCACCTCCCATACAAAACCCCTTAGCAAAGAAGCAACCCATCCCCTTAGCATTATGAGCCATAAGCAAACCCAGACCAGCGTTAGACCGCCTCCTCTCTCTCCCTTTCATATATATATATATATATATATATATATATATATATATATATATATATATATATATATATATATATCATTATTTATAAAATCCTAACCCTACAATCATCCAAACCCTTCCTCTTCCCATCTAGACCTAGAGAGCGCCGCCACCACAGCCGGAGAACCCCGCCAGGTCATCCAAATAAATTCCGACGACCGCGACCCCGCGCACTGCAGATTCCGCAGCGAGGTACCTGTGTTCTGGAGTTATTTTCTGTCGTCTCGCTCAACCAAACGCCACCCCGTCTTCACCGGTATGCTCACCCCTTAACCCTCTTCCATATCTGTGTGATAGTAAACCTCGAACAACGCGTAACCATAGACAAAAACAGTGCCAAAGTTGGCAAAAATAGACCAAATTCTAGGATCGCAGAAAACTGCGGTGGTCACCAATGTTTCCGAGTTCGTATCTCCCACCACAGAGATCCGAATTCGATGATTCTTTTTGGTATACGTAGATCACTTGACCTAGTTTAATTTCTGTTAAATAACCCTAGATTATTAACTGCTGTAGACAGAATTAAATTCATTGGAAAATCCTGCGAACACACTTTCTCCAGATTTCTAAAAGTTATGAAGAGGAGCGCGCCCCGTCAAACGGGACCGCCCCACCGTGTACCAAGTATACCGAACAGTGCATGCAGTGTAACCGGACATGTGAGAGTTTGTGGAAACTGATTCGGACGCGTGTGCGCGCCAAAATTAGCCCGTATCTGCGGACAAACCCCGTGTCGCAACTTTTACGAAAGTCGCGTGCATTTGGTTCACGCTCGTCAGATTGTGACAAAACTTGTGTCACCAGACTCGTGGTAACGTGCTGGTCCTGTGACCCATTTTTCACGCAATTCTGAGACAGTTGACCAAGTCGCCAATTGGCGGGCCCCACGGTTGACTTTTGGGCGAAATTGTGTTCGGCCCATCAGAATCTACATTTGGACATACCGTTGGGTTCGTATTGACATCTTAAGTTTGTTTGACCTATAACTTGTCCTATTTAGAGACTGTTACCCTTGGCACATTTTTCGGTGCAAAGTGGGCCACACGTGGACCCCACTTTGACCCAAATTTACCGTTTTGCCCCTGTGTCCAAATTGGACGAAAGGAAAGTACTTTCTAACTATTTTTCTTATTCTGGTAATGTTGGTGATATCTATTTCAGCATCCAGAGACATTTGTTCTGAGGTCATAGCTTCTGGTCCTGTGTGTTGGACATCTGGACGTTACATTTTACAGCTTCTTGCCAGGCAAGTATACCTTGCCATTGTACTGTGATTCATATTCCATATGTTCCATGCATCTTTATTTTCTATCTTTAGTTCATTAATTTTAACTGTATATAAAATGCGCGCGACGGTGTCGTCGCGATATGTTTTTATTATGTATTTGCATTGACCCTGTTTATGAGACTACCCCATTATCATGTAGCATCATTAGGTTCATTGGCCGTGACACAGTTGTTACACGAGTGTGAGTCTCATATAAATCACGGACTGCGTGACAGGTCTGGCCTCCTGTGCGCATGGGCCGTGCGTTAGGGATAACTGCTAATAGAAACTTTGTATGCTAGAAGACTTAGCAGTTATTAGAGGTCTATGGACATAGCCTATTGTAGTACGGTGGTCCCATCCTTGTCCTTGTTTGGTTGCAGGATTGGGCTAGGGTACTAAGAATAGGCTATGAACCAAATTGTGTCATGGATGTGACATGCTTAGAGCATGGGGTGGGGAGAACAACAAGTACCGCATTTGAGCTCCTTTGCACTTTTCTCCTCTGCGTCCGGATTTTCCGCCGGAGATACGGGTGGTGATGACTACTATATATTATATTATTATCAGGCGGGCCTCCGGCGTTCGAAAGACGACATGCCTTTGTAGGCCCCTGGATCTCCAATAGAGAACTATGCCAAATCCCAGTTTTCAGCCAGATAGCTCACTTGTGGGGAAAGTTGTTCTTAACTGCATTCACTTAGACGGTTAGGCGACCCTATTGGATATTTATTTCAGTACTTTATTGGCATGCTTTTATGTATCTTGTTATGTCCCTCTGAGGACCTGGCCCTTCCAAGTGTATCTGTTCTTGAGTGTTCGCAGGAGCGCAGATTCGGATGGTTACATATGTTTCGAGGATGTCTTCTCTTCGAGCCGTGATTGCTAGCTGGCATACTTATATTATATTTATTATGGTGTATCTATATTGTATTTGCTCTTATACTTAAGCGGTAGCGGATTTGTTTTGTAAACCCCCTGATTTTCAAGAAAATTTTAATCTTTGGATTTTTACATTTTTCTGGAATTTCTGGAATTTTCTGAGAATTTTCTCTAATTAAATTAAGGTGTTTAAATTATTAAAGGATTTTTAACTGTTATTAAATAATATTAAAATATTATGAAAATAATATTTTATGGTGTAAAATAGAAAACCAGACATAGGGTAATTTTCCGGAAATTTATTGGACCCCGGATGGATTTTAAAAGTCCTAAAAATAAAACAAATTAAACCGGGTTTAATTTTAAATAAAACCGAACCAAACCAAGTTGAACCAAACCGGGTTCATTGAACCAATTGCTTAGCGGGTCGGATCCGGGTCTAACCCAGACCCGACCCATTAACCCGAACCCGACCCGCCTTCAATTATTGGATCGGGCCGGATCCGTAGACCCGACCCGACCCTGTGGACCCGCGAACCCGATAACTCATCTCCCCCAACCCGACTTCTGAACTCCCCGCCGCCGGAACGGCCACCGCCGTCGCCTCCTCGCCTCCCCAGCTACTCCTCTTCCTCTCCCCGCAACCGCTGTCCCCTCCGCTCCGGCTTCCCCTCACCGGACAACCCTCGGCCTCCCTCCACCTCTCTATAAAACCCCAACCCTAGCCGTCCGGCTTCGTCCTCCCCAGCTCCGCCTCGACACCGCCCTGCTCCGCTGCTTCTGCCCCGCACCGGCCATCGTCTCCCCCGAGCGCAGCCTCCTTCCTCGACTCACTGCTGCCCTAGCCCCGACTGCACCAGAGTCGACTCCGGCCGAGCCCTCCAGAACCTCCAGCCGCCGGCGCCGTCCTCGGAGCTCCCCGAAGCAGTCCACCTCCGCGCCTCAGTCCGCCTCCGGCCGACTCCGGTGACACCCAGACGCAAGCCCTAAAGTTGGACACAGGCAGAAGACCGGACACAGAAAACCCTAACTCTAGACACGGTTGGACACAGGACACGAGGACACGAGGACTCGGTTTTTCAGACCACTTCAGGTACTTGTAACTTCTTGCTCGTAGCTCGGATTTTGATTCCGTAAATTGTATCGCGTAGCCTGTATGACCCCCTCGGTGCTCGTGCAAACCGCTCAGGGCATCGCGACCTGTGGTGATCGCACACCGCGATCCAAAAACAGGAAAACCAACGCCCTGTTTTACCCCGGAATCGAGTACGCCCCGCCAAACGGGACGACTTGGTCGCGTGCGGTCTTCACAGATACGTGCGCGTCGTTGATACAGACGTGCGAGATTTCGCAGAAGCTGATTCGGATGTGCGTGCACACCGAAATCAGTACGTATCCGCGGACATCGTCCCGTATTTGACTTTTCTAAATCTTGCTGTAACTTAGTGTACACACGTCGGATCGAGATGAAACTTGCGCCATTAGACTCGTAGTAATACGCTGGTCCTGTGAGCCAAGTTTGGTTCGATTCTGAGAACTTTGACAAAATCGTGTGTCGTGGGCCCCATAGGCTCCACCCGACGGGCGATTTTGAGAACGGCTCATCGGAATCCAATTCTGGAAGTTCTGTTGGGTTCATATCAACGTTCCTGACCTGTTGACACTAATTTGGACTGATTTGGAGACCTTTGACCTTGACGCATTTTTCGGTGCAAAGCGGCCCACATCTGGACCCCGCCTTGACCCGGAATTGACGTTTTTGCCCTTGTCTCCAAATTGGACTCAAGGACAGGCGTTCCTAGCTGATTGATATATTCTGGACCTGATAGTGATGTTTGTTTCAGCAACTGGGGTAGTGCCTGCAATCCCAGCTGAAGCTCAAGCTACAATTGGAGCTGAAAACCCAGGCAAGTGTACCTTGTCATAAAATATAGTTATTGATTCATTTTGATTCTCTTGCTTTAATTTTTGTGACTGTTGTACTTGCCCTATCAAGTACTTATTACCCAGGACACCTGACACAAAGCATGATACAGAATCTTCCTGATTATTCAAGGGGGTTTTGTATAGGATATAGATTTCATGATTTAAGCTTTATTTTCTTAGAACTTAATAAATGACTGATTGCATTAGTTTAATCTTGCATAACGTGAACATTGAGAACTGTGACGTGAGATTACATTGGGTGGGGAGAGTATTACCATATCAAGGCTGAATATATGATATATTATAATCTGGATGTGTCCTAGTCTCTGACACAGAGCTTTGGCACCTGTACTGGCCCTTCGAGAAAACACTGCTATGGTTTCTTGTCACTGATCCTGTAGTAGTCTCAGCCTGAGTATGAATAATAACTCTCACTTGCATGATCACTTAGCTGGTTTAGTTACTTACCCTGTTGTTTCTTTATTTCTGCACTGCATTATATTTTGGCATGTTTTATCTGTACCTTGCTATGTCCCCTGAGGACCTGGAATGGATTATGTCCCCAGATTTAGCAGACGAGATCTACCCAGAGGTATACGGAACAGGGGCACTACTCGGAGCAGTACCAAAAGACGAGGTGATCGCTGAGGACTTCTCCTGAACAATTGCTTCGCCCTGCTCAGTCTGATGGCAAATAGACTTTATTTCCTGTTAATTAAACTCTTTATTTCCTGTCTTTGAGAACTTGTGTAAACAGACTTAATATCGGATTGTTCTCCGATTTTATTTACTTTGATTGTTGTTGTTAATATTTCTTTTGCTGATGTTGCTATCTTATATCTGTGGATGAGAATAGTAAAATCCTGACTGATGTAATACAGCTTAAGTATGCCCGATGGATCCATTAAATTGGGTTTGTCCATCGGTGTATGCTACTGGCCATTGCCACATGTCCAGTCCCTCGGTATTTTGGGACTGGGGCATGACATGGTTTTAGTGGTGGCCCATGCAGGTCAACGACTAAATTGTTCGGTTTTAACTTAGGGACCGAACAGGCCTGCAATAAGAATAGGATCAGTTTTTAGGATCTCATCCACTTGCTTGAATCGTTTTTGATATCTGTATCGTATTCAAACTAATTTTGACTTGCATCTTGCCTTGACTCCTGTGCGCCTCTTATAGTTTATTGTTGATGCAGAGTAATGGATTCATGAGAAAACGACGGAACTCCAGCAAGAACACCAATAGGCGCTGAAGCCACCTACGGAGAAGATGAAGTGACGCTATTGAGTGGAGATCCCTCTACTCACAGAAGCAGCCAAGCAGATCCGCAATCTTCTAGATTTCGGCGTGATGATATTCCACCTCCGTCCCAGTTCACTCCACAAATGCCTGTCTTTCCACCAGGCCAAGCAATGGACGGACAGCAGATGTTCCAGATGTTCTACGTAATGATGCAAGCTCAGCAACAAGTCCAAACTGAGGCCCATCGTCGCGAAGCTGAGTACTCGAGGAACAGTCTAGTAAATGCACTGGAGCAGGCCAACCTACCAGCTAGACGGCAACCGACGGGCTCTATCACTGATTTTCGACAACTGAAGCCCCGTACTTTCTCTGGCAAGGAGGGACCAACAGAAGTTCATGAATGGCTCACCAACATTCGGCATCAATTAGAAGCAGCTGAGCTTCCACAGGAACGTTGGATGACTGCCGTCAGAATGCAATTGACGGACAATGCTCATCACTGGTGGATATCCGAGGAGACCAGGCTCGGACCAGACCGAGTTACTTGGGAAGAGTTCTCCAGACTCTTCCAGGAGATGTAGATACCGGCTATCGCTCGATCAGAACTTCGGGACAAGTTCAATCGCCTCACTCAGGATTCTATGACGGTGGAAGAGTACAACGCCGAGTTCATTCGTCTGAGTCGCTTCGCTCCTACCTTGATCCCGACAGAAGTAGAGAAGGCCAAGAAGTTTTTCGACGGACTCAACATCGAACTACAGAAACTGATTGGATCTGTCGCACCAACTTCGTACACGGACGTCCTTGCTGCAGCTCGACGCATGGAGCGCGTCACCAGGAGAGAAACCAGTCTGAAGAGGCCTTCCACATCAGTACCAGCCAGAGCAAACAATGGAGAAGCTGCCAAAAAACCTCATCTGCATCAAGCACCACAGGGATCTGCATCCAAAATCCTGACTCTTCCTACTTGTTATTACTGCGGCAAGACAGGCCATGTGGAGAAGGAGTGTAGACATAAACACGGACTGTGCTTAGGTTGCGGATCCAGACAGCATGCAGTGAGGGACTGCCCTGAGCGTAGAGAAGCACCAAGAGCGAACCAACAAGCTCTACCAGCACCAGGAGGACATCAACCAAGGCCACCCTTGGTACTTCAAGCAGCACCCTACCAGCAAGCCCAGCAACAGTAGAGAGCACCACCTCAAGGACGCGGCCAAGTTTTCGCGATGACTGTGGGAGACGCTCAGAACCGTGGAGATGCAAATGCGAGTAAGTTTTTGTAGTTCCGTTTCTAGCATTGCTTTAGTTCGTGCCTGCTGGTTCATGACCCCAGACTTAACCTGATAACTTTAACCTGTTAATAATTGATAACTTAGTGTTAGCCTAGTAATTTTGAACTTGTCAATAATTCAGAATGATTTATAAATGTTAACCTGATAAGTTTTTGAAATATAACCTGGTTTTCTAAAACAGTAATTTTTTAGATTTTCCACATTTGGGAAATTGCATAACTTTTAATGCTTAGGAAAATAATTTTTTCTAGGTGCTCCTTGATTTTTGATGTGCTTCGAACAATGGTTGCAACCGTGTCATCTCTGTTGACCGGTTATTCTTTGATTGCGAGGACGTAATCCTCTTAAGGGGATAGATTGTAAACCCCCTGATTTTCAAGAAAATTTTAATCTTTGGATTTTTACATTTTTCTGGAATTTCTGGAATTTTCTGAGAATTTTCTCTAATTAAATTAAGGTATTTAAATTATTAAAGGATTTTTAACTGTTATTAAATAATATTAAAATATTATGAAAATAATATTTTATGGTGTAAAATAGAAAACCAGACATAGGATAATTTTCCGGGAATTTATTGGACCCCGGATGGATTTTAAAAGTCCTAAAAACAAATTAAATTATTAAACAAAATTAAACCGGGTTTAATTTTAAATAAAACTAAACCAAACCAAGTTGAACCAAACCGGGTTCATTGAACCAATTGCTTAGCGGGTCGGATCCGGGTCTAACCCAGACCCGACCCATTAACCCGAACCCGACCCGCCTTCAATTATTGGATCGGGCCGGATCCGTAGACCCGACCCGACCCTGTGGACCCGCGAACCCGATAACTCATCTCCCCCAACCCGACTTCTGAACTCCCCGCCGCCGGAATGGCCGCCGCCGTCGCCTCCTCGCCTCCCCAGCTACTCCTCTTCCTCTCCCCGCAACCGCTGTCCCCTCCGCTCCGGCTTCCCCTCACCGGACAACCCTCGGCCTCCCTCCACCTCTCTATAAAACCCCAACCCTAGCCGTCCGGCTTCGTCCTCCCCAGCTCCGCCTCGACACCGCCCTGCTCCGCTGCTTCCGTCCCGCACCGGCCATCGTCTCCCCCGAGCGTCGCCTCCTTCCTCGACTCACTGCTGCCCTAGCCCCGACTGCACCAGAGTCGACTCCGGCCGAGCCCTCCAGAACCTTCAGCCGCCGGCGCCGTCCTCGGAGCTCCTCGCAGCAGTCCACCTCCGCGCCTCAGTCCGCCTCCGGCCGACTCCGGTGACACCCAGATGCAAGCCCTAAGTTGGACACAGGCAGAAGACCGGACAAAGAAAACCCTAACTCTAGACACGGTTGGACACAGGACACGAGGACACGAGGACTCGGTTTTTTAGACCACTTCAGGTACTTGTAACTTCTTGCTCGTAGCTCGGATTTTGATTTCGTAAATTATATCGCGTAGCCTGTATGACCCCCTCGGTGCCCGTGCAAACCGCTCGGGGCATCGCGACCTGTGGTGATCGCACACCGCGATCCAAAAACAGGAAAACCAACGCCCTGTTTCACCCCGGAATCGAGTACGCCCCGCCAAACGGGATGACTTGGTCGCGTGCGGTCTTCACAGATACGTGCGCGTCGTTGATACGGATGTGCAGGATTTCGCAGAAGCTGATTCGGATGTGCGTGCACACCGGAATCAGTACGTATCCGCGAACATCGTCCCGTATCCGACTTTTCTGAATCTTGCTGTAACTTAGTGTACACACATCGGATCGAGACGAAACTTGCGCCATTGGACTCGTAGCAATACGCTGGTCCTGTGAGCCAAGTTTGGTTTGATTCTGAGAACTTTGACAAAATCGTGTGTCGTGGGCCCTACAGGCTCCACCCGACGGGCGATTTTGAGAACGGCTCATCGAAATCCAATTTTGGAAGTTCTGTTGGGTTCGTATCAACGTTCCTGACTTGTTGACACTAAGTTGGACTGATTTGGAGACCTTTGACCTTGACGCATTTTTCGGTGCAAAGCGGCCCACATCTGGACCCCGCATTGACCCGGAATTGACGTTTTTGCCCTTGTCTCCAAATTGGACTCAAGGACAGGCGTTCCTAGCTGATTGATATATTCTGGACCTGATAGTGATGTTTGTTTCAGCAACCGGGGTAGTGCCTGCAATCCCAGCTGAAGCTCAAGCTACAATTGGAGCTGAAAACCCAGGCAAGTGTACCTTGTCATAAAATACAGTTATTGATTCATTTTGATTCTCTTGCTTTAATTTTTGTGACTGTTGTACTTGCCCTATCAAGTACTTATTACCCAGGACACCTGACACAAAGCATGATACAAAATCTTCCTGATTATTCAAGGGGGTTTTGTATAGGATATAGATTTCATGATTAAGCTTTATTTTCTTAGAACTTAATAAATGACTGATTGTATTAGTTTAATCTTGCGTAACATGAACATTGATAACTGTGACGTGAGATTACATTGGGTGGGGAGAGTATTACCATATCAAGGCTGAATATATGATATATTGTAATCTGGATGTGTCCTAGTCTCTGTGTCACGCCCCAGTCCCAAAATGTGAGGAACCAGGTCACGTGGCATTGGCCAGCTGACACGTTACTAAGGGTTCAATCCATTCTTATGGACCCAAGGGAACGTGCTACGCTGTCCTAAAATACTACAAGTCTAATAAAGGCAAGTCTATCTCATCCACAGGAAATGTCAGAAAATAGTGCTGAAAATATATAATGCTGAGTCTGAAATATTACACAACTTGTGGAAACAAACCCACTGTCAAAATATAATAATAGTACAAAAAGGATAGACTGGGTATCATCTATCTAGCAAAACATCTCCATCGCCTAAGAGAGCATCTCCTAGAATCAGGTAGATTCTGATGGTGTCTCCTCCAGTTCTTCCTCGGTGGCATGCCTGGTCTCCTGTCCTGGACCATACACCGTGGGGTAGTAGTTCTCATCTAAATCTGGAAGGGAACCAGGTCCTCAGTGGGACATAACAAGATACAGGAAAATAACATGCCAGGTATGAAATACTGAATAAATAAATAAATGCAGGGTGCTAACCATCTAAGTGAAAATACAAGTAAAGACCTTGTAGTACGCATGGGAATGTGTAGGTTTGACATATGCTGACTTAATTCACCAATCGTGTTGACTGGCTAGTATATGTGTCATATGCCCCCGGACACACGGGTAGCTCTGCAATCGACCATCTCCGAAGAGCATGGTACGAAGGATAAGGACTCATGGAGGGGGTGTCCCATACGTCTACTAGTTATCTTTCCCGCCCAATGTAACTAAATGCCAAGTCATACTTTTTCCTGAGTTTTTCTGACAATATACTAATCCGTGATGCGTGTCACACGTACTGGTAGCTAATCAAATACGCAGCTCGCATCCCAATATGCATTGCAACCATGTTGCGTGTTCCCGTGATAGGGTTTAGGAGGATATGAGGATATCCTCTCAGATGTTGGTAGGTCTGTAAAATACTAAGTTATTTACACTTCGTGTCAACGTATTTGTTGACTGTACCTGAGGCAAGCTCAGGTACTCACAGTTATATGGAATTCAGAAAAAAGATAGCATATAACAGCATTTGAATTTAAAAAGTAACTTGGCAAGGTATACTTGCCTACTTCCTGACTGTGCTGGACAACTGATCCCATTGTCAAGACTGAGGGTCCTTGTGACAGGGGGTCACTGACTGTGCTGGAGATGTTTTCTGTTTAAGATGTTTACATGATTCGTAAATACCAATTTAATAAAAGGCATAATTATATAGTATATATTCTTATGTAAATATATACACATAATACATATATATATATATATATATATATATATATATATATATATATATAAGGTTCAAATATATATATTAGAGTATATATAAATACATATAGATATAGCATATATAGTATTAGGCATATATAGCACATATATAATAGATATATATATACTACATATAGATATAAAAGAAAATAAGCTGGAATAAAAAAATATATATATACATACATAAGTAGTATACATATATAAATAAAAATAAAGGGCATACACATATATATAATATATATGTATTCATATATAAGTAGTATATATACATATATAGATATATATATATATATAGATATATATATTTCCATATATATATTTATATAAAAGAAAGAGAAAGTGCAGAAAAATGAAATATATATATAGATACATATATATTAGATATATATCTATTTACATATAATAAAAGAAAAGAAAAGTATACATATATAATATACATATTATAGTATTGTATATTTATATAGATATAAATATAGATATACATATATTTACATATATATATATATATATATATATATATATATATATATATATATATATATATATATATATATATATATATATATAAGAGAAGAAAATGCTGAAATTAATATATATATATATATATATATATATATATATATATATATATATATATATATATATATATATATATATATTAGTATATAGTATATAGTATATATAGTAAAATAAAAATGAAAAGTATATATATATATATAGTTATAATATACATATACATATAATAAATACTATAAATAATATATATATACATATATATAGATATATATATATATATATATATATATATATATATATATATATATATATATATATATATATATATATATAAGAGGAAAAGGAAATACATATATATATTAAAGAAGATAAAATAATATATATATATATACATATATATATATATATATATATATATTCTGTATTAATAATAATAATTATTATTTATAATATATATATAATATATATTTAATTATATAGTAATACATATATAAGTATATATATAGATATACATATATTTTTATAATACATATATATATATATATAATATAAAAAAACAGAAAAAGAAAGATGAAAAATATATATATAATATTTATATATTATACTGTATAATATACACAGTATATTAGTATATATTATATATATAATAGTATTTAGATAATATATAAATACATATATATATATATATATATATATATATATATATATATATATATATATATATATATATATATATATATACATATATACATACATGTATATATAAATAATAAAAAAATCAAAAAAAAAAGGAAAATGCAGAAAATATATAAATACATATATGTACTGTATATACAGTATTATAGTATTTAATAATATATAATTAATTATATAATAACATATATATATATATTAATATATATAAATATATACATATATATATACATATACATATACGTATACATAAAATAATACATATACGTACATCAGAGGGGGGGGTACTGTTCCGGTCAGGCCGGTGGGGCCCTAGGCTCGTCGCCGGCGGGAGCACGGCGGCGGAGGAGGCGGCGGCTGGCCGTGGCGGTGGCTGCAACGGCAGCAGCAGCTAACAGCAGCAGCAGCAGTGCCGGCTTGCAGCGGGGGCAGCGGCGTCAGCGGCGGTGGTGCGGTCGGTGCAGGGCGGGGGATCGGCGGAGGAGATGGTGGCGGAGAGGTTGGTAGTGGTGGTGGGGGTCTACGGTGGCGGTGGAGGTGGCTGGAGGCGGTCGGGATGGGGGTGGTGGTGTAGTCGGGGAGAGGGGTCGGGGCGCTGTGGAGGTGATGGCGGCGGCTGTGGTGGTCGGGGGTGGCAGGGGGTTGGTCGGAACGGTGGAGGAGGTGGCGGCGAGGCGTTTGGGGGTGGTGGCGGTGGTCGACGACGGCCGGAGGCGGTGGTGGAAGTGGTTCGGGTGGTGGTGGCTGTGGGTGTTGGTGTTGGTGGAGTTGGGTCTGTGGCAGCCGTAGGCGGCGGAGGCGGTGGCCGGAGGGAGCGAGGCTTGGCCGGAGGGGAGGTGGGGTAAGGGCGAGGCTGTCGGCGGAAGTTGGTCGGAGGGGGTGACCGGAGTTGGGTGGTGTGAGGGTTGGAAGTGGGGAGGGGGTCGGGTTTTATAGATTAGGGGGAGTGGCAAGGTTAGTAAATAGGGGGAAGTTTAGGGGTGTTTTGGGTATTTTGGGTTTTTAGATTTTTATGCAGCCATTTGGATATTTATGTGGGTCCCACATGACACGTGTGCGGTCCACATTCACCAGCCAATGAGGTGATGCCACCTCATACTGGAAATTTGCATAAAAACCCCTGAAATTTCATAAATTGCAATTAGGTCCTAAAATAGGTATTTTGCGTAATTACGCAATTTGTCTGATAAATTACCCTATTTCCAGAAAATACTAAAATGCTCAGAATTAAGAGGGAAAAGCTGTAGGAGGGTCCTGAGGGGGTGGGGGTGATTCTGGGCAGGGGTAGGGCCTGGTTTCTTGGTGATACGGGTCATCGTATTTATTATTTAATAAATACTGCGCACGGTGTTCTATAATTATTTAGAGGCAGGTAGGGCCATAATTTTACTACGGTGCCAATATACTAATTGTAGTATATTTAAAGTAGAATATTAACGTATTTTTGTCTGGATAAAACAGGTGCCTGTTGGTCCTTAATCTCTAGGGGTACAGAGATGGTTAAAGAGCAAGAAATAAAATAGGAATTAAATACAAACTTTTGTAACGATACTTGTGCGTCTCAAACGAAGCTCAAAATTAAGCATCTGGGAGTTGCACAAAAATTAGGAAATTAGTTTAATAAGTCTAGGGCAGGTAGGTGAATTTTGTTTGGGAATTACAGCTAGTGTAATGCTCTAATTAATTATGTGAAGTACAGGTGCACAATCAATAGGATATGTAAACAAAATAATTTTTAAAAAGTTACAAAAATTCTAATTAGCTAAAATTAATCCTAAATTACTGAAATCTGGTCGAGGGAGTTTACAATCTACCCTCCTTAGAATATTTCGTCCTCGAAATAAAAACAGACATATAATGAAAATGAAATATTGTTTTGAAATATTAGGACATACCCTGGTTTGGAAATAGATGGGGGAAACGCTGTCGAATATCCTCTTCTCGTTCCCAGGTTGATTCACCTGGTGCATGATGTCTCCATGCAACACGAACTAGAGGGATAGTCTGGCCTCGCAACACCTTCTCGCTACGATCTAGGATCTCTACAGGTTCCTCCTGGTACGATAGGCTTGGGCCGACGGTGATCTCTGAATGGTTCAGTACATGACTCGGGTCTGGAATGTACCTCCTCAGCTGGGATACATGGAAGACGTCATGCACTCCTTCCAAAGTCTGAGGTAGGGCTAGCTTGTAGGCAACCTCTCCGATGCGTTCTAGTACATCGAAGGGTCCAATGTACCTTGGACTCAGCTTTCCTCTTCCTCCAAATCTGATAGTACCTCGGGTGGGTGAGATTTTTAAGAACACATGCTCTCCCACTTGGAACTCTAAAGGTCGTCGATGAACATTTGCCCAGTGCTTCTGTCTGTCTTGTGCAGCTCGTAGGTGTCCTTGTATCTTCTTTACCTTCTCCACCGTACGAACAACCAGTTCTGGTCCCAAGATCTGTCTTTCGCCAATATCGCTCCAGCATACTGGAGAACGACATTTCCTGCCATACAATGCTTCAAAGGGAGCCATTTGAATGCTCGCTTGATAGCTATTGTTGTAGGAAAATTCTACCAGGTGCAAATGATCTTCCCATGATCCGCTGAAATCAAGCATGCAGACTCTCAGCATATCTTCAAGTGTCTGGATTGTGCGTTCTGATTGGCCATCTGTCTGCGGGTGGTACGAGGTGCTGAACTTAAGGCGGGTACCAAGACTTTCTTGCATACTTTGCCAAAAGTAAGATGTAAATCTCGTATCTCTGTCAGATACTATGCTGACTGGTACTCCATGCAGACGCACTATCTCCTTCATGTACATGTCTGCCAAGACTTCGATAGATTGTCCGACTCTGAAAGGTAGGAAATGAGCAGCCTTTGTGAGTCTATCTACGATCACCCATACAGCATTACGACCACTGGGACTTCTTGGGAAGCCCGTAACAAAGTCCATCGTAATGTGTTCCCATTTCCACTCGGGTATTGGGAGGGGTTGAAGTAGACCTGCTGATATCTGATGTTCAGCTTTGACTTGCTGACACACCAGGCACTTTGCCACAAAGCGTGCTATCTCTCACTTCATTCCATGCCACCAGTAGTATTGTCGTAGATCTCTGTACATCTTTGTGCCTCCAGGATGTATAGAGTATGTTGAGCTGTGAGCTTCTGACATCAGCTCCTCACGAAGTTCTCCATTTGGAACATAAAGACGTTCTCCACATCTTAGAGTCCCATCTTCGTGTATGCGGTATCCTGTCTGGATTCCAGCCTCTGTTCTTTGTCGAAGCCTCTGAAATCTTGCATCTGCTGGTAGAGCAGCTTTGATTCTTTCGACCAATGTTGATTGTAGCTGGTAGTTTGATAATTGACCGTCAATTCCTGGCATAATGACCGTTATTCCCAACTTTTCTAGATCTTTCAGCAGACCTGGTTGGGTGATCATAAAGAATGCCGATGGTCTTCTGCTTAGTGCATCAGCCACTACATTAGCCTTTTCTGGATGGTACTGCAGATCGATCTCGAAGTCTGTCATTACTTCGAGCCATCGTCTTTGTCTTAGGTTCAGGTCCTTCTGAGTGTAGACATATTTCAGGCTCTTGTGATCGCTGAATATTTCCACTCGTTCGCCGTATAGATAATGTCTCCAAAGCTTCAGGGCGAAGATGACGGCAGCAAGCTCCAAGTCGTGAGTGGGGTAGTTCTTCTCATGAGTCCTCAATTGTCTTGAGGCATAAGCTACAACCTTCCCATGTTGCATTAAGACACAACCCAATCCTTTTCCGGATGCATCGCTATAGATGACGAAACCTCCGGATCCAGATGGTATGGTCAAGATGGGGGCAGTAGTCAGACGCTTCTTCAACTCATCAAAAGCTGTCTGGCATTCCTCAGACCAGATGAACTCCTGGTCCTTGCGGGTAAGACGGGTAATTGGCTCTGCGATTCTTGCAAAGTTTTCTACGAACCTCCGGTAATATCCGGCAAGTCCTAGAAAGCTTCTCACCTCTGAGACGTTGGTAGGGGTTGGCCATGTCTCGACAGATGAGATCTTTGCTGGGTCCACCGAGATGCCTTCTCCTGTGATCACGTATCCCAGAAAAGCGACACGATCAAGGAAGAACTCGCACTTGCTTAGTTTAGCATAAAGGCTCTCACGTCTCAGCGTCTCTAGCACTAGTCTCAAGTGCTCTTCGTGCTCCTCGTGGCTTTTTGAATACACCAAGATGTCGTCGATGAAGACTACCACGAACTGGTCCAGATATTGGTGGAAGACTCTGTTCATCAGGTTCATGAATACGGCTGGTGCATTAGTCAGTCCAAACGGCATCACCAGGAACTCGTAATGACCATAGCGAGTCCTGAATGCTGTATTTGGAATATCTTCTCTCCGTACTTTGACCTGATGATAGCCAGATCTCAAGTCTATTTTTGAGAATACCACAGCTCCCGTCAGTTGGTCGAACAGATCGTCAATTCGTGGCAAGGGGTACTTGTTTTTGATTGTCAAAGCGTTGAGGGCTCTGTAATCAATACACATCCGATATGTTCCGTCCTTCTTTGGTACAAACAACACTGGTGCTCCCCAGGGTGATGCACTAGGACGAACAAATCCCTTGATTTGCAGTTCTTCAAGTTGCAGCTTCAGCTCGTCAAGCTCCTTCTTCGCCAGTCGGTACACATTTGAGGATACCGGTGCAGCTTCGGGTATCAGCTCAATAGTGAACTCTACTTCTCTGTCAGGCGGTAGGCCTGGCAATTCCTCTGGAAATACGTCTTCGAATTCTGCAATGAGTTCTGGGGGTTCTACCTCCATTGCCATGTAAGTTCTAGGAGTCTGGCCTACTCCTTGCTCGATGGTACCTCGTACGTATTCGAACTCCGGGTGTCCTGGTGGTCTAAAGGTGATACTTCCTTTTCGGCAGTCTAGGATAGCATTGTTCTGGATTAACCAGTCCATGCCTAAGACGACGTCGAAATTTGGCATTGGGAGTACCAGAAATCGCGCTCTTAGTTCTCTACTAGAAACAACTATTAAACATGTTTCAATAATGTTGGTAACTGGAACAATACCTCCTCCAGTTAGAATTTTCCAGCACTTGGGTAGCGGGGAAGTGATTAGTTTGTGCATGGTTACGAAACTACTAGATATGAATGACAGGGTTGCGCCAGAATCAAATAATACGGTTGCAGGTAATGATGCAACTAAAATGGTACCTGCGATGGTTTCTCCTTCAGGTTCTTCGGCAACTGCAGCTAAAGCAAAGGCTTGTCCATGCCTTTGTCCTCCGGGTTGTTGTCTAGCCTTGAACTGGCTCTCCTGAATGGCCAGAGGTGGTCCCTTCTGATATCCTCCTGATGTGGAGGGTAGCATCTTTTGGGCAGGCGTTCCTGATTTCTGCCCGTTCTGAGGAACTGCATCTTTGCGTTGCGGGCAGTCCCTAGCCATATGTTGGCTAGCTCCACATATTAGGCAGAGTCCCTTCTTCTTTCTACAATCATTGATATAATGCCCCTTCTTGCCACAAAAGTGACAAGTCGGGAGTTCCTTCTTCTGGTAGGGCCCCGTCGTCTGATGCGTCTGATTTTGTGGACGACGGATAGGGCCTCCTGCCCCTTGCTGGTTTTTGGCCGGGAAGGTTGGATTTGAGCGTCTCGTTCCTCGGCCAATAGCTTCTTGTACCCTCGCTTCTGCAAGAACCTCCTCGTAGGAGATCCTTGACTGCGATGTCGTATACCTCTGAAGCTCGCAGGTGAGGCCGTGGTGGAATCTTTTGGCTTTCTCCAGCTCATTCGGTATCAAGATGGTACCGAATCGACTTAATCTGCTGAACTCCGCGTCGTAGGCGTCAACAGTCATGTTTCCTTGTTCCAAATGCAGAAACTGGGAGTATAAGGCATTTTGGACTGTTGCAGGGAAGTACTTGGCATTGAAGTGCTCCAAAAATTGTTCCCAAGTTTGATTCTTGTCGACGCTGCGCTCTATGGATTCCCACCAGTGATGGGCATTGCCTAAGAGTTGAGCTCTTACGGCGGTCATCCATAGATCGGGGGTAAGTTGCGAGCCTTCTAGCAGCATTTCTGTATTGGAGATCCAATCTGAGATCTCCTCTAGGGATTCGCTACCCTTAAAAGTTTTCGGGTTCATCTGGCGGAAGCCTTTGACTGTGCCCATTGGTTGGACAGGTGCTGGTGTTGGTGCTGGGGCAGTCGTTCTTTCCAAGGCCGCCATCAATGTCTGTCTCAAGGCCTCAGTCTGTTGCCACTGAGATTGTCTCAGGGCTTCAGTCTGCTGCCACTGAGTTTGCATCATAGCCTGGAGGAACTGGAATATCTGTGTTTGTCCTTCAAGTTGAGGTATCTGGGCAGGGAAGGCGGGAGGTGGTGGCAGTGGTGTTTCTGCCTGGGAGGTTTGCCCTTCATGCTGGGCTGGTGTTCCTGTCTGGACAGGATTCTGAGGAAGGTATGGAGTCATTGGGTAGACCAACATCCTTCTCGGGGATGGGTCCCTCGGGGTGGATGGGATTCCCTGGACTTCGGGCGAGGGGTCTGTTGCTGGGTCAGCCCCATCAATCGAATGTCCACCGGGTATGTCCATTTTTCTGAAGAAAATAGAATAAGAAAAGCATAAGAAATTTATAATTGATAATCAAGCAGGATGCAAAAAGTTTGATGAAGTCAGTGTGGATGAGACCTAGTATTTCTATCCTATAGCAGGCTTGCTGGGCATGTCATCATACCACTAGCAATAAACAGGACCTGCATGGGCCACCACTAAAACCATGTCACGTCCCAGTCCCAAAATGTGAGGAACCAGGTCACGTGGCATTGGCCAGCTGACACGTTACTAAGGGTTCAATCCATTCTTATGGACCCAAGGGAACGTGCTACGCTGTCCTAAAATACTACAAGTCTAATAAAGGCAAGTCTATCTCATCCACAGGAAATGTCAGAAAATAGTGCTGAAAATATATAATGCTGAGTCTGAAATATTACACAACTTGTGGAAACAAACCCACTGTCAAAATATAATAATAGTACAAAAAGGATAGACTAGGTATCGTCTATCTAGCAAAACATCTCCATCGCCTAAGAGAGCATCTCCTAGAATCAGGTAGATTCTGATGGTGTCTCCTCCAGTTCTTCCTCGGTGGCATGCCTGGTCTCCTGTCCTGGACCATACATCGTGGGGTAGTAGGCCTCATCTAAATCTGGAAGGGAACCAGGTCCTCAGTGGGACATAACAAGATACAGGAAAATAACATGCCAGGTATGAAATACTGAATAAATAAATAAATGCAGGGTGCTAACCATCTAAGTAAAAATGCAAGTAAAGACCTTGTAGTACGCATGGGAATATGTAGGTTTGACATATGCTGACTTAATTCACCAATCGTGTTGACTGGCTAGTATATGTGTCATATGCCCCCGGACACACGGGTAGCTCTGCAATCGACCATCTCCGAAGAGCATGGTACGAAGGATAAGGACTCATGGAGGGGGTATCCCATACGTCTACTAGTTATCTTTCCCGCCCAATGTAACTAAATGCTAAGTCATACTTTTTCCTGAGTTTTCCTGACAATATACTAATCCGTGATGCGTGTCACACGTACTGGTAGCTAATCAAATACGCAGCTCGCATCCCAATATGCATTGCAACTATGTTGCGTGTTCCCGTGATAGGGTTTAGGAGGATATGAGGATATCCTCTCAGATGTTGGTAGGTCTGTAAAATACTAAGTTATTTATACTTTGTGTCAACGTATTTGTTGACTGTACCTGAGGCAAGCTCAGGTACTCACAGTTATATGGAATTTAGGAAAAAGATAGCATATAACAGCATTTGAATTTAAACAGTAACTTGACAAGGTATACTTGCCTACTTCCTGACTGTGCTGGACAACTGATCCCACTGTCAAGACTGAGGGTCCTTGTGACAGGGGGTCACTGACTGTGCTGGAGATGTTTTCTGTTTAAGATGTTTACAGGATTCGTAAATACCAATTTAATAAAAGGCATAATTATATAGTATATATTCTTATGTAAATATATACACATAATACATATATATATATATAAGGTTCAAATATATATATTAGAGTATATATAAATACATATAGATATAGCATATATAGTATTAGGCATATATAGAACATATATATTAGATATATATATATACTACATATAGATATAAAAGAAAATAAGCTGGAATAAAAAAATATATATATATACATACATAAGTAGTATACATATATAAATAAAAATAAAGGGCATACATATATATATAATATATATGTATTCATATATAAGTAGTATATATACATATATAGATATATATATATATATATATATATATATAGATATATATATTTCCATATATATATTTATATAAAAGAAAGAGAAAGTGCAGAAAAATGAAATATATATATAGATACATATATATTAGATATATATCTATTTACATATAATAAAAGAAAAGAAAAGTATACATATATAATATACATATTATAGTATTATATATTTATATAGATATATATATAGATATACATATATTTACATATATATATATATATATAAGAGAAGAAAATGCTGAAATTAAATATATATATATATATATATATATATATATATATATATATATATATATATATATATATATATATATATATATATATATATACACATATATATTAGTATATAGTATATAGTATATATAGTAAAATAAAAATGAAAAGTATATATATATATATATATATATATATATAGTTATAATATACATATACATATAATAAATACTATAAATAATATATATATACATATATATAGATATATATATATATAAGAGGAAAATGAAATACATATATATATTAAAGAAGATAAAATAATATATATATATATATACATATATATATATATATATATATTCTGTATTAATAATAATAATAATTATTTATAATATATATATAATATATATTTAATTATATATTAATACATATATAAGTAAATATATAGATATACATATATTTTTATAATACATATATATATATATATAATATAAAAAAAACAGAAAAAGAAAGATGAAAAATATATATATAATATTTATATATTATACTGTATAATATACACAGTATATTAGTATATATTATATATATAATAGTATTTAGATAATATATAAATACATATATATATATATATATATATATATATATATATATATATATATATATATATATATATATATATATATATATATATATATATACATATATACATACATGTATATATAAATAATAAAAAAATCAAAAAAAAAAAAGGAAAATGCAGAAAATCTATAAATACATATATGTACTGTATATACAGTATTATAGTATTTAATAATATATAATTAATTATATAATAACATATATATATATATTAATATATATAAATATATACATATATATATACATATACATATACGTATACATAAAATAATACATATACGTACATCAGAGGGGGGGGTACTGTTCCGGTCAGGCCGGTGGGGCCCTAGGCTCGTCGCCGGCGGGAGCACGGCGGCGGAGGAGGCGGCGGCTGGCCGTGGCGGTGGCTGCAACGGCAGCAGCAGCTAACAGCAGCAGCAGCAGTGCCGGCTTGCAGCGGGGGCAGCGGCGTCAACGGCGGTGGTGCGGTCGGTGCAGGGCGGGGGATCGGCGGAGGAGATGGTGGCGGAGAGGTTGGTAGTGGTGGTGGGGGTCTACGGTGGCGGTGGAGGTGGCTGGAGGCGGTCGGGATGGGGGTGGTGGTGTAGTCGGGGAGAGGGGTCGGGGCGCTGTGGAGGTGATGGCGGCGGCTGTGGTGGTCGGGGGTGGCAGGGGGTTGGTCGGAACGGTGGAGGAGGTGGCGGCGAGGCGTTTGGGGGTGGTGGCGGTGGTCGACGACGGCCGGAGGCGGTGGTGGAAGTGGTTCGGGTGGTGGTGGCTGTGGGTGTTGGTGTTGGTGGAGTTGGGTCTGTGGCAGCCGTAGGCGGCGGAGGCGGTGGCCGGAGGGAGTGAGGCTTGGCCGGAGGGGAGGTGGGGTAAGGGCGAGGCTGTCAGCGGAAGTTGGTCGGAGGGGGTGACCGGAGTTGGGTGGTGTGAGGGTTGGAAGTGGGGAGGGGGTCAGGTTTTATAGATTAGGGGGAGTGGCAAGGTTAGTAAATAGGGGGAAGTTTAGGGGTATTTTGGATTTTTAGATTTTTATGCAGCCATTTGGATATTTATGTGGGTCCCACATGACACGTGTGCGGTCCACATTCACCAGCCAATGAGGTGATGCCACCTCACACTGGAAATTTGCATAAAAACCCCTAAAATTTCATAAATTGTAATTAGGTCCTAAAATAGATATTTTGCGTAATTACGCAATTTGTCTGATAAATTACCCTGTTTCTAGGAAATACTAAAATGCTCAGAATTGAGAGAGAAAAGCTGTAGGAGGGTCCTGAGGGGGTGTGGGTGATTCTGGGCAGGGTTAGGGCCTGGTTTCTTGGTGATACGGGTCATCGTATTTATTATTTAATAAATACTGCGCACGGTGTTCTATAATTATTTAGAGACAGGTAGGGCCATAATTTTACTACGGTGCCAATATACTAATTGTAGTATATTTAAAGTAGAATATTAACGTATTTTTGTCTGGATAAAACAGGTGCCTGTTGGTCCTTAATCTCTAGGGGTACAGAGATGGTTAAAGAGCAAGAAATAAAATAGGAATTAAATACAAACTTTTGTAACGATACTTGTGTGTCTCAAACGAAGCTCAAAATTAAGCATCTGGGAGTTGCACAAAAATCAGGAAATTAGTTTAATAAGTCTAGGGCAGGTAGGTAAATTTTGTTTGGGAATTACAGCTAGTGTAATGCTCTAATTAATTATGTGAAGTACAGGTGCACAATCAATAGGATATGTAAACAAAATAATTTTTAAAAAGTTACAGAAATTCTAATTAGCTAAAATTAATCCTAAATTACTGAAATCTGGTCGAGGGAGTTTACACTCTGACACAGAGCTTTGGCACCCTTACTGGCCCTTCGAGAAAATACTGCTATGGTTTCTTGTCACTGATCCTGTAGTAGTCTCAGCCTGAGTATGAATAATAACTCTCACTTGCATGATCACTTAGCTGGTTTAGTTACTTACCCTGTTGTTTCTTTATTTCTGCACTGCATTATATTTTGGCATGTTTTATCTGTACCTTGCTATGTCCCCTGAGGACCTGGAATGGATTATGTCCCCAGATTTAGCAGACGAGATCTACCCAGAGGTGTACGGAACAGGGGCACTACTCGGAGCAGTACCGGAAGACGAGGTGACGCTGAGGACTTCTCCTGAACAATTGCTTCGCCCTGCTCAGTCTGATGGCAAATAGACTTTATTTCCTGTTAATTGAACTCTTTATTTCCTGTCTTTGAGAACTTGTGTAAACAGACTTAATATCGGATTGTTCTCCGATTTTATTTACTTTGATTGTTGTTGTTAATATTTCTTTTGCTGATGTTGCTATCTTATATCTGTGGATGAGAATAGTAAAACCCTGACTGATGTAATACAGCTTAAGTATGCTCGATGGATCCATTAAATTGGATTTGTCCATCGGTGCATGCTGCTGGCCATTGCCACGTGTCCAGCCCCTCGATATTTTGGGACTGGGGCGTGACATGTTTCCACCCAACTATCACCCTTAGATACTTCTTATTGAGATCTAATTTCACAGATACTGGTTATTTATTTATATTTGATTTTCGTGGATGAGAATTAGATTATACCCTGTGACTTGTGACATAACTTTATACCACTTGTGGATTTGATATTCATATTACAGCGTACGTGTGGATTTGGTTTTCATATATTGGAGTTGCCATATCCATGCGGCTGGCATGCTTACGTGTCCTAGTCCTACGTATTTTTGGGATTGGGGCGTGACACGTGGTGCCCTAACATCATGAAGATCAAGTGCAAGACATCCTAGATCTATTAGAAAGTAAACAGGTAATTTCCTTTCATTTTATTTTTCATATAATACCTCAACTCTTGTAGCTTATTATTAATGTTAGTAAGTCAATAGTTATCCTAATAACCCAGGCACTTGTATTTCGAACAGGACCTGGATTCAGATATTGATCTTTGGACCCAGCCTGATACAGATTTTGTCACCCTCATTTAGATCCTGTTATAGTTTTAGGATCACTACTGTTGTTGCTGAGATTCGTGCCAGCACCTATCACAGCTTAACAAGGGTTTAAAGCAATTGACCCACGTAATTGATCTGGAACTCAATGAAATAACCATAGTTTGAAGTATCGGCCGATACTGATCCGATATGGCCGATACCGATACAGTTTGGCATGTCCCGATCCGATACCGATATTAGAGGTCTCTTTTTCGGTCATTTCGGCAAAGATAATTGAATTAAAAAGACCAATTATCAATGGTATAAAAGCATACTAAGGTTGTAAAAGCATATAAAAGAGAGAAAAATATCTATCGCATATAAATCAATCGACAAGGGTGACTACTATTTCATTCAATTTCAACAATACTAAGAAACAACACTGAAAATACTTTAAATTATGCATAAATTTATAAAATATATTTTCTAAAATGTTAATAATTTACTAATAGTTGTTTGCTTTCCGATACCAAAAAATTCGATACTCCGATCCGAAACCGCCGATACTACCGATACTGCCTATCCCGATACTCATAAGAATGGCCCGATACCGATATTGATACTTCAAATAACTATTTAATGGATAAATATGACATGACAAACCAAATTACAGCCTTTTGTGTTATCGTTTCCTATTACCAAACCAAGTCCACAACCAATTCATCCATATCATTTCCTATTATATCTGATCATCTTTGCATTTTGTCTTGCCAGATATGTTTAGGTTTTTTGTTTTCATTTCAAATAATATCAATCTATATCCATGCTGTGAAAACGAATCTGGGTATGGTAATAACCATATCCAAACCTATCTGATCGATTGCATCCCTATTGTAATGGTCGTATATAAGAAGTATGTCTCACTTCATACTCCGGAAATTGAACTGATAAAATGTTGGGAATCCATTGGAAACTATGATGTTAGGTTAATCCTTGACTATAAAATCCTAGTTGACTCCTTTCATAACACATTCTCTTGACATTCTGCTGCAGAACTGGACCCGTTTGACATGATTTATCTTGGCCCTTTAGGTTGCCATTGTAAATCATCACTTGACAAGTCTTCATGAATAAATTCCACTAGTTAGGTATAGTTTGGCAAGTATTTATCTTGCAAACAAAGAAATTTAATAAATTAATTATCCATGTTTTTTATTTTCTTAAATAGCTTATTTAAGTCAGAAATAGTTTTCATTCCCTGTTCTTGAACGTTGTGATTCACTATTCCTTAGGAACTAACAACATGGCTAAAATGTCTGCTTTCTGGTGATACTCTAGAATGGATTGAAGTTTGAAATTCAAAGACAACTCTTCATTCATGAGAAGCCTACATTTATAGGAGCTAGTCATTACATCCTCCTTTAGTCCAAGCGATGCGAAACTAAAGTGAGGTATACAATAATAGTTAAATGACAATCCTCAACAAGATGGTAAATGGATATCAATCATTCCCATCTTGGATAACAACCGAGTAAACAAAGGTCTACGCAGTGGTTTGGTGAGGATATCTACCAGTTGAGCTGAAAAAGACATGTAATATAATAGGAAAACTTTCTTTTATGCCACTTTCTCCCGAATAAAGTGACAATCTATTTCGATATGCTTAGTCATGAAAGACCGGATTCTCAGCAATATGGATCGCCTTGTTGTCACAGTAGAGAGTAGCTCGAGAGGAGGGGATGACTCCAAGATCTGTAAGGAGTGAGTTGAGCCAAATCAAATCAGAGATAACATGTGTGATAGCTATATATTCAGCCTAAACAGAAAACGAGCAACTATATTTTACTTTTTATTCTACCATGTATCCAAATTGTCTCCCATGAAGACAAGGTAACCGCTGGTAGAGCGCACGAATTCAACATATGCAAAGACTGTGAGCGACAGTGTAGAAGGTCGATAAAAAAAGTCATGTCCAGGAGTTCCTTTTATGTAACGTAAAATCCTTTCAACCACCTGAAGATGAGAGGTCAAAAAAATCTACATAAATTGGCTCGCCGTACTTAAAACGTAGCAATGTCTAGACGAGTGACAATAAGATAAATTAGCTTCTCAATCAAGTCATCTATAGCATTTTGGGTCAGATAGAGGAGGATCTGATAAATAGCTTAATCTGATAATTTGACTATGGAATCCCTTGGTATGTTTGCTGGTATGCAACCTAGGAATGTTTTCTCATATAGAAGATCCAACGCATATTTATCCTAAGAAAGCTGCAACTGTTTGGAACTCCGCGATACCTCAAGAACAAGAAAGTATCTCAATGGCCCAAGGTCCTTTGTATGAAAATGAAAGGTTAAGTGTTCTTTCACGTTGGAAATGACAGAAGAACCATCTCCGTAGATGATTATGTTATCCACATAAACAAGTAAGATGGCTATGCTTCTGAAATAGTAAAATAGGTCTTTTTCTCAAGAAAAGTACCATCACAAGATACAACCACCTTTGAAGTAGTTGAAGCAAAACAAACATAACAAGATATCGCGGCCTCGAGTAGATAAGGAGGTCGGTCACGCTATGTTATCCGGACTCTCCACTTTAAGGAGAAGTACCCATGTCGACCCTATTGGGCATGTGTATGGATATGAAATCCGTATTGGATCCTCCATGGTGACAATCAAAAGACTGGTAGTGAAGTAGATAGTCTATTCAAATGTGGTAGTGAAGTAGATATTTTAATATGTTAGACTGGTAGTAAAGTAGTAAGGGAGCTGAAGGGACGGCCTCTTAGGGACTTATTTAACTAGTTCAGTAAAGTTTACTATTAGATTATAATTACATGTTGCCTTTATATAAAATCTTACAAATTTAGTTGCATGATGTATCTTTTTATGAAATAATTTTAAATATATTTATTTTAATAGTCATATCTCCGTACTCATATCTAAATTTTGGATCCTTTTTAGCCGAGTCCGTGTGTCTATCAATTATGAGTTTGAATGATCCGACTCTTGGATATGTACCCGACATCTGTACCCGAGTCCAGGTAACATAACACTCATGAGCAATACCCCAGCTTCCGGGAAAAGAATCGAAACTGCCTCATCTAGACTAAAAGTTGAGTTATGCTTTAGAGAGAACTAGGGAGCAGACGTCCTCAAAAGTAGACGGTAATTGAGCCAAGAGAAGGACGCCAATAAGGGTCTCTCGTTGTTGGCGAGTAACAACGAGATCAGAGGAGATCGGCTAAAAGACATTATATTGTTCAAAAAGGCCACTAAAGAGGCACCAAAGTCCTACAAATCTTCTCCAGATACGGCCGTATTGAAGATGTTCAAATGTCATAGAGTTTCTTTTTATCATCTTCAGACGAGTACATGGACTGAAGATGCATCCAAAAAATTTGGTAGTTTTCAGAGACATAATAGAGTTATAGCAATGAGCATCAATAGAGTTAGACAACCAAAAAATTTCCATGTTGTTATTCTCAAATCAAGAGACATATTGGGGATCCTTGGAGTCCAGTACTGACTCCGTCAAGTGACGATGGATGCATTTGTTGTTTAAAACCTTTTAATGCAATATTGGACCATTGCAAGTAATTCTTTGCCTTGGAGAGGGAGATCGTGTATATATATATGAGTCATAAAATTGTCTTGAAATCGAATAAAGAGGAAGAAGCATCAAGATGGACACCCTTTGTCGTCGTCGAAGGCCATGGTCAAGGGTGCACAAGTCAACAAAATAAGGATTGTTGTCCAACTCACTCACCAACATGTAAGAGATCAAAGACGTCAAGCACCATGTCAAAGTAGATCAGCTTCTAAGAGATGAGATCCAAGCGAGAGACCTCAAGCAAGCACAAACCAAGCCAATAATGCATATGGCGTTGATGAGCCATAGAGATCAGGGATGGATGGAGAGAGAGAGAGAGAGAGAGAGAGAGAGAGAGAGAGAGAGAGGTGGTTTGGAGAAGCCATAAAGGACGACTAGGTTAGGAAGGAGCTTGAAGGAAGTGTTGTAGCTTCGTCGTACGCATTGGTTGTACCCTCGCTATAGGCTTCAATAGTAGCCTCGTTGTAAGAGGATGTCTTGGCCTTGTAGAAGGCTGTACCTTTAGCTATGTGGGAGTTGGTGTTGGCTTTAGCTCTATCGAAGGAGTTAGTTCCGCCAAATGCTTTTTTAAACATAGCCTTGCCGTCGGCTAATCCTGAAGGGTTAGCTTCACCGAAAGCTATGGCAGACATTTGGTTCCCAAGTTTAGCTATAGAAGTGCCTTTGATCAAAGCCGAGGGAAAGAGAAAATATTTTTGAAGTTAGGGTTCTCTCCTAATTTTCACAACTCGGATACCATGAAATTCAGAAAGAAGTTTTAATTTATTTATCTGAATAAAACATGAGAATCCTTGATACATTTATATGACCAAGTCATGACATCTTCCTTTAGCCTAGATGATGTGGGACAAAAGTGAGGTATGTAATAATAGCTAACCGACAAAGTTTAAGCATAAATATTGGTTGTGGGAACTAGTAGCAATACTTGTGTCATTGTTTTCGAGAAGTGCGCTAAGGAGCAATAGGTTTAGGGTTGGGTAGGACAAACTTGGTCAAAATTCTCTAAAATTTGATGGTTTTGGATGATAGGCTGGGTTAGTTTGAGATTTCTTTCATTCAATACGAACTTTGGGTTTGAAGTGGAGGGGAGAAAAATCTAAGAAATAATCATTACATACATCATAGGAGCCTTTAGCTGCCGTGACATATGGTTATGTTGTTGTTGCACATAATAGGACACATGAACATCTGTTGTTCTGCTTTAGGACCCGTTTGACATCCTAGAACTTAAAAGACAATCAGGATGCCCCAAAACACAAAAAAAAGTGAAATTATATAAAAGAAATTATAAAATGCCTTTTTCCTAGTTTTTACCCACTCTGAGTCATAATTGGTCCAATGTTGAAGTTTTATTGTTTATATTATTGAATTTATCGTAAGCTTATGAGTTTTGAGATTATGTTAATAATATTGTGTCACTTCATCTTGATACTAATGCTTCTTATTTATCTAGAGGGGTCTTAGTTCTAGGGTTTTAGGGTTTTTGTTGAAGTAAGATGATATATGATTAGTAATACGAGTAAATGAACAGTACATAATTGGATGGTCCAAACAGACCAAAACCAACCACTACCATATCTTGATAGGACCAAAGTCCAGAAACTCGAAAACTAGTCACAAGTGTTTTAATCAAATGATAATAAATAGTCACTCTGCAATTTTGATCCAGAGTGGGATTGAAAGTGAAGAAATTGGTGTCTTTAAGGTTAATTTATTCTGTAATTCAATTCAAATGTTTGAATTTTGGGACTTTTGGAGTTTTTCTCTCAAGTATTTCAAAAGCTGATAAGTACAAGCTTATGCAGCATATTTTGTGTTACAATTGCCTAACTAGATGACATGACACATGATATTTCAAAAATTTATACTTCTTAATCATATAAATTGAGTGATCAAATAAGGCACAACTATCCTTCAAAATATAATCTTACAAATTATAACACATGCACAATCTCCTCTATTTATATTAAATTATAAAAAAACTCTTTTTCTTATTTTTTCTGATTTTATTTGCATAATATTTTGAGGCTACAAGAGGTAGAATATGGGAATTTAGACCAAATCTGTTCTTAAACTCAATTTATGTATGTTAAAGTGATATTGCCCTTATGATTATGTTTGGTTAAAGTGAATATTGATATTTCCCTTATGACATAATTGAACTTAGAAATCTCTTTATAGACCTCTAATCTATATTACACAAACGTGTACAACACGAACATGTTTCGACACGGTGACACGGATGTGACAACGCTTTTGGCATGTTCATGTGTGTTTTGGAGTGTCTATGTCATGTCCAACACGATACAGCACTAAAACGGTGTCAATTTTAGAGTGTCCGTGCTTCCTAAGCCTCTATTAGGGCTAAATTGATGAAAATGATTACTGTATATTCTTCGAAACCCCAAGTTTTATAAAAGTTATGTTGCTAGTGTTGTACAATCACGTAATATGTACAGAACCAGAAAAGATCTTTATAAAGCCTGTAATTAATTACGGTCTTTCATGGAAAAAGTTGAACTCTAAACAAGATGTATAGTGCTTACTGGCAAAGACACAAAATAAAAACTATTTTCAGGATGTGAATCAAACTTTTTTCTTGCCATAATATTCAATTCCTATTATTATCAAGGATACAGTTCGGTTCCTAAATATGTAAAAATATAAGAGAGAGATCTCCCTCTTCATTGAAACAAATGAGTTGGTTGTTAATACAGTACATGAAAAAAAAAAAAAACTAAATTAGCCAAACTTTCCTGATGTGATAATCCAACCAATCTTCCTTGCACAATGGAAAGAGCCACCGGCTTCTTTCTCCATCAAACCAAATTTGCCAAAAGAAGGGAAGTATTCATTATCGTGAGAGGAGCAAACATTGATCGAGAAGAAAATCAATGAAGTGAACTTTCTACAAGCTAAAGGAAAATCTTTTCTTCTTGTATAGATGACTTTAAATGGGTTTCTGATAATTTTGATGCATGTTACAAGAAGATTGTGGTTTTCTTCATGGTGAGTTGTGTGTGCATGATAGAATATTTAATTGAAAATCACATGTGCAAGTTTTCTTTTCAACATTACAAACTTTCCTTTTGCATAAATCTATATGAAAAGTATAGGATACCATTACTTAATCTCCGTATTTTGTTGAATGAGTTGCACTGACTACATTTGTTGTGTCAACAGATTATAGAAATTAAGTTGTTGTTTACAAACTTGTAATGAAACTTGGTGTTTGCATGCATGCATGCATATTCGATTCGAAGAGTCCCAAACTGTGAGATTTCGGAGAATATTTGATTTCATAATTTTGTCTGTTCCATTTTTTGACCATATTTTTTTACTTTTCAATGCTGGTTCTTGATTTTCATACTTTTTACCTGTATTGCTATTAAGGCCCTATTTGTTGCATTTAACGTGAGATAGGAAATTCATAAAGTATCCTATGCATTTCCTGACTTTTCTTATCTCCATTCCAAATTTCCACTCGAGTCTCATTCCTCCTCTTTTTTACAGTGCTTGTTGACATCAACCAATTGAATGTAACTTTGTGCATTCAAAAACAACAGTAACAAGAGCAAAGGGCTTAGAAATGAAAATTTGGAACAAGACATGCAGAGGCCAAGGCTTCCTTGTAGATACGATGGGCACTGCTACAATCACATATACTGCCCAATGTTAAAATTTTGACATTTTCTTGAACTACAGCATTGAAAATTCCTGATGTACATAAGAAAATCCCTGGTTTGGATATACCAGCTTCCATGAAAATTACCCCTTAATTGTTCCAACTTGGGTGGGTTTGGCATTTTTGAAGCCTCCAAAAGTTCCTAATCATAAGCAGTTTGCTGTCATAAGCTGCAAGGAGTTGAGAAGCATGCAATTCAAAGGAAGATGCATATGGTTATTGAAAAGGGCAATGCTGCTTCCTCAGCATAACACAGATGGCAAGAAAAGTGCAGTAACAACCATGGAATCAGAAGATTTTTTTAGTTCAAAAGCTGGTGAATATTTTTTTCCTTGCCCAGATTTTGCAGTAGCTGTTATATTGAGTAGCCTTCACATGAAGTATATAACAAGAAGATGAGGCAGTTGCATTTTGAGGACAAGAACGATGTGTTTTCAGCTAGACATTTACAGAACAAAGAGTTGAATGCTGCAGTTACTTTGACCACAATCTCTCTATGAACTTAAGAATGTTTTGCCTGCAGATGAGCGTAATATACAACAAATGCTCGCTGCTCGTGATGCCCCGAGAACTACGAACGCAGGAGAAATGGAGATTGGTGTCAACTGTGAACTCTTGTGGCTGGAATATGGTCAACGGTGGCATGCAATCGAAAATTCCATTTGTTGACAATAGATGCACCAAAATATTCCCGGAAATGTAGGTACCTGCACCATGAGGCCACTGTCAAGCTTCAGGATGTTGAAAAGAAAAGCAGCCCTCGTGCGCCACATGAAAAAGCCAACTGCCCATGTTCTCATAAATCCCATAGCACCAATATGCTTGTACTCTAAATTGAAAAAACTCATTCAACAGGGCTGAGGACCCTTCCAGAGGATGACCTTTTAGTCCTAGTATGTTGGGAGCAAACATCCAGATTGTTTACAGGTTCATATTCGATTGTATCTATATAGTTCCTTGGTTCATGTTATAAACTTCCATGAACCTGTGTTGGTAGCTTCAAAAAACACATTTTCTCATCTTCCACTGAGGAAACTCTTATGATCCAAATCCAATACACCTTCCACTGCAATAATTCTGATGTAACTCCATTGACCAACACCTACCGCGACGCCTTCACAAGTATCCGACGAGATGACTAGGGAGAGACTATAATTTTTTGTGGGCTTGTTCTGGATCAGGGTATAGCCTTTTCTCGTGTTGCTGCTCTTGTCCGAACTCAAAACCTCCAAAGTGGCTGCCCATGCAGTAAAATGCACGATATCATAAAACATTCTACGGAGGAAACTTGTGGACAAACATATTAGATAATCAAAGAGTTTCATCAGTTGAAAAAGTATTCTAGTTAAATAGAAAACAAAATACTCCTCTTCAAATAAACTTGAATCAGAAGGCACAGAGGCAGCTCAAGAATTATCCCAATATAACAGAACAATAACATCATAACATCTTGATATGATCCAAGATTTGATCAACTGTACATGTATATATTGTTGAAGAAAAGAGAGCATGAAACAAGAGACAATAAACAATTACCATACCAATAATATTACACAAAAATAACAAACAATATTTATAGCCAGTAGCAACGCTAACCATAACCTTATCTACTTGCAAGACATATCATGGATCGAGTTACTTGCGTACAAGGTAGTCAAAGGCGCAAGGCGCACTCAAGGCGCAAAGGGTCCAAATCGTCCGAGGCGCAAGGCGCACTTAAGGCGCGCGCCCGAGCGACACGAGACGCAAAAATTATATATATATATATATATTCACATCAGATTTCTACATTGATAAACATGTGTGCTTCAAATTCTCCCATGTCTAGGTTGCAATCACTTTGAATTAAGTGAGTGAGAGAGAAAACAATAAGAAAAAAGTACATGAGTTCAAAAAATAGTCTAAAAATAGTACAACAGTTAAAAAAATAGTCTAAACATGTTATTTTTTACAAGATTTTCAAGACGCGCCTTAGCTATTCCAAGGCGCTCGGAAAAGGCGCACCTAGGCGCGCCTTAGGTGCGCCTTAAGAATTGTGCCTCGCCTGGAGTGCCTTGAGGCGCTACCCCTGCGCCTAGGAGCAAGGCGCGCCTTTGACTACACTGCTTGCGTATCGTGTAACGTATCGTGTATAGTATGGTACAAGAAAGAGTTAACGTTTATACTTCTAAATCCATATAGGAACATGATTAAATATAATTTCTCATAATATTTTTATTTGTTTCATCGTTATAGGTATATCTAGTTCCAGAATCCAGATTCTTAAGTATACATTAAACTCTGTTAAAAGAGCCGATACTAACAACATAGACCAAAATTTAGCAATCACCCCTTGCCCAACACCCCCCACCCCCCCCCCCCCCCCCAAAAAAAAAACTACCACCCACCACATTTTCAAGCTTAAATCCTCCCTCAAAGTGACGCTCAAGAATTCACTTTGTACTGTTGTTGTAAATGATAGTTATCTAAAAATGTGATCCAACTTATTTGATGCAACTGTGAATTTCTGAATATAAACGCTTTCAAGATCAAAGATGATGTAGAAAGCACAAGCAATCAGTGAGCACTCGGCAAGGGCCGTATATGACATAAGCACTCTAAATGTCCGTGTTGTCATGTCCATATTGTGTCGTGTCATATTTGTGTCCACGCACCATGACATCTGACTGACTATTGCTGTATTGGTAAGAACATAGTTGTTTGTTTTGGGAATTTTTCATTATCATGATCACAATATCTCTAAGTTTAATAGTTTATAAATGTATTTATCTAGATAAAAAGCACTTAATATAGCGCCTCAAAACTAAAGCAGTCTCCCATTCAATAGTAGCATCAAAAGATCAAGATGGTACTAAAAAAAATCTCAATGTAGAGGAATTCTTCAGTTCTGTATGTTGAGAATCAACCACTTTCACATTCCATCATTATGCCATTGGTTAATAAACTGCATGAAATATACGTGATTCACTGTGATACTTTCTTATCTGTCATTAGCAAATTAAGATTCAACTATAAACCTCATAAGCAATAAATCAATCACCTTAAACATTATATCAGCAAAGCTTCATGGTTCGTCATGTTTCTCACAGCTTTCTTTAACCAGCTTGATAAAAATAAATATCTTAATTAATATGACCTCATAGACCAGCAAGCGCAGTCTGAACAATACTCATTCAGGAATAGTATATTACCTGCAATATCAGCATTGCGTCAGCGTAAGAAAGCCAGGGAATTGCAATTCCCCCAAAACACTTATGCTCCATCAACTCCCTAAATGTTACCTTGATCCTATTCCTGGTATGAAAAGGATGCCAAAATATATTTACTGGTTGCCACGAACCAATTAGTTTATCTATGATGCATGTGACTGATGTCGACGCCTCATAAATTTCCTCGTTCGGAATTTTGTTGGTTTTCTTGCTCTGACAACCCCCTTTGCCTTCAATTTCTCAAGCTTTTCTTTCCTACCTTCTATATCTGCTTTGATGACTTTATCTCTGCTCTCTGCTGACAATAGAGCCAATCTAGCAAATTTCTTCGGCCTTACTTGTCCTAGTCGTTCAGAGATATCTTTGAAGGCTGGAACTAGAGCAGCTCTCATGAAATATCCTTCAGCAAGCTTCATTGAATTCGACTTGGGAAGGGTTGTTGCATCTTTCAATTCAAGTTCCATGCAGAATGAGGAGTCCTTAAGCCACATCCGAAGGGAATGAGCTTTGGCTACAAGAACTCCGCTGCGAGTTTTACATGGAAGAAATGGTGATCCCATTTCCCACAAAAATGCCTTCAGAGTACTGTTTAGGGAAACCATGTTATACTCAGCAGTCCCTGTAATTAGGGCAACAGACTTTTGCGACTCAGGGGAACCCTGCAATGAAGCATCCTGATGCAAAATATAACAGTATTGTGAGGGTTGCTCGCTCTCCAACATGTGATGCAGAAGTTAAAAGTATATTAAAATCCATTTTAGAAAGTGTATCCAGAATAGTTTGAAATAACATAATGAACCCTAGAATCACCATTCTTTTTAGTGAAGGAGAACCAATTTCAATAAGAAGGAAAGCTGGTACAATATTGGATTAACTAGAAAATGAAAAAGTATTCTCTTGGGATATCAAGAAACAACTTGTCACATAAATAGCCACATTCAGACTAGGGTGTTTATACCTATCCCATTGATGGATGCACTATCCCATTCCTGGAGAGAAGTGAATTTATGAAACTTCCCCACAAACATTTAAAACTTCCTCGCAGATAATTTCTTGAAGACAATCCTCTGGATTCCAACAATAAAGACCCAATATAGGATGGACTCCTGACGATCTAGTTGATGGTTACAACTTCTAATGTCCTTTTGCCATAGTTTGACTATGATTAGCTGCAAGACAAAAGCCTTACTCTTATATGTATGTCATCCCGCACTATGCCCACTCATATGCACTGGGAGACAAATCCTCTGCACATTACTCCAGCTGAATAAGTTAAGTAGCACAAATCAGACATGCCCTTTTGATATAAGGGATTGGCTTTATCATGATGTGACTTCTTTTAGAACTTTTTAGCTTCATTTATCTCAATGATTAACAAGATATCTAGAACAAATTAAAATCCAAAGCATGCGACTTTGTGTCAAATTCCTAGCTGAGGAAACCAAAGAGAAGGAAGTCTATAGTGATATAAGACTAAAAGATGACTGCATTCAAATTGCATTATTGTTTAAGAAGAAATTATATACACAACCTATCTGTTGCTTTTTTTATTGACAAGCACTTTTTGTATCGACAAGCAGTATAAGCAACATAAAGCAAGTTGAGCTCTATTGGGTTTGATTTTCTCTATATTGTAGAAGTGAGATGCAAAGACGGCCATACCGGCTTCAAAGACTTACAAATTGATTCACAGTCGTTATTCACATATAGCATAGATACAGATATAAAGACAAAAATAAAGTTCTAAAGAAGGAAAATATGTCATAAGAAGTTACTTACTTGCATGTGGTCAAGCCATAAAGTAAGACCAACAAGGGCAGCACCAGCAGATAACTTCCTAAAATCAGCTCCCCAATCCTTCTCCGCAACACTGCATTATGCCTTATGTTATCAAGTGTAACTAATAAGCATATCCAAGATAAGAAATCTGCAATAAGTCACTGTGACTAGACAACAATGAGTTGATAACTCTAATGTAGAAAAGGAGAAATCCTCAGGAACCCCGCATAAGCCCGCATAATGCCTTTGATTATCAAATTCAAATGGGCAAGTATCCGTACAATAAACAACTACTAAGAACTACAAATAGAGTTAAAGTATAATGTGTTGAAAGGCTAATAGGCATAGTTAGTTCTTTATTTCCAGTTCCATGAATATTACATTTTGTATAAGGGTTTAGAATGTCAAAGAGGTTTTAGATATACGCAACTCTCTTATAAAATGGAAATTCTCCGGGTCTGCATCGTGGCTCTTGGCCCCTGATTTAAGTCAAGGGAACATTCATTTTTTTGTAATCACCTTGGACACAGCTACTGTAATTTTTTCAGTAATATCATCAAAAAGTTTTCCTTTCGACATGAACCCAGGTGTCCTCTCCATCTTATTGTGTATAGATCAGCAGTCCCCCAATAAGTACACCAGTTCACATGATACACTGATAACCCAACATTTACAACCCTAGTCTTTTCACTGATATTTGCATATATGCCCTGAAAAAGTTCCCTTTTGATACATGCTCGTAAACAACTGCAAAGTTTGCATAACTCTCTTATTCAAATAAATTTACTCTTATTTCTTACATCCAAATACTGACAACCTTTTAAGTCGTTCAACTATTCCTACTTAATCATGGAAACAAAATATATAAATAGAGGTGTACATGTGCATCAATTTTCTTTTAACGAATGGAGCAAGAAAAAAAAGCAGCATACATATGTATCAGTATTACATATCCCCACTCTAGTATGTACATCAGTTAATGTATCGATCAATGCACATCAAACTCTTATTTGTTTCGTGATTTAGTTCTTTCAAGCCACTAAAAGGATGTTGTGATGTCCATAGTCATGTATATTAGACTGAATGTTGCATACGTACCAACAAAAGCACAACAGCAACTGTTCTTCAAACAAACGTTGTGCAATATCAAGGTGTTGATATCCTGTTAAAGTTAAAAGAAGACCACAATAGCCAGGAAAAAAGTTTTGGGTGTCTTGTGGATCTGACCACCAAATCAATGACAATGACCTATGTGACTATGTCCTATACTTCATAGGCATTTGTCAAGGAAGCACAACTATATTTGAGGAGGGAATTGTGAAATGACAGAAAAGTCGAGGACTAAACTTTCGAGCAGTAAAAGAGAAGGAACACATTACTACATTCCAACTCTCAATATCCCCAAAACAATCATTGAGAGATCCGATTCAAATCATGACTCTTCCATATATCTTGTTTATAATACCCTTTTAGTAAGTAATTTGCTCTGATCTTAGTATAAAAATGTTGCAATTTAAAATATTGCATTGTTTTAAGATTAAACTGAAGTTAACTGAAAGGCCAAAAATACTACAGTTAATGTATTAGAAGTATATGAAGAAAGTTAAAGGTGGTCACTAGAACAGGAATCTAACTGAGTGGTGAGACTATAAGTAGCAATTACACATCCTAATACAGTATTGGCGTCACCTCATAACACCAATAACATGATGTTTTTAAAATAAATTCATAAAATATCAGTAATGTTATATTAATCAATTGCAAGTAGTTAGTAAATACCGGAACACATCATGCCTATATATGCCTTGTCTTATAGCCAATTGGAAAACCCATGAAGCAGTGGCTCGGCGCTCAAATGCCCACAAGAGGTCTTCCAATGCGTTGACAAAGTTAAAGGAAGCATTGTCTTCCTCGGGTCCTAGTTTTCCAAGAAGTGTCTCCAACTCTAAAATAAGGGACTGAGATTTCTCTGTCAGAAGCCTGAAAAGAATATAGATAATAAGGGAAGAGTGATAATCTCATAGAAAAGACATGGTATTGTTTTCAGCAGAACAAAATATTGTTTAAAAAAAAACAATGGAACAACTATACCTGATAGGAAGATCAAACCCAGTATCACGTAGAGAGTTTAGAAGGTTAATTGCATCACAAGTTTCCATGCACAAACTCGCAGCCCTGATAATACATGTCCATATTCTATGATCAGGCTCCAATCCATCTCTCTTCATCTCCAACATCTTTGTAATACCCATATTATAATCCCCATTCTTCAGGTAGGCATCTATAACAGTGCTGTAGGGCAATGTAGTAACATCCAGGCTAGAAGTTTTCAAATTCTTAAGCACATTTTCTGCCTCCTGTGGATGCCCAGCATCACCATAAGAAACCATAAGCATGTGCATAGTAGCAATAGTCGGCTCAATTCCATCATTTTTCATCATAAGAAGTAAATTTTCAGCTTTTGAATGATCACCAGCATTTCTATATATTTTCATCATTATGTGATAAAAAGAACGGTCCAACCTATACCCCTTTGTGTGCACACAAGTGAAAAGATCTTCAGCCTGTTCCCAGAGCTTCTCCCTGCCACACGCAGCCAATAAGCTCTTGTACGTATCCAATTTGGGTTCTAATCCCTTCTTCCTCATCTCGCTCAAAAGGGTGAAACCTTCCTCGGGCCTCATATCCCTGCTATACATCACTATAAGATAATTATAGGTATCCTCGTCTGCTTCAAAACCTGCATCTTGAATACTTCGATACACCTCTGATGCCCTCCTAAAATCCCCAATCGCTGTGTACATCTTAAGGAGAGAGTTAAAGATGGCAAGGTCTGGTTTGAATCCAGCTCCTTCCATCTCACCAACCATCAACTCCACATCTCTAACCCTTTTCCCACGAGAGAGCAAACTAATCATACTTCTGTACAGATGCATTGTCGGCAAATACCCAGCTGCCTTCATACCATGATATATCTTCTTTACTTCAAAGATGTTCCCATTTCTCGCAAAGGCATCAAGCATCATGAGAATTGTAGTCTTGCTAATCTTAAAATTCATGTCTTGCAACTCCTCAACAACAACATAAAGTTCCCCTAGTCTATTATCAACTATTAATGCTTTCATGAGACCGTTCACAGAATCAACAGATGGAGGAGGACCATTCTTCATCATCATATTAAAGACGGCCCTCGCCTGTTCATAGAGACCACTCTCGGCATAAGCATATATAAGAGCATTCCATACTTTTCTATCAATAGCAGAATGTAATCTCAGCTTCCCAACAAAACTTTCTGCCCTCTGCCATAGCTTTAACCTAGCATAAGTCTCTATCAAATTGGCATAAACCGTATGATCATTGAACAAAATACCTGCTCTTTTAGCTTCATCCACCAAGTGATGAGCTGTTTCAGGGAAACCCATTTTACAGTAAGTAGTGATCAAACTCCGGTAGATGTCTTGGGAAGGTTCAAGGCCGAAAAACTTCATGTCGGAGAACAATTGTGAAGCTTCGGAGTAGAATTCTCCCTTCTCACAGCTAGTTATCAGACATTCATACAAGCTACAACCCAAAGATGCAAACACCCACCCCCTCATCTTATTGTACTCCTCCATAGCAGCCTCTACTTGGCCTTCCTTACAAAGCATTCCTATTGAAATTTCATTTACTAAAAGATGTGAGCTAGGTGAGTGCTCTCCTATAAAATTTATCAAAGAACGAGCTTCTTCATGCTTGTCTGAAGTGGAATACGCATTCAAGATGGTCATCAATTCCCCACTATCAAGTTCATAACCTTGTGCAACAGCCTTTCTCAACATCTTGGACGCAGTAAAGAAGCACTCTCCCTTCACAAGAATGGATACAATTACTTGTGGACTCATCCCACAAATCTCCTCCATGTCTTTAACTACCGCACAGATGCCCTCATCATTCTTTTCCTTCAGAAGAACTCCTAGCAAAACTTGATAGAGCCCAGAGTCAGGTCTAAATCCATCTCTCATCATGGTCCGATACAAAAGCATCGCCTTCCTACTGTCATCAGACCTCGACAAAATATCCAACATAACCGAATATGCCAAAAGGTCAGGTTTGATTCCTGATCTCACCATCAGATCAAAAGTCCTCTCAGCTTCGATCCTCATCCCGGCCTTCGCGTACCCACATATCAAAGCACTGAATGTCCTCAGAGTCGGCCTCACCCGAGCCTCCACCATCTCCTTCATCACCTTACCAGCCTCAGAAATTCTATTAGCCTTCCCTAATGAATCTACCAACACGGTATAAGTCACAGCATCAGGAGTGAGTCCAGCTAACTTCATCTCATTATACATCTCCAGAGACAAATCAAGATCGCCTTTTTTTCCATACATGTGTATAATGGTATTGTAAGTAATCTCATCCATCTTGAATCCGGCGTTAACCATTTCATCACAAACCCTCCTAACTTTGGCCAAATCCCCATCTTTGGCATACGCAAAGAGAAGAGAATTATAGGTAACGGCATCCGGCGAGAATCCCTTATCACCCAACTCCAAGAAAAGCC
The DNA here is from genome assembly GCA_036927795.1 of Iris macrosiphon. Lineage (NCBI taxonomy): Eukaryota > Viridiplantae > Streptophyta > Magnoliopsida > Asparagales > Iridaceae > Iris > Iris macrosiphon. The sequence continues at coordinate 208,200,390 of JAYESA010000007.1, read as the reverse complement.
TCTCGGCTTCTCTTGTCAAGCCGCTCCTCCCATAAACTGACACCATAGCATTGTAAGTCCACAGGTCCGGATAACACCCGGACTCCATCATATTCCTAAAAACCCTAACTGCATCCTCGAGATTGGAATTGCGGGAACAAGCGCTTATGAGAGTGTTATAGGTTATACTATCGGGCCTGAGCCTGGACCGCCGAACCTCATCTAGAAGCTCCAGCGCCGAGCCCGGCCGCATCTTCCCGGACCTGGCACGGGCATTGATCAAGGTGTTGAAGCTGACGAGGTCCGGCTCGACGTCCTTTGACTTCATGAAATCGAGAAGCTCCTGGACCCGGGCGAAGTTCCCGCTCCGGGCGTAGACCCCCATCATGGCGTTGTACACCTGCACGGAGGGGTTGGCGTCGTCGGAGCAGCGGAAGAAGACCTCCTCAGCGAGGGCGTCCTGTCGGGCGCGGCCGAGGACGGAGACTACGGCGGCGAGGAGGCGGGGGTAGGGGGAATGGCGGCGGTGGAGGGTGAGCCACTCGAAGACCTCGAGGGAGCGCTGCCAGCTGGCGGCCCCGACGGACTTGACAACGAAGGAGTAGTCGGCGGGGGTCATCTGGACTTCGCGGGCGTCGAGGACGTCCGCGACTGCGGCGGAGGGGGGAAGGGAGAGGATGCGGTCGGAGAGGAACCTCACGCGCTGGCGCCAGTCCTTGGCGCGCTTGAGGGCCAGCTTGGTGAGCTTCTTGGTGCGGGTGCGGCCGAGCTTGGAGTCTAGGGTTTCGGAGGCAGGCTCGTCGTCGGTTTCTAGGGTTTTGATTTCTCGGGCTTCGGCGGGTTCGGGGATTTCTAGGGTTTTGTGTTGGGGTTCTTGGTGGTGGGGAATGGGGGGGCTGAGGATGTCGAGCTTGAGGTTGGGCCAGCGGACGGAGGGGATGGCTCGGTCGTAGGTGAATTCTTTGGGTTTGGGTCTGGGTTGGGATTCGGCGGCGGTGGGGACCGATGGGGGTTTGGGCGGGAGAGGCGGAGGTCCGGCGACCGCCACTAATGACATGGGGAAGGAATTATGTTAGGATTTGGATTTTGAATTCTTTTTGAAAAATTAGGGAGAGCCCGGAGAGGGATAGGGAGTGGAGGAGGAGTTGAGCGAGGATGGGGTGGCGGGATAATGGATGAAAGGAAGAAAAGAAAAGAAAAAAAGGAACAGATGTTCCTTATATACTGGGGCTTGATTTCGGGTTGCTGCTGCTTTTCAAATAGTAGCTGCATCTTTTCACCTGCTTCTAAAAGCTGCTACGAAGTTGAACTATATTTTGAAAAAAAAAAAAAAAAAACCCTACCATAAGCCAACTCCAAACCCATATGGGGGCTATTTTCTTATGATAGCACTCTAGCTTAATCTGATGCACAAGATATTTTGTTCCGTCAAGACAATATTGCAAATACAGAGGTTTAGATGAAAGACTCTAGAATTCTCCAGGAATTGCGGAGTCATCTTGAACTCTCATCAGATTTTTTTTCTAGAAATTGTAGAATCTTCTCATCATAAATATTTTAGGCCTAGAAGTTTCTTGTAAGACCTTATAAATAAGCTTGGCGTCTCATTTACTCATCACCATCCAAAGTAAACTCTCTCTACTATAGTAAAGTTTTCAACATTCAAATAACTATTTTTCTCCACATTTTCTCATTTTCACCTTAGTGATATAACTAAGGGTTTTGGTAAGGCCTGTATGGATCTTCGAGGAGGAAGTTCATTCATCGCACGGATCGAGGTGTAGGCAACAACACTAAGTCCGTGACAAGTGATATTAGAGTAAATGTCGGTTGTTGACATGTTCACATGTCGACATCCGAGAACATCTAGGAGATGTCTGCATTGCCTAAGGAGATGAACACCAATACCTACAAGAGGGTCAAGAGCAAGGGCCTACGACGAAGCATACCCTTGTTGATTGTGCGGAACGCCTCAAGATCTTGGAGAAGGGTTTGAGGGACATAGGGATGCGCATGGACTCTGTGGAAAGCAATACGAGGCTAGAGGAGTTCTACGATGGACTGGAGAGTGATAATGCTTCATATCCATGGCAATATTCCGAGAGCAAATCCTAGAGATTTGATTCTCGCTTGAGGATGAGCCTAAGACACATCGTGCGGAGATTGAAGACTTGTGCAGGAAAGTCCGAGTATATAAAGAGTTGAAGACTTTGGTTGAGAGTGACAGAGAATTCAAGACTAAAATTACCCTTTTAGAGATGGTCATTGCAAATGGTAGACCTTCGTGTAGGGAGGCACCGAGAAGGAAGATCCCCGAGCCAAAATTATTCAGTACGGTACAAGAGGCCAAAGAGATGAAAAACTTTTTATGGAACGTGGAGCGATACTTCAAGGCATTACACATCAGGAATGAGGTCGAGGAGGTAAACATTGCTTCACTTTGCTTTACCGATGATGTTATGTTGTGGTGGCATAATAGGTGCATGAAAATATAGAATGGTTTGTGTTCGATTGAGACTTGGGGGGATCCCAAGTAGGAGATCATATCTCAGTTCTACCCGGATAATATTGTCACGCCCCAGTCCCAAAATATCGAGGGACTGGACACATGGCAATGGCCAGCAGCACACACCGATGGACAAACCCAATTTAATGGATCCATCGGGGCATACTTAAGTTGTAATACAACAATAAGTATGTCCAATGATACAAGTCACAGTCCAATCTAATCTCATCCACAACAGATAATCACAGATCAATGCCAGAATAATACAAATAAAATAAACTGACATATCTCAATAAAAGTGTCTCGGAGAACAATCCGAGAATAAGTCTGATATATCAATGCAATAGACTGAAAATAAAATAACTAGAAACAGAAATAAATGCGTATCTCAAGCCAATACTCAGGAGAAGTCCTCTGGCACAATCTCGTCCTCGGGTGTCGGTACAACTCCTGTATCAGCTCCTGCTGCTGCTGTCCCGTATAATTCGGGATAGATCTCGTCTGCTAATCCTGGGGACATAATCCGGACCCAGGTCCTCAGGGGACATAGCAAGGTACAGATAATACAAGCCAAAATAAATGCAGTGCAGCAAATAATGAAATAAATAGGGTAAGTATGTAACCATCTATGTGAAATGCAAGTGAGAGCATCACGAGTACTCAGGCTGAGCCACTATAAGCTCTGTGTCGGGGAGCCGGTAGCGGAGTTTATTATGTGTTTTACTATGTGTTTACTATAGATTTTTTATATATATATGAAATCAGCCTGTAGCCTGTGTGTCTCTCCCCACCCAATGTAATCACACGTCTCATGTCCATGACACGCAAGATCAAAACTAATGCAGCAAGTCATATAGTGTCTAGGAATATAATGTCTATGTCATAAAACCTGTATCTTATACAGAATCACCATGAATATAAGATTCTGTCTCATGAATAGTGTCAAGTGTCCTGGGTTAAGATGTACTTGATAAGACAAGTACGAGAAATATAGGGTCTCGGTATCCATGTCTAGATGACAATACACAACTCCGCGTACGGTGTTGGCACCCGACTATTAATCGGACGCTAAGTAAAGTCACACGGTCCTAGGTCAAGCATGTACCTCAATATATATATATATATATATATATATATATATATATATATATATATATATATTTATATATATAAGCCAAGGAAATAAGTAACAAGAACTGCAATATTGGCAAGGTACACTTGCCTGGGGTTCTGGCTCCAACTGTAGCTCTGGTCTCAGTGGAAATTGTAGGGACTCCTCCGATTGCTGAAATAAATATCACCATTAGATTCAGAAAATATCAAATAGCTAGAAACGCCTGTCCTTGAGTCCAATTTGGACACATGGGCAAAAATGACAGTTCTGGGTCAAAGCGGGGTCCACATGTGGGCCACTTTGCACCGAAAAATGTGTCAGGGTCAAAGGTCTCCAAATTCGTCAAACTTAGTGTCAAAAAGTCAGGAACGATGATACGAACCCAACGGAACTTCCAAAATTGGATTCCGATGAGCCGATCACAAAATCGCCCGTCAAGTGGAGCCTGTGGGGCCCACGATACGCAATTTTGTCAACGTTCTCATAATTGAACCAAACTTGGTCACAGGACCAGCGTATTGCTACGAGTCCGATGGCGCAAGTTTTGTCTAGATCCGACATGTGTACACGAAGTTACAGCGTGTTCCAGATTAGGCGGATACGGGACGTTGTCGGCGGATACGCGTTGATTTCTGTGTGCACGCACATCCAAATCAATTTCTGTGAAATCCCATACGTCCATATCGACAGCGCGCACGTTTCGGTAAAGACCGCGTGCGACCAAGTCGTCTCGTTTGGCGGGGCGCACTCAGTTCCGGGGTAAAACAGGGCGTTGGTTTTCCTGTTTTTGGATCGTAGTGTGCGATCACCACAGGACGCGATGCACCGAGCGGGTTGTACGGGCATCGAGAGGGTTATACAGTCTACGTGACACAACTGACGGAACGGAAAACGAAATTACGAGGAGAAAGAAAATGCTACCTGAACAGGGCTCCGTGAATCTGAATTTCACGTGTCCATGTGTATCCTTGACACGAGCTGTGTCCTGGCCGTGTCCGAGTTCTAGGGTTAGGGTTAGGGGCTTCGCCGGAGCTGCGGCGGCTGCTGGCGGCCAGAGGGAGGCAGGGGACTGCGGAGGCGGCGAGGGCCGGAGGCGGCGGCGCGCGGGGAGGCGGCGTAGGAGCTCGGGCGGCCGGAGGCGGGCCGGGGAAGGAGATGTGGGGGCTGGCCCACTGCTACTGCGGGGTCGACGGCTGCGGGCGACCGGGGCTGCGAGGGAGTGGAGGAGAAGGTGGTGGATGGACAGGGCGGCTAGGGCGTCGGCTCAGGTGGGGCTCAGGGCTGTGGGACGGCGGAGGATCTAAGGGAGGGAAGACGGGGCGCTGGCTAGGGCGGCCGAGGGGAGAGGGGTCGGCAGCGGAGCAGAGGTCGGAGGATGGTGCTGGGCTGAGGCAGAGGGAAGGTGGAGATGGTGGAGGACGGGTGGTACAACGCTGTGGGCGGTGGTCGAGCGGGTTCAGGGCTGCCGAGGGTGGCTAGGGGGCGGAGCGGCCGGAGACGGCGAGCGGAGGAGAGGGAGAGAGGAGAGGGCGACGCTGCGGCTCGTCGAGGTGGGCTCAGGCGCTGCCGGAGGGGAACGACAGGCGGGGCGTGGAAGTCGAGAAGGCGGCGGCGGCTAGGCACGGAAGTCGAGGCGCTTAAATAGGCGCGCCGCCGCAGATCGAAGTCGGATTAGGTTTAGGGTTTGGTTAGGGTTAACGGGTCCGGGTCGGGTTCGATTCGGATCCGACCCGACCCGTTAAGGCTGGGTTTGGTTCAGTGAACCGGGTCTGGGTTGGTTTGGTTTATTTCAAATAAACCCGATTTATTTTAGGGGTTTAATTCGGTTAAATTAAAAATAGTTTTTAGGGCTTTAAAACTGCTTCCGGAGCCCAATAAATTCACAGAAAATTATCCTATGTCCGGTTTTCTATTTTACACTATAAAATATTATTTTCATAATATTTTAATATTAATTAACAATAATTAAAAAATCATTTAATTACCAAATGCCTAGGTTTTAATTACAAAAAATTCCAGAAAATTCCAAAAAAATTATGAAAAATTCAAATTAAAAATTCTTGAAAAATCAGGGGGCTTACAATCTACCCCCCTTAAGAGGATTGCGTCCTTGCAATCAAAGTATAACCGGTCAACAGAGATGATACGGTTGTAATTATTGTTCGAAGCACATCATGATCAAGGGGAATCAAGGTTGAGGGTGTAAGAATAATACAAAGGGAAAATTATTTTCCTAAGCATTAAAAGTTATGCAATCTCCCATATAAAGGAGATTTAGAAGACTACAGTTCATTACTTATCAAACATATTAGGTTATCAATTATAAAAATATTCTAGGTTATTAGCAAGTTCAACATTACTAGGTTAAGGCTGAGGTCACGAACCAACAGGCACGAACTAAAAGCAAATCTAGAAGCAGAAAACTTCGAAAACTTACGTGCATTAGCTACTCCATGAATCTGTGCGTCCTCCAAGGTCATCGCATAAGCTTGTCCGCGTCCTTGAGGTGGATTCCTCTATTGCTGCTGCTGGGCCTGCTGGAAGAGTGCTGCTTGTGGTGCCAAGGGTGGCTTTGGTTGATACCCTCCTGGTGCTGGTAGGGCTTGTCTGTTTATTATTAGTGCTCTCTCTCGATGATAAGGACAATCATTGGCTAAGTATTGATTGGTTCCGCAAATCAAGCATAATTCTAACTTGCGTTTGCAGTCCCTCTCAATATGGCCTACCTTGCCACAGTATTGACATGTAGGTAGTATCTGTGGAGAGGCTCTGGATGGCTGGTGCATGTGAGATCTCTTTGCGGCTTCTTCTTGTGGTGCTCTGGCTGATATGGAAGACCGTTTCAGACTGGTCTCTTTCCTGGTGACGCGCTCCATGCGTCGTGCTGCAGCAAGAACGTCCGAGTAAGAGGTAGGTGCGACGGATTCGATCAGTCTCTGTAGCTCGAAGTTTAGTCCGTCAAAGAACTTCTCAGCCTTTTCTTCTTCTTTCGGGATCAAAGTAGGGGCGAAGCGGCTTAGACGAATGAATTCTGCGTTGTACTCTTCCACTGTCATATTGCCTTGGATAAGGCGGTTGAACTTGTCTCTGAGTTCTGATCGTGCAACAGCTGGGATATACATCTCTTGAAAGAGTCTAGAGAACTCTTCCCAAGTGACTCGGTCTGGTCCGAGACGTGTCTCCTCAGATAGCCACCAGTGATGTGCATTATCCGTTAACTGCATTTTGACGGCAGTCATCCAACGTTCTCTTGGAAGCTCAGCTGCTTCCAACTGGTGTTGTATGTTGGTGAGCCACTCATGAACTTCGGTTGGTCCCTCCTTGCCAGAAAAGGTACGGGGCTTCAGCTGCCGGAAATCGGTGATAGAGCCCGTCGTTGGCCGTCGTGCTGGTAGATTCGCCTGCTCCAGTACAAGTGCTAGGCTGCGACTCAAAGTCTCTTGTTGAATCTGCTGTTGAGCTTGCATCATCGCGTAGAACATTCGGAACATTTGTTGTTCGTCCATAGCCTGCCCTTGTGGGAATACGGCCATTGGTTGTGTGAACTGCGGTGGAGGTGGAATGTCGTCTTGCCGACCTCTTGAGGTATCTTGACTGTTTTGTTGTTCTAGTTGACCTCCACCAACTGGTGTCACTTCATCGTCATAGGTGACATCTGCAACTTGTGTTATTCCTGCGGGAGTCTCGTCGAGTGCTTGTGAATCCATTGCTCTGCATCAAAAATAAACTATAAGAAGCGCACAGGAATCAAGGCATGATGAAAGAAAATTTTAGTTCGAATACGATATAGATATCAAGAACGATTCAAGCAAGTGGATGAGATCCTAAAAACTTATCCTATTCTTACTGCAGGCTTGCTCGGTCCCTAAGTTGAAACCGAACAATTTAGTCGTTGACCTACATTGGCCACCACAAAAACCATGTCACGCCCCAGTCCCAAAATACCGAGGGACTGGACACGTGGCAATGGCCAGCAGCACACACCGATGGACAAACCCAATTTAATGGATCCATCGAGGCATACTTAAGCTGTAATACAACAATAAGTAGATCCAATGATACAAGTCACAGTCCAATATAATCTCATCCACAACAGATAATCACAGATCAATGCCAGAATAATGCAAATAAAATAAACTGACATATCTCAATAAAAGTGTCTCGGAGAACAATCTGAGAATAAGTCTGATACATCAATGCAATAGACTGAAAATAAAATAACTAGAAACAGAAATAAATGCTTATCTCAAGCCAATACTCAGGAGAAGTCCTCTGACACAATCCCGTCCTCGGGTGTCGGTACAACTCCTGTATCAGCTCCTGCTGCTGCTGTCCCGTATAACTCGGGATATATCTCGTCTGCTAATCCTGGGGACATAATCCGGACCCAGGTCCTCAGGGGACATAGCAAGGTACAGATAATACAAGCCAAAATAAATGCAGTACAGCAAATAATGAAATAAATAGGGTAAGTATGTAACCATCTATGTGAAATGCAAGTGAGAGCATCACGAGTACTCAGGCTGAGCCACTACAAGCTCTGTGTCGGGGAGCCGGTAGCGGAGTTTATTATGTGTTTTACTATGTGTTTACTATAGATTTTTTATATATATATAAAATCAGCCTGTAGCCTGTGTGTATCTCCCCACCCAATGTAATCACACGTCTCATGTCCATGACACGCAAGATCAAAACTAATGCAGCAAGTCATATAATGTCTAGGAATATAATGTCTATGTCATAAAACCTGTATCCTATACAGAATCACTATGAATATAAGATTCTGTCTCATGAATAGTGTCAAGTGTCCTGGGTTAAGATGTACTTGATAAGACAAGTACGAGAAATATAGGGTCTCGGTATCCATGTCTAGATGACAATACACAACTCCGCGTACGGTGTTGGCACCCGACTATTAATCGGACGCTAAGTAAAGTCACACGGTCCTAGGTCAAGCATGTACCTCAATATATATATATATATATATATATATATATATATATATAAGCCAAGGAAATAAGTAACAAGAACTGCAATATTGGCAAGGTACACTTGCCTAGGGTTCTGGCTCCAACTGTAGCTCTGGTCTCAGTGGGAATTGTAGGGACTCCTCCGGTTGCTGAAATAAATATCACCATTAGATTCAGAAAATATCAAATAGCTAAAAATATCTGTCCTTGAGTCCAATTTGGAGACAGGGGCAAAAATGACAGTTCTGGGTCAAAGCGGGGTCCACATGTGGGCCACTTTGCACCAAAAAATGTGTCAGGGTCAAAGGTCTCCAAATTCGTCAAACTTAGTGTCAACAAGTCAGGAATGATGATACGAACCCAACGGAACTTCCAGAATTGGATTCCGATGAGCCGATCACAAAATCGCCCGTCAAGTGGAGCTTGTGGGGCCCGATACACGATTTTGTCAACGTTCTCAGAATCGAACCAAACTTGGGTCACAGGACCAGCGTATTGCTACGAGTCTGATGGCGCAAGTTTCGTCTCGATCCGACATGTGTACATGAAGTTACAACGTGTTCCAGATTAGGTGGATACGGGGCGTTGTCGGCGGATACGCGTTGATTTTGGTGTGCACGCACATCCAAATCAACTTCTGTGAAATCCCACATGTCCGTATCGACAGTGCGCACGTTTCGGTAAAGACCGCGTACGACCAAGTCGTCCCGTTTGACGGGACGCACTCAGTTCCGGGGTGAAACAGGGCGTTGGTTTTTCTATTTTTGGATCGCAGTGTGCGATCACCACAGGACGCGATGCACCGAGCGGGTTGCACGGGCATCGAGAGGGTTATACAGTCTAGGCTACACAACTGACGGAACAAAAAACAGAATTACGAGGAGAAAGAAAATGCTACCTGAACAGGGCTTCGTGAATCTGAATTTCACGTATCCGTGTGTATCCTTGACACGAGCTGTGTCCTGGCCGTGTCCGAGTTCTAGGGTTAGGGTTAGGGGCTTCGCCGGAGCTGCGGCGGCTACTGGCGGCCGGAGGGAGGCAGGGAACTGCGGAGGCGGCGAGGTCCGGAGGCGGCGGCGCGTGGGGAGGCGGCGCAGGAGCTCGGGCGGCCGGAGGCGGGCCGGGGAAGGAGATGCGGGGGCTGGTCCGCTGCTGCTGCGGGGTCGACGGCTGCGGGCTGCCGGGGCTGTGTCACGACCCGCACCCAGAAATTCGGGCACGAGTACGTGGGTACGTCCAGCCTACGCCGCAGAGTCGGCGGTAGTACGCTCTCAAGGTCATATCCACAGTTAACTAATCTAGCTCATTCATAATTAATAAAATAGACAAAGATAATAACATGAAAAGAATGCTGAGATTTCAAATGAAATAAATGTGACAACAGCTCAAAAGTTTAATACAGAATCCAGAAATGAAATCGGGGATAAACCCGATTACTAAGATAAAAGAGCATAAATAAATAGCTACTGCTAACTACTCTGCAGAAGTAGTCTCCTGGGTGGGAACTGGCTCCTCATACGTGTCATATGTTCCCTCATAAGGGCCATAATAGGTAGGGGCAAAATCCTCATCATCGCCTAAATCAACGGATCCAGTCAGGAAAGGAGCAAAGTACACAATGCACCACAAGATTAAACTAAATATTTATGACAATTAGAAAATAACTGACTGAGTATCATATTGAGAATATGCATAAAAGAAGCAACAATAACTAAGAGTTAATGCTATAAATAGAAATATGAGAAAGCAGGAATAATATGAGACAGGAAATAAAACTACAACAGCCAACAAGAACTATAACAAGACAAGAAGCGATGTGTGTGAACTTGTGTTTATTTTAGAATACATAGTTGGCATGTAGGGGTTTATAAGGCTAATCCGACCGTCATAGACGGCTATTAAATAGGAATAATCGAGATCCGGCTGAGGGTACAATCGCGTACCAACAGCTATTAAATACGGCAGGGGGAAGGGTAAACTACATGCCTTCTAGTATTCTCCCACCCGACATGAAAAATAAGACATGAACTCCAGTATTCGAGACATAAAATCTAGTATTCTAATACTACGTGTAATCATCAAGGGTACTAGTAGAGCAGGGAATTAATTATCACAATATAAAGATTTAAACTTGAAGTGCAGGTACTTGCCTGTTGTTTGGATCCAATTATAGTTGTATCTCGAGGAAATTTTCAAAAATGAGTCCAGATGCTGAAATAAACATTACCATCATGCTCAGAAGATATCAAATAGCTAGAAACGCCTGTCCTTGGGTCCAATTTGGAGACAAGGACAAAAATGGCAGTTTCGGGTCAAAACGGGGTCCGCCGGTGGGCCCGCTTTGCACCGAAAAATGTGTCAGGGTCAAAGGTCTCCAAATTCACCAAACTTAGTGTCAACAGGTCAGGAACGATGATACGAATCCAACGGAACTTTCTGAATTGGATTCCGATGAGCCGATCACGAAATCGCCCGTCGAGCGGGGCCTGTGGGGCCCACGACACGCGATTTCGTCAACGTTCTCAGAATCGAACCAAACTTGACCCACAGGACCAGCGTACGAGTCCGATGGTGCAAGTTTTGTTTTGATCCGACGTGTGTGCAAGAAGTTAGGGCAAATTAAAGAAAAGTCGGATACGGGGCGATGTCCGCGGATACGCGTTGATTCCGGGGTGCACGCACACCCGAATCAGCTTCCGCAAAATCTCACACGTCTGTATCAACGACGCGCATGCATCTGTGAAGACCGCACACGACCAAGTCGTCCCGTTTGGCGGGACGTACTCAGTTCCGGGGTGAAACATGGTCTAGTTTTTTCTGTTTTTGGATCGCGGTGTGCGATCACCACAGGACGCGATGTCCCGAGCGGTTTGTCCGGGCACCGAGAGGGTCATACAGGCTTCACAACGCAATTTACGGAATTGAAAATCGGGCAGCGAGGAGAAAGATATGAGTACCTGAACAGGACCCAAAAATTGAGAAAAACCGTGTCCGTGTCGTGTCCGACACGACACGAAGAATTGGAATTAGGGTTTTCTGGATTTGGAGACTGCCGGCGGCGGTCCGGCCGGGGGAACGCCGGAGGAGGCTGGGGGCGGCTCGTCGGGCTGCTGGGGGCGCGGCTGGTGGTCGGCGGCGCGCCGGGGACGGCTCAGGCGGAGCCGACGGCGAGGAGCTGCGGCTCGAGGGGGTTCTGGTGGAGGAGGAGGACGACGCCGAGGGAGGAGGACGACGTCGAGGGAGGAGGAAGGGGACCAGGGCAGCACGGCGGGGCGGAGGCGAGTGCAGCGGCGGAGCGGAGGCGAGTAGGTCGAGGGGACGGCCGGGGTCGGGGCTTTTATAGGCGGATAGGGAACTGGGTCGGCCGGGGAGGACGGAGGCGAGGGCGGGGAAGGCGGAGCGTGCGAGGCGGAGGAGGGCGAGACGTGGCCGGGAAGCGCTGGCGCTGCGCGGGGTGGCCGGCATGGGACGCGGTGGCCGGAGGAATCGGGCAGTGGGGACTGGGGAGACGGGTCGGGTCCGGGCAGACCCGACCCGACCCGGCAGGGGAGCGGGCTGGGCCTGGTTGGCGGGCCGCGGGTCAGCCCAGTGGGCCGGGCTTAGGGAATGGGCCGGAAAAACAGAAAAAAAATAATAATAATAAATAATAAATAATAAATAGTTAAATAGTTTTTAGGTATTTAAAAATAGTTCTGAGGCCCAAAAATTCCAGAAAAATTACCCTAAGTCCAGTTTTTCATTTTACACATAAAAATATTATTTTCATAATATTTTAATATTATTTTATTAACAATTAAAAATCATTTAATAATTAAAACTATGATTTTAATTACAGAAAATTCCCAAAAAATTCCAAAAAATTGAGAAAAATCCAAGTTTAATAATTTTGAAGATTCAGGGGGGATTTACAATCTACCCAACTTATAAAAAAATTGTCCTCAAAATTTAAGAATAACAATGGCACGAAAGGGAGGGCCGAGAATTAAAATATACCTCAGGGTTCAAAAAGATAAAGGTAGCGCTCTCTAATCTCGTCTTCTCGCTCCCAGGTGGATTCGCCGGGAGAATGGTGCTTCCAAGCTACGCGAACAAGGAAAATAACCTGGCTCCTTAGAACTTTCTCCGATCGGTCCAGTATCTCCACGGGTTGCTCTTGGTAAGTCAAACTTGGGCCTACTTCGAGCTCTGAGTGATCCAAAATATGGCTGAGATCTAACACGTATTTTCTCAGCTGCGACACGTGGAAAACGTTGTGGACTCCATCCAGAGAGGGTGGCAATGCCAGACGGTATGCCACTTCTCCGATTTTCTCCTGTATGCCAAAAGGTCCAATAAATCTTGGGCTGTGTTTTCCACTCCTTTCGAACCTAATGGTGCCACGTGTCGGAGAAATCTTCAGGAATACCAGTTCTCCAACCTTAATAAAGTCAAAATTAAGTCTTAGTTCCATAATCATAATGTTTAAATTAACTTGAATTTCATAAATTTAATTACCTCAAATTCCAAGGGCCTTCGGTGGCTATTTGCCCAATGTCGTTGCCTGTCTTGAGCCACCCGAAGTCTTTCCCTTATTTGTTTTACCTTCTCAGTTGAATCGATCACCATCTCTGGTCCCAGTAAGGCTCTTTCTCCTACGTCGTCCCATGATAGCGGGGTACGACATCTTCGTCCATACAAAGTTTCAAATGGAGTCATCTCAATACTTGCTTGGTAACTGTTATTATAAGAGAACTCCACAAGATGTAGATAGTCTTCCCACGATCCTCCAAAATCCAGAACATATGTATGGAGCATATCTTCAAGGGTCTGGATTGTACGTTCCGATTGTCCATCTGTTTGGGGATGATAAGCTGTGCTGAATTTGAGTTGAGTCCCCAAGCTGGCTTGTAAGCTCTTCCAGAAGTGAGAGGTGAATCTTGAATCTCGGTCGGAGACAATACTCACTGGAACCCCATACAATTTAACAATATGTCTGATATATAAATCTGCCAACTTTTCTGTAGATAGCCCTACTTTGAAGGGTAGAAAATGTGCAGACTTGGTCAGTCTATCCACTATCACCCAAATTGCATCTTTTCCACTAGGTGTCCTTGGAAGCCCAGAAACAAAATCTATTGTAATATGTTCCCACTTCCACTCCGGAATGGGTAGTGGTTGAAGCAATCCCCCAGGTCTTTGTCTTTCAGCCTTGACTTGTTGGCACACTAAGCAAAGAGATACAAACCTGGCTACTTTTCTTTTCATGCCATGCCACCAAACATGCGTCCTCAGGTCTTTGTACATTTTGTTGGCTCCTGGATGTATAGAGTATTGCGATCTGTGTGCCTCTTGCATAATTTCTTCTCTTATATCTCCTTGAGGTACACATAATCTATCTCCATGTCTCAGTGACCCATCTTCATGAATTTTGAATTTCTTCACCAATCCAGCTTGCACTTGACCTCAAATGCTTCGCAGGCCTTCATCTTGAAACTGAGTCTCCTTGATCTTATCTATTAAGGTAGACTGAATCTGTAAGTTCATTATTTGGCCTTCTTTTCCTGGGATAATTACCTCAATACCTAAACTTTCCAAGTCCTCGAGCAAGTGTCGGTCCATAGTTAAGTACATCGCCATAGGATATCTGCTTAGAGCATCAGCAACTACATTGGCCTTCCCAGGATGATATTGAAGGGTGATATCAAAATCTTTCATTAGCTCCAGCCACCTTCTTTGCCTCATGTTCAGCTCTTTCTGAGTGAAGATATATTTTAGACTTTTATGGTCTGTAAATATTTCCACCTTTTCTCCATAAAGATAATGCTTCCATAGCTTAAGAGCAAAGATAACAACTGCCAATTCTAAATCATGAGTTGGATAGTTCTTTTCATGAGGTCGAAGCTGTCTAGAGGCATATGCTATCACCTTCTTGTTCTGCTCCAATACACAACCTAGACCTTTTCCAGAAGCATCACTATATATAGCGAATCCTCCGGTTCCAGATGGTAAGGTCAGGATAGGGGCAGTAGTCAGCCTTTTCTTTAATTTTTTAAAAGCATACTGACATTCATCAGTCCAGATGAACTCTTCATCCTTCCTTGTTAATTTTATCATGGGCTCAGCAATTCTAGCAAAGTCCTTCACAAACTTTCGATAGTAGCCAGCTAGTCCCAGGAAGCTTCTAATTTCTGCTACAGAGTCTGGAGTGGGCCATGATTCTACTGCCGCTATCTTCTTGGGATCTACTGCTATTCCATCTCCAGTCACAACATATCCCAAGAATTCTACTTTGTCTAGGAAGAATGCACATTTAGATAATTTTCCATAAAGTTTTTCCTTCCTTAAAGTCTCCAATGCTAGCCTCAAGTATTTTTCATGTTCTTCGGGAGTCTTGGAATAGATCAAAATATCATCAATAAAGACCACTACAAATTTGTCTAGATATTGCTGGAAGGCTCTGTTCATTAAGTTCATAAAAACTGCTGGAGCATTTGTCAACCCGAACGGCATCACTAAGAATTCGTAGTGTCCGTTCCGGGTATTGAAAGCAGTTTTAGGGATGTCTCCTTCCTCACCCTTACTTGGTGGTAACCAGACCTCAAGTCAATCTTTAAAAATACCCGAGTCCACTTAATTGATCAAATAAGTCATCTATCCTGGGTAGGGGATACTTATTCTTAATTGTTAAGGCATTCAAGGCCCTATAGTCAATACACATTCGGGATGTTCCGTCCTTCTTGGGCACAAATAATACTGGAGCTCCCCAGGGTGAGACACTAGACCTAATGAAGCATTTGTCTTCTAACTCTTTTATCTACTCATTTAGCTCTATTATCTCCTTCTTGTTGATTCTGTAGGGATTTTGAGATACTGGCGCTGCTCCTGGCACTAAGTCAATAGAGAATTCAACTTCTTGGTCTGGGGGTAATCCTGGGAGATCCTCAGGGAAAACATCAAGATATTCATAGATGATAGGTAGTGGCAATTCTTCTGGTACTAGGGCTCCGCAAATTTTGTTACTACCCATTTCTCTAGAACCTCTAGCAAATTCAAATTCTGGCTTGTCAGGGGGCCTGAAGATTACACTACCTCTGTGACAGTCTATAGTGGCATGATGTTGACTCAACCAATCCATACCCAGTATAATGTCAAAACTGGGAACTGGCATTACGAGTAGCCTAGCATATAGTTCTCTTCCACATAATGTAATATGACAATTGTTACATGCATCACTAACCGGGATAATTCCTCCACCGGTAATGATCTTATAACAATTCCTAAGGGGTTCAGTGATTAAGCTATGCTTCATAAGGAAATCTACTGACATGAATGAATGCGAAGCTCCAGAATCAAATAAAGTAATGGCTGGAATTAAATTTATAAGCACAGAACCTGTGATCACGTCTGCTGTGGCTTCAGCTTCTTCCAGAGTCATTGCAAAAGTATGGCCTTGCTGAGGTGCACCCCTCTGTTGCTGCTGTTGGTGCTGAGCAAAGCATTGTTGTTGAGTTGGAAGCGGGGGTCCCCTCTGCAGTGCTGCTGGGGGCCTGGCCTGGACGGGAGCCTTTGGTGCAGCTGAACGTCCTTGAGCAGCAGGACAGTCCCTCATTCGATGCGCTGCTGAGCCGCAGTAGAGGCAGACACCTAGCCTCTTCCTGCAGACTTGCCAAGTGTGACCTGGTTTTTGGCAAAAGTTACAAGCGGCAGCTTGTTGGTTCTGTCCTTGAGCTTGGTGTTGGGGTGCTGGGGCTCGAGGGAGAGGACGCTGAGTTTGCTGCGGGGTTCTCTGCTGTGGTTGTTGTTGAAATGGGCGTTTGTGGGGTCCCATACTTCCAGTATCTCTCTCCCGCTTTAGTTTATGCCCCATGTCTCTCTCAACGCCTCGTGCCACGCTCAAGATTTCCTCGTATGTACGAGCTCGGCTAGTGGTGACAGCAAGGCGAATATCAGGAGACAACCCCTTCTTGAATCTACGGGCTGTCCTCCGGGGTACGAACCATGTACTCTGCAAAGTGGCTCAACCTGCTAAATTCAGCAGTGTACTCATCAACAGATAGGTTACCTTGTTCCAGTCTCTCGAATTGGCTTTCGAGAGCTTCCCGAGCCACTTCAGGGTAGAATTTCTCCTTGAATAGCCTCTTGAAGTCCTCCCAGGTGAGGTCAGGAGCAGACAGTTGGGGTTCATCTCTGAACCAGGTCCGAGCTATGTCGATGAGTGGATAGAGAATGTGGAGAGACTCCTGAAGACTGCTCGGGTCCCTGATGATCTCAAAGTGGAGTCCGTAGAATTCCAGGGGTCTAAGGTTCTTGAAGTGGAAACCGTAGAATTCCAGGGGTCTGAGGGCATTCTCTATGCCGATGAGTGGATAGAGAATGTGGAGAGACTCCTGAAGACTGCTCGGGTCCCTGATGATCTCAAAGTGGAGTCCGTAGAATTCCAGGGGTCTAAGGTTCTTGAAGTCTTTGGCACTTCCTGGCCTCTTGTGTGGCGACTCCTGGGACCTAAGAGCTTCTGAGAGGCTGGTTCGTAGAAGTGCAGTCTGTTCTTTCTGGGATTCTACAAGTCCCTGGAACACTCCGAGTAGCTGTGCCCCATATAGAGTAACTGCTGGAGTAGATGGAGGCGGCGGGAGTGCAAGAGTTTCAGGCACAGTCTGCTCAGCTGGTTCTGATGTGCCTCCTACTGTGTTCCTTGTCTAAACCATTCTGAAAGATTAAGGGATAGGAAGATTAGAATAGATTACTTGGAAATCAAGGGCGATAGGAAAATTGATTAGGAATGATAACAAGAATTGAAATGAAGATCCTATTCTGTGAATGAGCTTTTCCTAGAATCCTCAATCTTATTCCATACCCTGTCCTAGGGTATTATCCTATTTAAGGATACTAGACCTGCATGGGCCACCATAAAAACGTGTCACGACCCGCACTCGAAAATTCAGACACGAGTACGTGGGTACGTCCAGCCTACGCCGCAGAGTCGGCGGTAGTACGCTGTCTAGGTCATATCCACAGTTAACTAATCTAGCTCATTCACAATTAATGAAATAGACAAAGATAATAACAGGAAAAGAATGCTGAGATTTCAAATGAAATAAATGTGATAACAGCTCAAAAGTTTAATACAGAATCCAGAAATGAAATCGGGGACAAACCCGATTACTAAGATAAAAGAGCATAAATAAATAGCTACTGCTAACTACTCTGCAGAAGTAGTCTCCTGGGTGGGAACTGGCTCCTCATACATGTCATCTGTTCCCTCATAAGGGCCATAATAGGTAGGGGCAAAATCCTCATCATCACCTAAATCAACGGATCCAGTCAGGAAAGGAGCAAAGTACACAATGCACCACAAGATTAAACTAAATATTTATGACAATTAGAAAATAACTGACTGAGTATCATATTAAGAATATGCATAAAAGAAGCAACAATAACTAAGAGTTAATGCTATAAACAGGAATATGAGAAAGCAGGAATAATATGAGACAGGAAATGAAACTACAACAGCCAACAAGAACTATAACAAGACAAGAAGCGATGTGTGTGAACTTGTGTTTATTTTAGAGTACATAGTTGGCATGTAGGGATTTATAAGGCTAATCCGGCCGTCATAGACGGCTATTAAACAGAAATAATAGAGATTCGGCTGAGGGTACAGTCGCGTACCAACAACTATTAAACACGGCAGGGGGAAGGGTAAACTACATGCCTTCTAGTATTCTCCCACCCGACATGAAAAACAAGACATGAACTCCAGTATTCGAGACATAAAATCCAGTATTCTAACACTACGTATAATCATCAAGGGTACTAGTAGAGCAGGAAATTAATTATCATAATATAAAGATTTAAACTTGAAGTGCAGGTACTTACCTGTTGTTTGGATCCAATTATAGTTGTATCTCGAGGAAATTTCCAGAAATGAGTCCAGATACTAAAATAAACATTACCATCATGCTCAGAAGATATCAAATAGCTAGAAACGCCTGTCCTTGGGTCCAATTTGGAGATAAGGGCAAAAACGGCAGTTTCGGATCAAAACGGAGTCCGCCGGTGGGCCCGCTTTGCACCAAAAAATATGTCAGAGTCAAAGGTCTCCAAATTCACCAAACTTAGTGTCAACAGGTCAGGAACGATGATACGAACCCAACAGAACTTCTAGAATTGGATTCCGATGAGCCGATCACGAAATCGCCCGTCGAGCGGGACCTGTGGGGCCCACGATACGCGATTTCGTCAACTTTCTCAGAATCGAACCAAACTTGACCCACAGGACCAGCGTATCGCTACGAGTCCGATGGCGTAAGTTTCGTTTCGATCTGACGTGTGTGCAAGAAGTTAGGGCAAATTGCAGAAAAGTCAGATACGGGGCGATGTCCGCGGATACGCGTTGATTCCGGGGTGCACGCACACCCGAATCAGCTTCCGCGAAATCTCACACGTCCGTATCAATGACACGCATGCATCTGTGAAGACCGCACGCGACCAAGTCGTCCCGTTTGGCGGGACGTACTCAGTTCCGGGGTAAAACATGGTCTGGTTTTTCCTCTTTTTGGATCGCGGTGTGCGATCACCACAGGACGCGATGCCCCGAGCGGTTTATCCGGGCACCGAGAGGGTCATACAGGCTTCACAACGCAATTTACGGAATTAAAAATCGGGCAGCGAGGAGAAAGATATGAGTACCTGAACAGGACCCGAAAATCGGGAAAAACCGTGTCCGTGTCGTGTCCGACACGACACGAAGAATTGGAATTAGGGTTTTCTGAATTTGGAGACTGCCGGCGGCGGTCCGGCCGGGGGAACACCGGAGGAGGCTGGGGGCGGCTCGTCGGGCTGCTGGGGGCGCGGCTTGTGGTCGGCGGCGCGTCGGGGACGGCTCAGGCGGAGCCGACGGCGAGGAGCTGCGGCTCGAGGGGGTTCTGGTGGAGGAGGAGGACGACGCCGAGGGAGGAGGACGGCGCCGAGGGAGGAGGAAGGGGACCGGGGCAGCACGGCGGGGCGGAGGCGAGTGCATCGGCGGAGCGGAGGCGAGTGGGTCGAGGGGGCGGCCGGGGTCGGGGCTTTTATAGGCGGATAGGGAACTGGGTCGGCCGGGGAGGACGGAGGCGAGGGCGGGCAAGACGGAGCGTGCGAGGCGGAGGAGGGCGAGACGTGGCCGGGAAGTGCGGGCGCTGCGCGGGGTGGCCGGCGTGGGGCGCGGCGGCCGGAGGAATCGGGCAGTGGGGACTGGGGAGACGGGTCGGAGGCGGGTCGGGTCCGGGCAGACCCGACCCGACCCGGCAGGGGAGCGGGCTGGGCCTGGTTGGCGGGCCGCGGGTCAGCCCAGTGGGCCGGGCTTAGGGAATGGGCCGGGAAAAACAGAAAAAAAATAATAATAATAATAATAAATAATAATAAATAAAAAATAATTAAATAGTTTTTAGGTATTTAAAAATAGTTCTGAGGCCCAAAAAATTCCAGAAAAATTACCCTAAGTCCAGTTTTTTATTTTACACCTAAAAATATTATTTCCATAATATTTTAATATTATTTTATTAACAATTAAAAATCATTTAATAATTAAAACTTTGATTTTAATTACAGAAAATTCCCAGAAAATTCCAAAAAATTGGGAAAAATCCAAGTTTAATAATTTTGAAGATTCAGGGGGGGTTTACAGGCTGCGAGGGAGTGGAGGAGAAGGTGGTGGATGGACAGGGCGGCTAGGGCATTGGCTCAGGCGGGGCTCAGGGCTGTGGGATGGCGGAGGATCTGAGGGAGGGAAGACGGGGCGCTGGCTAGGGCGCCCGAGGGGAGAGGGGTCGGCAGCGGAGCAGAGGTCGGAGGATGGTGCTGGGCTGAGGCGGAGGGAAGGTGGAGATGGTGTAGGACGGGTGGTGCAACGCTGCGGGCGGTGGTCGAGCGGGGTTATGGAGTCGTCGGGGCTGGGTGGCGGAGATGATCGGGGTTGGGTCGAGGAAGGAGGAAGAAGAAGGCGGTGGTCGAGCGGGTTCAGGGCTGCCGAGGGTGGCTAGGGGGCGGAGCGGCCGGAGACGGCGAGCGGAGGAGAGGGAGAGAGGAGAGGGCGACATTGCGGCTCGTCGAGGTAGGCTCAGGCGCTGCCGGAGGGGAACGACAGGCGGGGCGTGGAAGTCGAGAAGGCGGCGACGGCTAGGCACGGAAGTCGAGGCACTTAAATAGGCGCGCCGCCACGGATCGAAGTCGGATTAGGTTTAGGGTTTAGTTACGGTTAACGGGTCCGGGTCGGGTTCGATTCGGATCCGACCCGACCCGTTAAGGCTGGGTTTGGTTCAGTGAACCGGGTCTGGGTTGGTTTGGTTTATTTCAAATAAACCCGGTTTATTTTAGGGTTTTAATTCGGTTAAATTAAAAATAGTTTTTAGGGCTTTAAAACTGCTTTCGGAGCCCAATAAATTCACAGAAAATTCTCCTATGTCCGGTTTTCCATTTTATACTATAAAATATTATTTCCATAATATTTTAATATTAATTAACAGTAATTAAAAAATCATTTAATTACCAAATACCTAGGTTTTAATTACAGAAAATTCTTAAAAATTCCAGAAAAATTGTGAAAAATCCAAATTAAATTTTTTTGAAAAATCAGGGGGCTTACAAATATGGAGTTCGCAGCGAGACAGAGCTTGTGACAACTCAAGCACACCAGGATTGTCAAAGAGTACATTTTGTAGTTCAAATGTTTGATGCTCGCAATATCTAGCATAGGCAAGGAGGATCGATTGTTCTTCTTCCTCGACGAACTTATACCATGGGTGACTCAAGAATTGTAGTGATATAGGGTGCAAGACTTGAGCATCATCGTGGCAGCAGCCGAAAGCTCATCGAGTACATGTGGAATGACAACAATGTCAAGGCAAATCTAAATTCCATCAAGGATAATAGTGGGGGAGAGGAGATCTCTCCTAAGGAGGGTTTGTCCGAGGAAAACAAATGTAAAAAACCTAATCCAAGCGAATAGTTTCGTGCTTCATATGTAAGATATTCATTATGCTCGAAATTGTCAGAAGAGGAGCAAACGTGTCAATGTCATCTGAAGTTAGGTGGAGGACGAGGAGTACGAAGTAGGAGTGCACAAGGGAGCATTGTGCTTACTCAACGTTGTTAAGGCCAAGCTCGTTCTGTCGAAGACTCTAAGTAGGGATCTCATGTACGTTGACATGATGGTCAATGACATGAGGGCACAAGCTTTAGTGCTTAAGGGCCATCTTGTTGAGCTTCTTGGTGTGGGTGTGGCTGAGTTTGGAGTCTAGAGTTTTGGAGGCAGGCTCGTCGGTTTCTAGGGTTTTGACTTCTCGGGTTTTAACGGGTTTGAAGATTTCTAGGGTTTTGTGTTGGGGTTCTTGGTGGTGGGGAATAGGGGGATTGAGGATGTCGAGCTTGAGGTTGGGCCGGCTGACGAAGGGGATGGCTCGATTGTACGTGAATTCTTTGGGTTTGGGTTTGGGTTGGGATTCGGAGGCGGTGGGGGCCGATGGGGATTTGGGAGGGAGAGGTGGAGGTCCGCCGACCGTCATTAATGGCATGGAGAAGGTATTTTGTTAGGGTTTGGATTTTAATTTTTTTTAAAAAATTAGGGTTGGGGTTTCTTTCTTTTGGGGAGGAGGTTGAGGGGAGGGGAGTGGAGGAGGAGGAGGAGGTTGAGTGAGGATGGGGTGGCGGGATAATGGATGTAAGAAGTGAAGAAAGAACATATGTTCCTTATGTACTGGGCTTAGTTTTGGATTGCTGTTGTTTTTTAAAAAGTAGCAGCAGCATCTCATCTGCTTCTAAAAGCTGCTCCGAATTGGAATTGTTTATTTAGAAAACAGAAAATTGCAAATGCAGCACCAAGGTTAGATGATATTTAGTCCATAGCATAAAGTTTGTTAAAATTGCAAATACCCAAAACGTCATTTAAAAGGGCGTAAACACTGATTTAGTTCTAAAAGGTCAAAACGTCCTTTTAAAGAGCGTATGTTGTGCATATTTTGTTGGTGTTGTTTCCTTTGGACTAGTGAGAATAATCCCACATTGGCTACACCGTCAAGTGAGTATCTCAATATAATACTTTGTATGAGTTGAGGTATGCACATGGGGTGTGGTGGAGCACATGGGTGTCATGTGGGAGTATTTTCCTAGGAGAAAAAAAAGGATTAACTCCTCAAAGAAAGCATTTATGCTTTTTGTCACTCTCTTGGAAAAATTCTCTTAGGAGCTAGCGACTCAGACTCGGACTTGGACTCAAGAGAGCAAAGTGGCACTTTGTTGGCACACTTTGCACTTAGCACTTCAGCATCGGCGCTTGTGCGCATTTTATGCTCTCGTTTTATGCACGAGTTGCATGAGCGTGCGCGTGAGCGGGTGCTGCATGTAACGACCCGCTCAGCTCAACTATGAGGGCCAACTCAAACGACATAAGTGTAACGAACCATCTCGCCTTGCTCAGCGAGATGACTAATTCGATGCAAAGGCATTCAGACTTGGACCTTCAAATAGAGTTCAAACTTAGACTTTTTAGAGGAGCGCTCGGAGTCTCCCTCAACCGATGTGATTCATCGCTAAGGTGGGTGGCTCCGATGAACCTGTCTCTACTTAGCTGCACACTTAAGAAATAAAATGATACATACTAGTTTCTAAGCAATAATATTTGCATGCTAATAAAAGAGATAAACGCACATAGTCAAGGTAATAATTGTAATGCCCCACAACTGTACGGCGCATTGCGCTAATTCGGATTGAATGAGGCAATAGCTGGTTATATTTTGATTTGTTGGATTTAAAAACAAGTATTGATTTAAGTTGGTTTCATGTATAGATTGCAAGTGGAGTTCGATGGAATCATGTGTTCGATCAGAGCAGCAGTGGGATAGTTGGATTGGAGCGATAATGTCGTCTTCCTTAGTCCGATCGGTCAGATGATTTGGAGAGCATTGCCTGCTCGCACGGTCATACCAATTGAGTAGATCATACTTTGCATCAGACCACGGGTTCAAGAAATCGGCTGTATCGGCAAGGCAGGATGCTTAATGGAATCAGACTTGGTGAATGGGCTCTGCCCCTTCTCCTCTACTTCTTTATGCCTAATAATATAGAACACACGTAATGGCTTGAACACTTGGACTGGAACATTAGAATCACCGTACTGTGGCGTGCATAGAGTGTGCGTCGTTTGGTTGAATATGATTTGTAGCTTGAGTTGGTTTTGCGTTGGGTAGTTGGAGCTTGAGTAGATCATCTTGGTTGGAACATCGAGGCACTTCGAGCGAGCGAGCATGCGTTGCGCATGAGTATCAAGTTGGGCGCTTTGTCAAGCAAAGCGTGCAGTTGTGGTTCAAAATCGGACAACTGCATCGGTGAGGGCATTGTGCCATTGTTGGGGCATTATGCAACTGTTGGGACATTGTGCCACAGAGCTTTCGGAGCGATGGGTGTTGCACCAATTGGAGTATTGTGTCAAAGTGGCATAGTGCCTATGGGGATAACTTGAGATGGTGCCTTGGGATATGAGTTGGAGAATGGTTATGGATAATTGGATGGATTGAGGCGAGTATCGTTTGGTGGGGCAAGAAGGCTCGATTCTCTCGTCATACCTACTTGGTGTTTGCATTGGTCATAGACAACCTGTTGCGCACAGGGTTTGGTTTTCTCGAACGGGATATGCTCTGGGACACCGGGATCGTTCGGCCATGAATGCGACAAATGATAACGTGCCTTGGACGCGGTACCAGTAGTTCGATACGACCAGACGGGCTAGCTACTCAGCGCTGGATCGGGTAGAACTACAGTTGATTAGTCCTTTATGGCTTGGCCAGTAACTTCATATAGATAAGAGTTGCTTTGCTTTGCTTTGGTTTTGTTTGTGCTTTTCGTGTAGGTGACGGCCACCTTGCCTCGGGCAAGAGTGTGCATATCGATGATTGGATTAGTAAGACTTAGATTGTGGCATGGTTTGAGGATGGATATGGAGGCTTGGATTGTAATTCTATAGTTTCACGCGTTGCTTGGGTTTGAGTAGGACGATTTGCATGCTAGTTTACTTTGAGTTGGATATATCTGCTTATATATTTGCTTAAGTTGAATACTTGCATGTTTAACCTGATTTACAGTTTTCCTTAACATGTCATACCTCTGACATGAAATAAATCTAGGATTCAAGTAGAAAGATTACCATATAACTATTTGCATTTACTATCTACTTAGTGTCGGTTTAGACGAGTGAGTTACCCCGCTCACCAGTACAGCTGTGTACTAACCCACGTTTGTGGACATTATTTCAGGTACGCAGGTGTAGTGGCGCTGCTTGGATATACGGGACATGATGTATGAAACGGTAAGTACCTTTGTGGGCAAGAGAAAGAGCAAGAGTATTGTATCGCCTTTGTGGCATTCTCCTTCGTGGTATTTTTATTTGGATCATATTGAGAGCTTCGCTGCATATACTCTGATGTGTGCTTGGTACACAATACTTGACTTTCACTGCAACTTGGTTGTTTCGATGATAACTTTGATGTTTGACATCATCGCCTTGTGCGAACGCAACTCCAGGCTTGCACGGTATCACGTCCCGATGAGAACGATTGTCCTGCGGGAGCGCTGCAACGTGGTAATTCACGTTCAGAGGAGACGATCGAGCTTACAGAAGATTGGGGCATGAAAAATTGGTATCAGAGCGCCCGGTTCATTTCTTCGGACTTTGTCCTTTGGTTTATCACAAACTCTAAATAGCTTTCCCGTGTCGTTTGGCTCATGGCTCTATTCGGTGCCGCATTGGATGTTTCATACAATAAGTCTATATATTTGTTGGTTATGGGTGCATATTGTTCTTTATTGCATTGGCTTTTATTGGTTTTTGATAGATCGTGTAGCATCTTTTGGCGTTGTTGCATTCGTGCAGCAAGTTATGTTGAGTTGTTGCATTTGTGCAGCAAGTTAAGATGTGTCGTTGCACTGGTTTGGCTTGTCGTTCAGAAGAATTTGGTTGCATTAGTAGATCAGTTGGTTGGCAGACGAGATTGGTTATGTGACATGTTGTGAGTAAAAATATTGGACCAGAATGGATCATTGCACGAGTTGCTCGTGTAGCGAATATGTTGGATGAAGTTTGATTTTTGGCTAGGCATATCACAGATAGCATTGGTTGACCAGGTTTGAGTTGAGCATTAGTTGAGCATGTGTGGAGCATTGGTTGAGCAGGTTTGAGTTTTGGCTAGGGATATCAGGATAGCATTGGACAAGTTGTGTAACGATCTGCTCCTTATCTATGCGGATAGCCGTTCAAACAGCACAAGTGCGATGACCCGACCCACTTTGCTCAGCGAGAAGACTTGCTTGAAGCAAAGGATTTTCAGACTTGGTCCTTCAGGAGTTCAGACTTAGACTTTCAGAGGCTCGCTCGGAGTATTGCTCGACCAAGGCGAATCATCGCTAAGATGGGTGACTACGATAAACCTGTCTTTTCTTAGCATATACACTTAAAATATGGTTGATATGTGCTAGTCGCTAGACGAATCACCCTTGCATGCTAATAAAGAATACAAACACATCTAGCTAAGGAAATAATCACATATGATATATCTTTGCATAGAACATGAAAATAGATCGGTTGAACGGAATGGTAGGCTCGCTTTACAGTTCTTATAATTTTACCTCGTAGTGTTACTTTTATTTCTTATATGTTCTTTGAAGTATAATGCTCCATATGTCTTAAAATACTCATCACATAGTACGACCTCAGTACAGAAGCACAACATAGATTCTGGTTAACTTACCTGTGGCAGAAGACTATCAAAATAGTCGTTCCAAGCCAAACAATAGAAACATGGAAAGTCATCTGGATCGATGGGTCGCCAAGGCAACTCCCAAAACGGGAGCTGCAATAAGTAGTAAAACGTCAGCATAAACGGTGCATAGAATGGAACACACCAGATCATGAGATTTCTAAACGAGTAAATGCATTTGCACTATGTCAAGTAGCTATGTTCATTCAAATGTCTTAAGATGTTGCATATAATAAAAGTTTAGTGTTGATGGTCAACGGTCATAGACAACCTGTGCACAGGCTTATGGTTCATGCAGACGGTATGCTGGTCACATCAGGGCCGATCCGAACTAGTCAGGAATAATTCAAATAGTCATTTGCTTCGGACGGGAAGCTGTGTAGCGAGGCTCGCTACCTGTGTTGCATTCCATTTCCGTGCCGAGACTATAACTTGTCCATGATGGCTCGTCAGGTCATAAGACCAAGTTTGTATCATTAGTATATTGCATACGTGGCGGCAACCCGCGTATGGACTCGTAGGAACTTATGGCAAGTAACGGATATACGACGCACTATGAGTGCAGATCATTAGTTGGACCAAGTAACCTGAAGCTTGAAACACATTTAAGTAGTCTGAGTAAAACATGCCTATACAAGTATAACATGCCGGTGTAAAATGAGTATAAGGCATCTAAGTAATCTGTACAACCTGAGTCACAAAATGATATGAGTATTATAAATTGTGTATATTGTGCACCTGGTTTAGAAACACTATCGTAGCATATATGTGTTCGTTATGCGGTCTTGGGATTTCTATATATCTATGTTCGTGCTTGGCTTAACTTGGTTTTATACTTGGATAGGAAAGGACAAATGGTAAGTTGGTAAGTATCGTAGTGTTTCTTGTATATCGTACGGCACACTGCCACACGAGATAGGCTTTGTATCTTATGCATGAAATTGATCCTAAGGCAAGAATAGCAAGATAACTTAATAGTTGGTACATGAAACTAATATAACGTGTTGGATTTGTCGAGCGGGCGAGAAACCTCCCTACCAGTGCATTCATGTACTGATAACCCACCATATTGCTTACAGGGTGTGGAAGAACCTCCTTCGGTGCAAAATATCCTCTCGTGCGCGCTAAGACGTAGAGTTCGCTCTGGAGCCTTGGAGTGTTGCGTCCAAAGCTGAAGCATATATACATGATATAACGTTAGAACATCGCCTATGTATTATCCCAAGTTGTAAGCCGCTTGGTATGCCTTTATTCTTAGAGAGAGAGCTTGAGCGACTTGTAATCTCGGCCTAGCGCCGCTTGTAACCTCATTCATTATAAATAAAGAGAGCTTGTTTATGTATTTAAACTTGTGTTATTATATGTTTTTGCTATATCGACTCCAGGCTCGCGCGACATCATGTCCCGATGGAAACGATCGTCCCGCGGGAGCGTTGGGGTGGTGATTCGTGCCTAGCAGGGACGGCCGATTCCTGCGGGAGATCGGGGTATGACATATTGGTATCAGAGCTTGGCTTTGCATCCTTGGACTTCTTATCGATTCTCTCAGTTTTGAAAGCTCGTTCGTTGGTTATGTTACAGACGCTCTCTCTCGAAAGTTCCAACGGGATATTCCATACAATGAGTCTAAATATTTTCAAAAGGTGCATGTCAATGATATAATTGCTTGATCGGGATTTCGATACGAAAGCCTTTGTGCCAATATGTGTCAAAATTTGTGGGAATAGACTTATGTTAGAATCTGCAAGTTATATGTGAACCCGAATGCCTATACGAGAATACCAAGCTAGTTAGTGTGCGAGACAGAATATCGTTTGGACAGTTGCCTATGCACATAGGCTTTCGGCTAAGTTGTGTTGAGTACCATGCGCCAAGACCCTTGGTGCTAGTGAGTTGCAAGCGAGATTTGGGTATCGTTCGAATAAGAATAAAGTTGGACTTAGAAGAAAAATTGATAGAGACGTTATTGGAGTACCGCTAAGGAGAATAAAGGGAACCGTGTATAGATTTTGAGATATAGTTGGGATGGTTATTCATAAAGATAAGTTATGATTCAAAACATAGTTTATATGGAGGACTATCGATAGAGATACATACGAGACTAAGATTGTTAAGGTAGCGAATAGGGACTGTGTTGGAGTTTTAAGGAACGAATTGGATATATGAGTGAACGATGCGAACGCGATTCAGGAATTAATAAGATGACTCAATTTCTGAGTGGTATATTCGATAGTCTCAGGATCGAGTAAGAGAATTGAGAATAAAAATAAGCTATAAAGATTCATAGAGTATAGCTCGAATCCTGAGTGGTGTATTGGTCGAATTAGAAATATTTGAACGAATTATGGGTTTCGGAGTATTAAACGGGTCTAGCAGCAAGCGACGTAATTGTGCAAAGTCTTAGTATAAATAATGCCTAGCAAGTAAGCGAATTTGAAGGATCATGCATGATTTTATTCGAACAAGTAAGAATGAGTTGAACATGGGATAAGGCTTACATCGAATAGAAATAATGAGTACTTGGAATTGATATCATGGTCGGAAAAACTTAGTGGATCGTACGAGCAATTTTGAATTGAATCAAACGAATTAAAACTTGAGTTGAGATAGAATAATCGGGGATGCGATCGGAGTTAGTGCAATTGGAATATGGTGCGAACGAATGATAGCGTGCGTGAAAATTTTGGATTTGAGTAGGGTATCGCTCGATAGAGTTCGGTCTGAGTACGAATGCTACGGTTTCAAATTTGGGAGACTTTATATCATATCAATGGTTGGAAGATAGCATGGATTGATGCAAGTTAGAAAATTTTGGTTCAATAATTAAGGTAGGCGATAACGGATTTAATCTTGACTTGGACGAACAATCTTGAGTCGAGTTCAAACGTAACACTCGATATCAGGCCAATACGAGATCGATTATTCCGCGGGAGCGCTGGCATGGTGATTTTACGTCCGACGAGGATGATCAAACTCGTAGGGACATGTTCAAAGATTTTACAAATGAACTCGGTGAATAGAACGTATCAAAAGTGGATATACTTGGGCTTTGAATATTGGAAACTTAGTTGTTTGAGGAATGCTAGAAGTAGACTATGGATTTATCAAACGAAAACGTTGAAGTTGGATGCTTTTTCTAGACGAATTATAATCACGGCATGAACGAACATGCCTTGATAGATAAGTATATATAACTTGGATGGAGCAAAGTAAAATGATAAGGTGTTTCGATCATTTTGGTGATAACCATATTGTTTGACATTTTTGTCTTATGCGAGCGTAACTCTATGCTCGTTCATGCGTCACGTTCGGATTATGACGGTTATCCCGCGGGAGCGTTGGCATGGTAATTTCACATCCAACGGGAATGATTGAACTTGCGGGAGACCAGACATGGTAATTAAAGGATCGTCTTAATTTATGGTTCGACACGATAAGACGAGTTTTAGGATATAAATGAATCAAAGTGTTTTGAGGAGGAGTTAGTCTAGAACGTGAAGTAAGATATGCTGGATGGTTTCATGAACGGATACGTAGATCGCGTTGGACGACTTAGAGTTTACTATTTATAGAGATGATTTAGAATAAGATCGTGACTTGGTGGTCCAGGCTTAGAAAAGTATGAATAGGTGGATTCTATCAAACGTAATGGAGGAGATAGACTATGCAAATTGATGGACTTAACCTGCGACATGGATATATCGTAGATTTGATTGAACGAACGTATCTTAGGAACGGTTTTGCTAAACGAACCTGGATCCTATGCAAACGAACATGTTGACGTGGATAAGAATGATCTGTGCTCGATGTTTAGAAATATGAGTAAAACAAGCTTCGGTAGAATATCCCGTACGAAAGAACAATGGTTTGACTTTAGGAATTTGGGGCGAGTATCGTGCAAGAATTTGCTCGATAAGAATCATGACTTAAAATGTACCTATGACCTTGTGAGCTGACCTAGTGGCTAGGCAGACGACCATGTGCCTTGAGTTGAACTAGAATGGCTGACTTCAGAGTATCATTCAGGAAAATGATAGAACTGGGACAACGAGACTTAGAGTTAGGACTTGGAACTGGAAGTGTATGCTAGCGACGTTGGCGTTGAAACGGACGTAATGGAAGATAGGACTTGAGTGATAATTGATTTGGTTGGATAAGTTATGTGACGGTGAGGAATAAGACGGTAGTAAAGAATTGTCGGACGAAACTCTTAGGATTGGAATTGGTGATATTCGAGATAAGTTGGCATAACAAGTTAAATCGTTGCTTGAAAGAGGTGCATTGCTAGTAATTCAATACTTAAATTTGGGTGAGATTGGAGTAGACGATAACTAAAATGAACCAGAGTTTGGTTATTCGAGTAGCGAAGCGATCGGCGATTCAAAAGATTTTTACGAGTAGCTTGTCCGACTTAGCTGTCACTAAGCTTGGTTGAAATACACATATTTGGGGGACGCCTTGAAAAAGAGTATGATCCAGACTTAGCGATATGCATAACTCGAATGCAGATGCAAATAAAAATATTTAGATTCGCATGGACGAGTATAGCAACTGAAGTAAGACTGCCTCAACCCAAGATTATCATTTGTGATAGATTATAACATACTCCGCATTAAGTGATATATGTTCCGCGCTAAGTCACAGTAAAGACCGAGTCAGAAGTTGGATTGAATGATAGAGTCATTCAATGAGGCAGACCCCGCACGAACGTGATGTGGAATAAGAAGCGAGTAGGAAATTGTGTTCGAACGAATCTAATGATACAGATTGATATGCTTGATTTAGATTCCATAGTATGCGATAGAATAATTTGCGCTCAGGAAGTCTCGAGGACGAAACTTGTTTTGAGTGGTGTATAATATAACGGCCCACTCCGCATCTATGCGGATAGCCGATTCAAACGACACAAGTGTGATGACCCGACCCACTTTGCTCAGCTAGAATACTTGTTTGAAGACAAGAATTTTCAGACTTGGCCCTTCAGGAGTTCAGACTTAGACTTTCAGGGGCTCGCTCGAAGTATCGCTCGACCAAGACGAATCATCGCTAAGGTGGGTGGCTACGATGAACCTGTCTTTGCTTAGCCTGCACACTTAAAATATGGTTGATATGTGCTAGTCGCTAGGCGGATCACCCTTATATGCTAATAAAGAATATAAACACATCAAGCTAAGAGAATAATCCCATCTGATATATCTTTGCATAGAACATGGAAGTAGATCGGTTAAACGGAATGGTAGAGGCTCGCTTTACAGTTCTTATAATTTTACCTCGTAGTGTTACTTTTGTTCCTTATATTTTCTTTGAAGTACATTGCTCCATATGTCTTGAAATGCTCATCACATAGATACGGCCTCGGTACAGAAGCATAACATAGATTCTGGTTAACTTACTTGTGGCAGAAGACTATCAAAATAGTCGTTCCAAGCCAAACAATAGAAACATGGAAAGTCATCGGGACCGATATGTCGCCAAGACAATGCCCAAAATGGGAGCTGCAATAAGTAGTAAAACGTCAGCATAAACGGTACATAGAATAGAACACACCAGATCATGAGATTTTTGAACGAGTAAACGCATTTGTACTATGTCAAGTAGCTATGTTCATTCAAAGGTCTTAAGATGTTGTATATAATAAAAGTTTAGTGTTGATGGTCAATGGTCATGGACAACCTGTGCACATGCTTATGGTTCATGCGGACGGTACGCTGGTCGTACCAGGGTCGATCCGAACCAGTCAGGAGCATTTCAGATAGTCGTTTGCTTCGGACGAGAAGTTGTGTAGTGAGGCTCGCTACCTGCGTTGTATTTCATTCCCGTGCCGAGACTATAACTTGTCCATGGCGGCTTGTCAGGTCATAAAACCAAGTTTGAATCATTAGTATATTGCATATGTGGTGGCAACCCGCATATGGTCTCGTTGGAACTTGTGGCAAGTAACGGATATACGACGCACTATGCGTGCAGATCGTTAGTTGGACCAAGTAACTTGAAGCTTGAAACACATTTGAGTAATCTGAGTAAAATATGGCTATACAAGTATAACATGCTGTAAAATGAGTATAAGACATCTGAGTAATCTGCACAATTTGAGTCACAAAATGATATGAGTATTGTAAACTGTGTATACCATGCACCTGGTTTAGAAATACGCTCGTAGCATACATGTGTTCGTTATGTGGTCTTAGGATTTCTATATATCTATGTTCGTGCTTGGCTTACTTGGACAGGGAAGGACAAATGGTAAGTTGGTAAGTATCATCGTGTTTCTTGTATATCGTACGGCGCACTGCCATACGAGATAGCTTTGTATTTTATGCATAAAATTGATCCTAAGGCAAGAATAACAAGATAACTTAATAGTTGGTGCACGAAACTAATATAGTGTTACGACCCGCACCCGCTGTAGGGATACAAGTCGGAAACAATGCCCAGCCTACGCCGCAGCATCGACGGTAGAACGCTATCTTGGTTAACTATACTATCTAAATATCTCATAATAATATAAAATCTGCCAACAATATCTCAACACAAACTCAATCACATTCTAAAGCACTAAAAGATATCAAGAAAGTCTAACATAACTATCCATTCAATATATATAAACAATAATAGAAACAATATCCAATCTCATACTATATGCCGAAAACAAATCCGGTACCAAAATATTAAAGAAACTATCTATGAAAACTAGTGATCCGGATAAACCTCCCGATAATCACTCCAGAACTAGTGGGTCCAAGTCTGCACCATCTATAAGTCGAAGTCCATGGTATGTCGGACACCAATCTCTCAGATCCTCTGAAAAATATTTTCCAGTCAGGAATGGAACGAAGTACATACCTCTGAAAGCAGTTCCAATAACATAATCGAGCATATATAACAAGCAATAGAAAAAGGATACAAGATGCACAAGTAATAAGAATGTACAATACAGGGAGAACAGGCAATAAGAACTGAAAAGTAAATACGGGAAATAAACTGCAAGTAGAAAACAAGAATACTAGCTATGTGATTTAGAGTGGAAGTTCTTTATGTGATCGGCTTAGGCTGCACATGAGGTATAAAGATAACTCCATTATACGTGAGGTGTATAATCGACATGCACATGAGATCAAGAGGGCTTTGATCACATAACCAACTCCTACTCTCCCTCCCCAACTAATACTCATGGATCCAATCACGACATGTTACGTACATGATCACGATATAGTCACACTAGCACACGAAATAGTGGATGCACAAGAAGCACATGAAAGTCAATACCCGATGCATACGATGAAATATATATGACTGGGTACCCGTTGCACACGGTAGAGGATAACACCTCCTGACGGGATCCATATAGCACCAGTCCGTGAAATCACTGTGTCGAGAATCAATGTATACAATTCTAGAACATGCATATATACAATATTATGAATTGAAAACAATCAGAGAAATGTACTCGCCTGTGGTCCAGAGCAATGTATGTCAAACTATCCGAACTGGTGTCACACAGACCTATATATGAAATATTGCATTAATACAAGGTTCTGGAAAAATATTAAGATAAACTAGTCAACATCTAGGTCAACAAGCCATTTCTAAGTCAAAATAGTCAAACTATGTCAACTCTATGCCAAACTAGTCAAACTTAGTCAAACTAGCCATTTCTAGGTTGCATGAGTCTAACTCAAGGATATTGGGCTCACACCCTATGAATCTAGGCCATACAAGCTACATCTTAGGATACTAAGATACTGTATCTCAGGATACGCAAACAAGGGATAAATATAACACATATGTACATATCAAACAATATTATATATATAAAATCCTAATTACAAATGCTAAATGGATACCTTGGTTTCGAACCAACTTGGTATCGCAATACTAAACCTCTATCTTGATACCCAAACCCAATACCTTGGGTATCCTTAATACCTTGGCATTTACCTTGGTATCTCAAGGTAATGTCACTCTAGTATGTATATATATTAACTATCCAACTATAACTATAAACTACCATGTATTTAGTATTTATACAATACTATATACCTTATTTTAGTCACCTAATACCCACCCATAATTAGTTTACAACTATCCTATTACTATGCCAATACCTACTACTCATACCTTGGTATATCTTGATACTTACCTTGGTATCTCAAGGTAATTGCCAAAATCTTCATATATATATTAACTATTCATCAATAACTATATGCATACATATATCAATCCAATATAACTTCTAGTATGTACTAACTAGAATAAATACTAACTACCAACTACACACTAAATACTAATGCATATATACGTATATACATACATACCTACAAATATATAATATATATAACTAAGATACTCATAACAATAGATAACTAAAATATACTAACTATTCCAATAATATTATATGCTACAACTAAATATATTATACATATAGTATACTAAAACACAATTAGAAAATTAGGAACATATATACGAATATATTAATTACCATATATATATATATATATATATATATATATATATATATATATATATATTAATATCTATATTAATATCTAATATATTAAAAACTGCCAAACTGTCATTAAAAGCCCCTGTCTACTGTCGCCGAAAAGCTGTTGTGTATATAGATACACTGCAGTTTTTGTGACAGTTTTCTGCACTGTCACTAAAAACTGTCGCTGAAGCGTCTGATACTCTGCTGATACACTGTTGCTTCAGCGACAGTTTCCTGCAACTGTCGCTGACTGCTGTCGCTGAAAAGCTGCTGTCGCTGCTGCTATTTATCTGTTGTTGCGACGCTCGTTGTTGCGACACTCTCCTGTTGTCGCTGAAACCTATATATATATATATATATATATATATATATATATATATAACATATATATCTACCATATATATATAAATACATATATATATAACCCAAAACATATATATATATATATATATATATATATATATATATATATATATATATATATATATATATATATATATATACCAATACACATATACTACCATAAATATACCTACACTCTCATAATATTATTACGTACAAATAACTATACATAATAATATACATATATATACACAATATATATATATATATATATATATATATATATATATATATATATATATATATATATATATATATACTACTAATTACACACTCCCTCACATAGTATTATATATATATATATATATATATATATATATATATATATATATATATATATATATATATATATATATATATAATACTATGTGAGGGAGTGTGTAATTAGTAGTATATATATATATATATATATATGCGTATATATAATTATCCACCATACACATTATATAATTATAAATATAATAACTCATAATATCTATTTACATGCTAACATATATAATTATACATACATATATAAGAATAGCTACTTACAACATACATAATAAATACATAGATCTAAGACACAAGAAGCATAATTATATATACCATAATATATATATCTATATATATATACAATTACATCCTCCATGAATTAAGAACACAATAAATAGATCTACATATAATTTGCACAAACATATGGAGAGTATCACACCGTATCCCACTAGATCTAGGATACGCATGTGACACGAGTCCACCACACATCCAAAAGTACCCCGAAGGACACAAACAAGTCATATATATTATTTATGAACAATATAAAGAGTCAAATATAGATCTACGTGTCCGTGTCAAAATATGACATGTACAAAGTCCCGTGTCGGAGGAAAAACCCCCAAATCAACACGTATCACCAAATTGATGGGATACGACCTACACGTACCCAATTATGGACACGACACTAGTCCCAAACACACAAGCACATGTCAAATTAATCTATAGGACCAATTGACACACACAACAAATGTCAATCTCGGAATTCTCCCAAAGTTGACACAAAAAGTACCATAACTTTCTCAATAGGCATCCTATGAACACAAAACCAAATTTATGGGTAGCCTATACATATTGTCATGACCCGTACCCAAAAAATCGGTTATGAGTCGTGGGTACGTCCAGCCTATGCCGCAGCATCGGCGGTAGAACGCTGTCTAGGTCAACTATCTAGCTAACAATCTCACGCAATTAATATATAAACCTGTCAAGATCTCAACTTCAAACGGAGGAGCAATACCATAATGATAATCTCACTGTACTCAATCACGAATCTAAGCACGATAAGATAACACAAAAATCTAACAACTATAAGGTCTAAACAACTGCTGCTAAAACACCATAACATCAAATAATAATAATAATACAACATCCTGAATAATATACAATACAAGGTCTCAATCCAAAACCGAAGACAAATCCGGTGCTAAAAACTAATAAAACAATAACAAGGTCCTAATGATCCCGGCTACCAACCCGGAAATCACTCCTAAACTAGAGGGTCCCTGTCTGCACCATCGACAGGCTCAGGTCCATAAAACGTCGGACACCAATCCTCCGGATACTCTAGAAAAAATATGTCCAGTCAGGACTGGAGCAAGTACACCTCTAACAGCAGTTCCATTTAAATGATAAAAACTATAAAATATTTGTAGCAAGTAGCAAGGTGAAGGAAATATAGTATAAATAAGAAATATATATATGTCACTGGTGCATAAAGGTAAAGATGCATGAATATCAGAAGCAAGATAGTAATGACTGCAAGATACAAGAAATCTAAACTAAGAGTAAGTCCGTGCACATGAACGTGTAGTGAGTCCAGCATGAAATACATATAAAGGGTCAAGTCCAGAAACTATAAGTGAGACCAGCAAGAAATGCAAGAGAGTCCAGACTATAAAGAATGAACTCGGTGTCTTTGAAATACTTGTTTCGACATGTAAACGGCTAGAGGTAAGTACGGCTCACCGCGTACTGGGTGCGCGGCTGCTATCATTCCAGATTAGACCAGAGGGAGTGATTCCTGATGATTCCAGATAGGAATATTTACATGTCTACTCGAGTATTTCCCCGCCCCGACTAATACAAGTGAATCCAAGACCCGACACGTAAATCAAGTATGAGTCCAGCTTGAAATATGAATGGTGCCTGTAGTGATGCCTGTAGGTGATTCCAGAATAGAGGCCAGAAACATAAAATATACGTGTCGCAAGTAAATAAATCCAGAAATACCAGTCCGTGTCCCGTGTTGTGCCAGAAAAATCAGATGATACTATACTACAAGTTGAATCATAATAATCATCAGATAATGAAAACTATCAGAGAATGTACTCGCCTGACGTCCTGAGCAACTGGCGATCCAAACTGGTGTCGCAAGGACCTATTGTGAAAAGCAAGGTTAAACAGGTTTCTAATGAGTTAAACAGATATAAAATAACTAAAAATAGGCTTCTAGGGTCGTTCTAGGTCAAACGGGTCAAACCGGTAAAATCTGGGTCAAAAAGTCAACTCTGGGTCCAAAAAGTCAACTTTGGGTCAAATCTAGGGTGCCCCTAAAATTCTAGGTCAAAACTAGGTCATTAAGCTAATAAACCCTCAAACTCGCCTCCTTCAGATACCGGGATACCCTCGGTATCCGATACCTCATCCTACGCTATACGCCCCGTCTATACCCTCTAAAACCTATGCTAGCACGCGTAAATATATACACATATACATAAAAACCTATCTCTAAACTCAAACCTAGGCAATTGCTCAAAAACCCCGCTCGAAACTCAATACCTTGGATATCTCAAGGTATTGAGATACCTTGATATCTCAAGGTATTGAGATACCTTGATATCTCAAGGTATTGAGATACCTCTCTAAACTCAACCCTACTACCCCTCTAGCTAACTATTATACTTATAGATATATACCTAGCTAATAATATAGGCTAGAAAATATATATCTAATACATATATGCATATACCTAGATATTGTCACTACCACATTTTAGGAAAGAGGGTATTTTAGTAATTTTCTATTTAAGTAAATATTGTGCATGATAAATAATTTTTGTTTTATTATTTAATTATTGTTAGATATTATTTAATTATTTTGGACTTATTTTAGTGGACCCAACTAGTTTAGTTTGGACCCATGGACCAACATGAATTAAATAGTTAGACTTGGCCCATTTAGAAAGCCCATAGTTAAGGAGATGGATTAAATTAATTAAGTGATTAGACTAGAAGCTTCCTTCCTTAATTATTTCTTCATGAGAGGCCCCAAGGGGTACATTGGACATTTTACAATTGCTTGGGAGAGGGGCAAGGCCGGCCTATTAAAAGAGGGGGAGAATTTCTCTCTCCTCTCATTCTCATTCCAAATCTAGATCTAGAAATTCCCACTCCCAAATTCTTTCCATTCCCATTCTAATTCTCCACCAAATTCATCCCAAATTTTTCCCAATTCACCATTAGAAAGTTGAGAAGTAAGGATCTAGAAGGAGGAAGAAAGGATATACAAAGAGGAGCAATGATCTACAATTTGGAAGCAAGTTCATCTCAATTGGAGATTTTATTGGGAATCTATCTCCCAATAGGTATAATTCAGTTTTTTCCATTAAAATAGCTTCTAAATCTGAGATTTAATCATGTAAAATTAACCCATATGTATGTACTACCCATAGGAATTTGTTTTGTGTTCATAGGAGACCCATGGAGAAAGTTATGGTGCTTTTTGTGTCAATTTTGTTGGAATTCCGAATTTACATTTTGTTGTGTGTGTCAATTGATCCTATAGATCAATTGGGCATGTGCTTATGTGTTTGGGGCTTGTGTCGTGTCCATATTTGGGTACTTGTGGTTCGTATCCCAACTATTTGGTGATACGTGTCATTTTGGGGATTTTTCCTCCGACACGGGGCTTTGAACATGTCGTATTTTGACACGGACACATAGATCTACTTTTGACACTTTGATTATTCATAAATATTATTTGTGACTTGTTTGTGTCCTTCGGGGTGCAATTGGTTGTGTGTTGGACTCGTGTCACATGCGTATCATAGATCTAGTGGGATACGGTGTGATACTCTCCAATTTGGTGTGTTTATGTGTAGATCTAATTATTTATACTTTAAATTCTTTATTTATAATTAGTAAATATATATAGATATTATATATTATTTTAGTGTATTTATTATGGTATTTATTGTAGCATAGATCTATAGATATTTCTATGTATTTTAATGTGGTGTATAAATATATGTATGTAGCTTTCTTGCATGCAAATATATATGTACTTATGTTAATAACATAAATTATACATAAATGTTTTATAAAATATATTTATGTGTTTAAATATGTAATTATATTATTTATAATTATTATATATTATTTTTATATTAATGAATGTATTTTTATGTGTGCTTCTAGCCATGTAAAATATGTACATTAATATGTGCAATGTGTTTTGTAACTATTAGTATTTGATTGTGTAAAGTTTATGTGTATATATATATAAGTATATATATTTATTAAATTGTTTATATATATATATATGCATTTTGATTTATATATTGTATATATATATATATATATATATATATATATATATATATATATATATATATATATATATATATATATTTATATTTTTTGTTTGGTGACAGTGGTTTAATGACAGTGAAAACTGTCATTATTCGGTCTGTCACAGCAGCCGCTGTAACAGTGGTTCAGCATTAATGACAGATCTGTCATTAATGTTGCGGGCAGTTTTGAGCGACAAACCCTTCAGCGACGGTTTCTGTGACAGTTTGAAACTGTCATCAAACGGTATCAGCAGTGGTTTATATATATATATAGTTTCTGTGACAGAATTTCTGTGACAGTTGAGACTGTCACTATAAGCTATTTTATTTAAATCTTTGTTTTAGCTCACTGTTTTCAGTGACGATTTGGCAGATTTAATTTATATATTACATATTATATTATAAATATATATATGTATATATATAGGTGTTTTGTGAGGTATAATACTAATAATAATATATTATTCTATTTGGTTTGTATATACATTATTTAGAGTGTGCATTATTTGTATTATTAGTATTCTTGTGTGGGTATCAATTGGGATCTAATTTTGATTCCTAAATTATTGTATTTTATTTTCTATATTATTTATATAGATGTCTTGTGAGATTGACCTTGGTTTGACCATGTTTGACTTTAGTTGACTTTAGAGTTGACCATAGTTGACTTTTGACTTAGAATTTATTTATTGACTTAGAAGTTGACTAGTTTGACTTGTTCTCTTTTTGGGACCTTGTATTAATGTGGTATTCCATATCTAGGTCTTCGAGGTACCGAGTCAGACATCTGTGAGACTGTTCATTGGACTTCTGGCGAGTACATTCTCTGATAGTTTCTCATTTATGATATCCTCTATGTTCGTTGTATCTAGTGTAGATATACATGTTTCTCTTGACACTATGATTACACGGATTGGTATATCCGGATCTCGTCATGAGATATTATTCCTTGGTATATGGTGTATATGGTGCAAGTATTGTTTTATTGGTTATCTTGTACATGTACAGACACCGATTTTCGGGAGGAGTCGCTCTCTTCTTGGGGAATCTAGTGCCATAGCATACCGTGGTTGGATCTATTATACCAGTTGGGGGTGGGGAGTATTAGTATAGATATGTGATCAAATCCCTATTGAATAAAGTATTGGTAAGCGAATAGTGTTGATCATGCACCGAACGTATGATTAGCCAGGCCGCATTGTATCTTGCCCAAGCCGATCACATGTTAAGCTAGTACTCACACACTTAGTCATTAGTATTATTGTTTCATTGGCATATTGTTCATTATAGTATTTCTTTCCAGTATTTCCTTATTGTATATATATCTCTTGTATCTATTTTGTGCATCTTGTTTATCCACAGCTATTTACTGTTTCATAGTTTTTATCATGGATTAGAACTGCTGTTAGAGATGTACTCTGCTCCTTTCCTGACTGGATATTTTTTTTCAGATGACACTGAGGAGTACCCTACCTATTATGGACCCCAGGATGTTGTGGGTTTAGATTTGGAGACCCTGGCTCAAGAGGGACTTATCCCAACTGAGACAGTTGACCCTGGAGTGTAGCTTTGTAGTATGATAGTATTCTTTTGTACTGGATTTGTCTCCAGCTTATTTGTTACTTTTCAAACTCATTGATGTATTATTTTAAACTCATGAGTTGTATGATGACTATTCTATTCTTATCTGATTCGTGCTCATTCTATCTTAGTTCTGTGATTGAGTATTTTATCATTATTGGTGGTTCATTACTTTAGATAGACTATCTAGACAGCGTTCTACCGTCGATTCTGCGGCGTAGGCTGGGCGTTATTTCCGACTAGTATCCTTACAGCGGGTACGGGTTGTGACACGTTTTTGGTGGTGGCCCATGCAGGTCAAGCTTCACAAGTATGTGATATCGTGGTAGTGCGACAACTTAGTTGTACTACTGCGAGCCTGCGATAGGATATAGGATATAGGCTGAGATACTCAATCACATCTAGAAAAATTCTTTTGATTCAACTATTCTCCTTTGACATTGATACTTGATCCCTTAAACTGTCCTTTCCTTGATGTCTTACATCTTGTGCTATATTGATTCTATTCTTCTTGATTCCATTCCAGCTTTAGCTGTAAACCCCCTGAATTTTCAAATTATTAAATCTTGGATTTTTCCTAAATTTTCTGGAATTTTCTGGAAATTTTCTGTAATTAAAATCATGGTTTTCAATTATTAAATGATTTTTAATTGCTAATAAATAATATTAAAATGTCATGAAAATAACATTTTTGGGTGTAAAATGAAAAACTGGACTTAGGGCAATTTTTCTGGAATTTATCGGACCCCGGACCTATTTTTAAATACCTAAAAACTATTTATTTAATTATTTAATTATTTAATTATTTATTTAATGGTTTATTACTATTATTATTATTATTATTATTATTTTAATTATTTTGGCCCGTTGGGCCGGCCCGGCCCAGCCCAACCCGGACCCAGCCCGAAACCCCACCGGGTCGGGTCGGATCCGCCGCCCGACCCGCAAACCGACCCGCCCGACTGACCCAGCTCCCCCCTCTCTCCCCCGTGCCCCGCGTCGTGCGCCGCCTCCGCCGCGTCCGGCGCCGCTTCCGCCGCGCCTCCCCACGTTCACCCCCGGCCGCCTTCTCCGCAACCACCTCCGCCTGGAACGGCCCCCCCCCAGCCTCCTCTCTCCCCTATTTAACCCCCGTCCCCTGGCCACCGGATCCCGATCACCACCGCTGCCGCTGCTCCCCTCCGCCGCACGTCGCCGGGACGCCCCGCCCTGCAGATCCCCAGCGCCGCCCGCCCTCCTCCGCGGCCAGCCCGGCTCCTCCCCCTCTCTCCTCCCCTCCGGCGCCCGCTCCGCCGTCCCCGTCGACCTCGACGTCGACCGCAGCAGCTGCAGCAGCTCGCCGACGCCGCTGCCGGCCGCCCCGAGCTGCCGCCCCCGCCGTGGACGACTCGCCGCCCTCCGCCGCAGCACCCCCGGCCCCCTCCGCCGCAGCCCAGCCGCCGGAGCCCCGCCGCAGGCCAAATCCCTAACCCTAACCCTAACCCTAGAAATCGGTTCCTGTGTCCGACACGAGTCGGACACGTGTCGGACACGGTTCGACCCTGGTTTTCAGGTCCCCTTCAGGTGCGTGTAACTTTTGTTTCGTAGCTCCGTTTTCGATTCCGTAAATTGTGTTGCGAAGCCTGTATGACCCTCTCGGTGTCCGGACAAACTGTTCGGGGTATCGCGTCCTGTGGTGATCGCACACCGCGATCCAAAAACAGGAAAAAACCAGACCCTATTTCACCCCGGAACTGAGTACGCCCCGCCAAACGGGACGACTTGGTCGCGCGCGGTCTTCACAGATACGTGCGCAGCGTCGATACGGACGTGTGAGATTTCGCGGAAGCTGATTCGGGTGTGCGTGCACACCGGAATCAACGCGTATCCGCGAACATCGCCCCGTATCCGCAATTTCTGCAATTCACCCTAACTTCATGCACACTCGTCGGATCGAGACGAAACTTGCGCCATCGGACTCGTAGCGATACGCTGGTCCTGTGGGTCAAGTTTGGTTCGATTCTGAGAACGTTGACGAAATCGCGTGTCGTGGGCCCCACAAGCCCCGCTCGACGGGCGATTTTGTGTTCGGCTCATCGGAATCCAAATCTGGAAGTTCCGTTGGGTTCGTATCATCGTTCCTGACCTGTTGACACTAAGTTTGGTGATTTTGGAGACCGTTGACCTGGACACGTTTTTCGGTGCAAAGCGGGCCCAACGGCGGACCCCGTTTTGACCCGAAACTGCCGTTTTTGCCCTTGTCTCTAAATTGGACCCAAGGACAGGCGTTTCTAGCTATTTGACATCTTCTGAGCATGATGGTAATGTCTATTTCAGCTTCCGGACTCATCTCTGGACTTTTCCCCCAAGAACCTAACTAATCAGATCCAAACAACAGGCAAGTACCTGCATTTCAAGTTAATCTTTATATATTATGATAATTAATTCTCTGCCATACATGTACCCTTGATGTTTACACCTAGTGTTAGAAATATTGAATTTCATGTCTTGAATATTGGTAGTTTTTGTCTTGTTTTTCATGTCGGGTGGGAGAATACCTAGAAGGCATGTAGTTTACCCTTTCCCCTGGATTGACTAATAGCTGTTGGTACACGACTGTCCATCAGCCGGATCTCGATTGAATTGTCTAATAGCCGTTTATGACGGCCGGATTAACCTTATAAACCCCTACATGCCAACTATGTATTCTAAAAACAAACACAAGTTCACACAGATAGTTCTGGTCATGTTATATTTCTTGCTGGCTATTGTAGTTTCATTTCCTGTTTCATTTATTTCAGTTTCTCATATTCCTGTTTACAGCTAACTCTGAGATAATAATATTCTGCTAATGCTGTTTCTCAACATGATATCCAATATTTAATTGTCATAAAATATTTAGTTTAATCTTGTCGTGCACTGTGTACTTTGCTCCTTTCCTGACTGGATCTGTTGTTTAGGCGATGATGAGAACCTTGCCCCCACCTATTATGGCCCCTATGAGGCAGCAGGTGATACAGTTGCAGAGCCAGTTCCCGCACAGGAAGCTACTCCTGCTGAGTAGTTAGCAGTAGTTATCTTAGTTTTGCTCTTTATCTTATTTAATCGGGTTTGTCCCCGATTTCATTTTGGAATTCCTGTACTAAACATTTGAATCTGTTGTTACATTTATTTCCAGTTGCAAATCTTAAGTTTCATTTCTCCTTATTATCTTGCCCATGTTGTTGTGAATGAGCTAGTTAGTAAATCTGGACTTGACCTAGACAGCGTACTACCGCCGATTCTGCGGCGTAGGCTGGACGTACCCACGCACTCGTGCCC
The DNA here is from genome assembly GCA_036927795.1 of Iris macrosiphon. Classification (NCBI taxonomy): domain Eukaryota; kingdom Viridiplantae; phylum Streptophyta; class Magnoliopsida; order Asparagales; family Iridaceae; genus Iris; species Iris macrosiphon. The sequence goes on along the minus strand of JAYESA010000007.1, from coordinate 208,155,685 downwards.
GAATTTCCGGGTGCGGGTCGTGACACGTTTTTGTGGTGGCCCATGCAGGTCAAACGACTAAATTGTTCGGTTTCAACTTAGGGACCGAACAGGCCTGCAATAAAATTGAGGATTCTAGGAAAAGCTCATTCACAGTATAGGGTCCTTATTTCAATTCTTGATATCATTTCTGCTCAATTATTCTATCGCCTTTGATTTCCAAGTATCCTATTCTGAACTCCCTATCCTTTAATCTTACAGAATGGTCCAGACCAGGAACACAGTAGGAGGCACATCAGAACCAGCTGAGCAGAATGTGCCCGAGACCCTTGCACTCCCGCCGCCTCCATCTGTTCCGACAGTTACTCTGGATGGAGCACAGCTACTTGGAGTGTTCCAGGGATTGGTGGAATCCCAGAAAGAGCAGACTGCACTTCTGCGGACCAGCCTCTCAGAAGCTCTTAGGTCCCAGGAGTCGCCACAAAAGAGGCCAGGAAGTGCTAAAGATTTCAAGAACCTCAGACCCCTGGAATTCTACGGAACTGAGGGTATTCTCTACGCCGATGAATGGATAGAGAACGTAGAGCGACTCCTGAAGACTGCTCGGGTCCCTGATGATCTCAAAGTAGAGTCTGCGAGCCTGCAACTGTTCGATATAGCTCGGACCTGGTTTAGAGACGAACCTCAACTATCTGCTCCTGACCTCGCCTGGGAAGATTTTAAGAGGCTATTCAAGGAGAAATTTTACCCCGAAGTGGCTCGGGAAGCTCTCGAAAGCCAATTCGAGAGACTGGAACAAGGTAACCTATCTGTTGATGAGTATACTGCTGAATTTAGCAGGTTAAGCCACTTTGCGGAGTACATGGTTCGTACCCCAGAGGACAGAGCCCGTAGATTCAAGAAGGGGCTATCTCCGGATATTCGCCTTGCTGTCACCACCAGCCGAGCTCGCACCTATGAGGAAATCTTAAACGTGGCACAAGGCGTTGAGAGAGATATGGGGCATAAACTAAAGCGAGAAAGAGATACCGGAAATGCGGGACCCAACAAACGCCTTTTTCAACAACAACAACAGCAGAAGTTCCCGCAGCAAGCTCAGCGTCCACTCCCTCAAGCTCCAGCACCCCAACACCAGGCCCAGGGACAGAACCAACAAGCTGCTGCTTGTAACTATTGTCATAGACCAGGCCATACTTGGCAAGTTTGCAGAAAGAGGCTAGGTGTTTGTCTACTTTGTGGATCACCAGAACATCGAGTGAGGGACTGTCCCACTGCTCCAGGACGCGGACAAGCTTACGTAATGACCGTGGAGAACGTGCAGACTCTTAGAGCCACTAATGCGCGTAAGTGATTTCTTTTAGCTGTTTTCTATTATCGTTTAGCTCGCGCCTATTGGTTCGTGACCTCAGCCCCAACCTAGAAAATTTTAAACTTGCTAATAAACCTGCTATGCTTTTATCTTTAATAACTGTAGAGATTGTAGAGTCTTCTGTTATTTAGCTTATTATGTGAATTTAAATTTTGTACCTCCTTTCATCATCATCTAGCGCACTTAATTTTGATGTACTTTGTTTATGCTGCTATTCTATAGCCTAGTTTTGCAAGCTTACTCTTTATCAGGCTTGTTCATGACACATGTATTATTGGACGCGTACACTAATACAAGTGTCTATTCAGAATCAGTGTATTACGGTCTGATCAACCTTAGTGCATTTTGATTCGCACTTCGCATGACTACTTTACGTGGATTGAGATACGTAGTGATTAGTAGACAAATATACCTGACCTAGACATGCTGAGCATATCGTATCAGTTATATAACTGAACTAATACGAGCATGCGAATAAATGACTACCAGAATAGAATCTCAATCCATACCCGCCTGACAAATCCCATTAGAATTCTTTAAACGCCTTGATCCCTATACCTCTGTTCTACCACCACGCCCTTAAACTCTTTATTTTTGATCCTCGTCTTCCCTTATTTCGGAAAGACAAAATCCTGTGTTTGGTATAAGTTTGATTTGTAGTGCTAGATGTACCCCTCAGACCGGTCAAATTGATGATAACCTCTATGACTAAGGGAATACCATAGGTGGTGTATTTTGTTGCAGACTTAAAAGATTCAATAACATGATTTATTAAGTTGGACCTAGCTTTACTAGTTGTACAGCCTTAGAGGATATATGGGTAAAATTCTAAGTTGGGTAGCGACCGCAATCAAGTGAGATTGGACCGAGAGAACCCTGCTATAATTTTAAATTTCGAGGACGAAATTTTTGTAAGTTGGGTAGGTTGTAAACCCCCTGAATTTTCAAATTATTAAATCTTGGATTTTTCCTAAATTTTCTGGAATTTTCTGGAAATTTTCTGTAATTAAAATCATGGTTTTCAATTATTAAATGATTTTTAATTGCTAATAAATAATATTAAAATATCATGAAAATAATATTTTTGGGTGTAAAATGAAAAACTGGACTTAGGGCAATTTTTCTGGAATTTATCGGACCCCGGACCTATTTTTAAATACCTAAAAACTATTTATTTAATTATTTAATTATTTATTTATTTATTTAATGGTTTATTACTATTATTATTATTATTATTATTATTATTATTATTATTATTATTATTATTATTATTTTAATTATTTTGGCCCGTTGGGCCGGCCTGGCCCAGCCCAACCCGGACCCAGCCCGAAACCCCATCGGGTCGGGTCGGATCCGCCGCCCGACCCGCAAACCGACCCGCCCGACTGACCCAGCTCCCCCCTCTCTCCCCCGTGCCCCGCGTCGTGCGCCGCCTCCGCCGCGTCCGGCGCCGCTTCCGCCGCGCCTCCCCACGTTCACCCCCGGCCGCCTTCTCCGCAACCACCTCCGCCTGGAACGGCCCCCCCCCCAGCCTCCTCTCTCCCCTATTTAACCCCCGTCCCCTGGCCACCGGATCCCGATCACCACCGCTGCCGCTGCTCCCCTCCGCCGCACGTCGCCGGGACGCCCCGCCCTGCAGATCCCCAGCGCCGCCCGCCCTCCTCCGCGGCCAGCCCGGCTCCTCCCCCTCTCTCCTCCCCTCCGGCGCCCGCTCCGCCGTCCCCGTCGACCTCGACGTCGACCGCAGCAGCTGCAGCAGCTCGCCGACGCCGCTGCCGGCCGCCCCGAGCTGCCGCCCCCGCCGTGGACGACTCGCCGCCCTCCGCCGCAGCACCCCCGGCCCCCTCCGCCGCAGCCCAGCCGCCGGAGCCCCGCCGCAGGCCAAATCCCTAACCCTAACCCTAGAAATCGGTTCCTGTGTCCGACACGAGTCGGACACGTGTCGGACACGGTTCGACCCTGGTTTTCAGGTCCCCTTCAGGTGCGTGTAACTTTTGTTTCGTAGCTCCGTTTTCGATTCCGTAAATTGCGTTGCGAAGCCTGTATGACCCTCTCGGTGTCCGGACAAACTGTTCGGGGTATCGCGTCCTGTGGTGATCGCACACCGCGATCCAAAAACAGGAAAAAACCAGACCCTGTTTCACCCCGGAACTGAGTACGCCCCGCCAAACGGGATGACTTGGTCGCGCGCGGTCTTCACAGATACGTGCGCAGCGTCGATACGGACGTGTGAGATTTCGCGGAAGCTGATTCGGGTGTGCGTGCACACCGGAATCAACGCGTATCCGCGAACATCGCCCCGTATCCGCAATTTCTGCAATTCACTCTAACTTCGTGCACACTCGTCGGATCGAGACGAAACTTGCGCCATCGGACTCGTAGCGATACGCTGGTCCTGTGGGTCAAGTTTGGTTCGATTCTGAGAACGTTGACGAAATCGCGTGTCGTGGGCCCCACAGGCCCCGCTCGACGGGAGATTTTGTGTTCGGCTCATCGGAATCCAAATCTGGAAGTTCCGTTGGGTTCGTATCATCGTTCCTGACCTGTTGACACTAAGTTTGGTGATTTTGGAGACCGTTGACCTGGACACGTTTTTCGGTGCAAAGCGGGCCCAACGGCGGACCCCGTTTTGACCCGAAACTGCCGTTTTTGCCATTGTCTCTAAATTGGACCCAAGGACAGGCGTTTCTAGCTATTTGACATCTTCTGAGCATGATGGTAATGTCTATTTCAGCTTCCGGACTCATCTCTGGACTTTTCCCCCAAGAACCTAACTAATCAGATCCAAACAACAGGCAAGTACCTGCACTTCAAGTTAATCTTTATATATTGTGATAATTAATTCTCTGCCATACATGTACCCTTGATGTTTACACCTAGTGTTAGAAATATTGAATTTCATGTCTTGAATATTGGTAGTTTCTGTCTTGTTTTTCATGTCGGGTGGGAGAATACCTAGAAGGCATGTAGTTTACCCTTTCCCCTGGATTGACTAATAGCTGTTGGTACACGACTGTCCATCAGCCGGATCTCGATTGAATTGTCTAATAGCCGTTTATGACGGCCGGATTAACCTTATAAACCCCTACATGCCAACTATGTATTCTAAAAACAAACACAAGTTCACACAGATAGTTCTGGTCATGTTATATTTCTTGCTGGCTATTGTAGTTTCATTTCCTGTTTCATTTATTTCAGTTTCTCATATTCCTGTTTACAGCTAACTCTGAGATAATAATGTTCTGCTAATGCTGTTTCTCAATATGATATCCAATATTTAATTGTCATAAAATATTTAGTTTAATCTTGTCGTGCACTGTGTACTTTGCTCCTTTCCTGACTGGATCTGTTGTTTAGGCGATGATGAGAACCTTGCCCCCACCTATTATGGCCCCTATGAGGCAGCAGGTGATACAGTTGCAGAGCCAGTTCCCGCACAGGAAGCTACTCCTGCTGAGTAGTTAGCAGTAGTTATCTTAGTTTTGCTCTTTATCTTATTTAATCGGGTTTGTCCCCGATTTCATTTTGGAATTCCTGTACTAAACATTTGAATCTGTTGTTACATTTATTTCCAGTTGCAAATCTTAAGTTTCATTTCTCCTTATTATCTTGCCCATGTTGTTGTGAATGAGCTAGTTAGTAAATCTGGACTTGACCTAGACAGCGTACTACCGCCGATTCTGCGGCGTAGGCTGGACGTACCCACGCACTCGTGCCCGAATTTCCGGGTGCGGGTCGTGACATTAGCTTTGTTTGATAGTGGTGCTTCCCATAGTTTTGTATCTGTTTCTTTTGCTCTGAAGCATGGTTTGGTAGCTGAGTCTTTGCTTAGGACTTGCAAGATCATGACCGGGGGAGGCATTATCCTGGTTAATAATATTTGCAAGGATCAGAGAGTTACTCTGGGAGGCCAAGAGTTGAGTGCGTGTCTACTTGTAATGCCACTTCCGAGCTACGATATTATACTTGGGATGGATTGGTTGAGTAGGCACCGTGCTAGCATAGACTGTAGAGGAGATAGAGTTTTGTTTGGTTTGCCAGGAGAGCCAGAGTTCGAGTTTGCTAGAGGAGCTGTGGAGCAGGGAGAAGGCATTATTTGTGGAGCTATGGTGGAAGACAAGGAGTTGCCGCATCCGTTGATAGCAGAATTCTTGGATGTGTTTCCTGAGGAATTGCCAGGATTGCCACCAGATCAAGATGTTGAATTTTCTATAGACTTGGTGCCAGGTGCAGAACCAATTTCGCAGCATGTCTATAGAGTAAACAACAGCGAGCTGGTCGAGTTGAAGAAGCAGGTGGACGAATTGCAGGATAAGGGGTTTATCAGATCGAGTTCTTCACCATGGGGAGCCCCGGTATTGTTTGTACCGAAGAAGGATGGATCGGTGCGCATGTGCATTGATTACAGGGCTTTGAATAATCTTACTATCAAGAATAAGTATCCTTTGCCACGGATTGATGGTCTGTTTGATCAATTGGGTGGTGCCAAGGTATTTTCTAAGATAGATTTGAGATCAGGCTACCATCAAGTGAAGGTGAAGCTGGAGGACATACCGAAGACTGCTTTTAGAACTCGGTATGGTCAGTACGAGTTTATGGTGATGTCGTTTGGTTTGACTAATGCACCAGCGGTCTTTATGAACTTGATGAACAAGGTGTTCCACCAGTACCTTGACAAGTTCGTGGTGGTGTTCATCGACGACATACTCATATACTCGAGGACACCGGAGGAGCATGAGGAGCATTTGAAGATTGTGTTGGATGTGCTGAGGAAGGAGAAGCTGTATGGAAAGTTGTCCAAGTGTGAGTTTTTCCTGGACAAGGTGGAATTCTTGGGGCATGTTATGACTGGTGATGGTATTTCAGTAGATCCGAAGAAGATTTCAGCAGTGGAATCTTGGAAGACTCTGAGTTCGGTAGCAAAGATCAGGAGTTTCTTGGGATTGGCAGGCTATTACAGGAAGTTTATGCAAGATTTTTCGAGGATTGCCGAGCCGATGACCAGACTCACAAGGAAGGATGTAGAGTTTGTTTGGACGGAAGATTGCCAAGTTGCTTTTGAGGAGTTGAAGAAGAGGTTGACGTCTGCTCCTATTTTGACGTTGCCATCAGGGTCCGGAGGTTTCACTATTTATAGTGATGCATCGGGAAAGGGTTTAGGTTGTGTTCTTCAGCAGCATGGGAAAGTGATTGCCTATGTGTCACGCCCCGATCTCCCGCAGGCAAATTGGCCGTTCCCGCTAGGCGGGAATCACCCTCGCCAGCGCTCCCGCAGAACGATCGCTTAACCCATCCGGGCGTGATGCCGCACGAGCGTGAGCCACGCCCGTGCAAGGCCATGGTTCATTGGCTGGCGGCAAGAGTTCTAAGCCACAGAGTCGCACAGATTGTCCGAGTGCAGCAGAGTTTAGGAACGCATAGCGATCGGTAACAGGTTCACTGAGTCGACAATATAGCGGAAGCATCAAAACAAGTAAAGTAATCTCTTTATTGATATGAAACATGTATTACAGGCGGCGTATAGCCGAGATTACAAGTCGCTCAAGCCTCTCTCTCTGAAATAGTAAAAGCGTGCCAAGTGGCTACAATTGTGGAATGATTGTACAGGCGATGGTCGGGCGATGTTCACAACTTATGTCTTGTATATGTGCTTCAGTCCCGGACGCACCGTTGCAAGGCTTCAGAGGGAACTCCTGGCCTTAGCACGCACGAAGGAGGCATCCGCACCGCACGAGGTTCTCCCGCACCCTGCATATCAAACTGGTGGATTATCAGTACATTGAATGCACTGGTGGGGAAGCTACTCGCCCGCTCGACAAATCCAAACACGTAATACAGGTTCCGTGCACAACTATTAAGTTGTCTTTCTAGTTGCCTTAGGATCAGTTTCATGCAAACATTGAATAGCCTAACGTGTCGGGCAGTGCGCCGTGCGATGTTAGAGGAAACACGGCGAGACTTACCAACTTACCATCTCCTTCCCTGTCCAAGGCAAACATTGAGGCAAACAGTATAAATTCGAGCAGAGGCATGTATAAACATTCAGGAGGCAAGCATATGCAAACAAGAGTATTTATTTTAAGATCGTTCAGGTGTTTAGTTGCTCTTGATGCGATACAGTGCCTCGCACGCGAATAGCCGCTAAGCGAGGATGAATTATTTATCTTTCGTTTACAAGCAAGCAAGCATGCAACAAGTTCATTACAAGGCGATCACTGGCGTATGCCATAATGGACGGTATAGTCTTTGACGAGATGGGTTGCAACAAAGAACAAGGGGCGCTGCAAGCCATTCCGCCGAACAAGAGACTATTTAGTCTTTGACGAGAATGCTTTGCAACAAGTTCATTACAAGGCGATCACTGGCGTATGCCATAATGGACGGTATAGTCTTTGACGAGATGGATTGCAACAAAGAACAAGGGGCGCTGCAAGCCATTCCGCCGAACAAGAGACTATTTAGTCTTTGACGAGAATGCTTTGCAACAAGTACAAGAGGCGCTGTAAGCCATTCCGCCGAACAAGAGACTAAGAACAATATGTCTCGCTCGGACCGGGTCGATGCCAGTGCCCCAGCATCGCCCGCGAGATCGTTACCCTGTGCACTGGTTGTCCATGATCGAACGGGGCCTTGGTTGGGGCAACAAGAGTACAAGACAAGAGTACAAGACAAGAGGCAAGCTGTTGAGGCAACAATAGTACAAGACAAGATGCTTTGCCTTGATGCAATTCTCCTTGGGCGGAGATTGCCTTAGTGACCTAGCGGTCCCGAATACTTGCAGGTTCATTCAGGCACGGAACGACTACGTAATAGTCTTCCGGGATTTGGATAAAAACATGGCAACATTACAAGCAGACAAGCATGCGTTTCTAAGGAACATAAGCAGGCACGTTTGGCTCGGGCCCGAAGGTAAGCCGAGAGATAAAACCGTTAAGGGACTTAACATGTGAGGGTCTGAAGATATATAAGCAGTATTTCATTTTCCATGTTCTAGCATAGCAATACAGGTTGGGATTATTCCCTTAGCTAGGTGCGTTGGATTTATTAGCATGCAGGGGTGAATCACCTAGCGACTAGCATAAATATTCCAGATTTTATGTGTGCTGGCTAAGCAAAGACAAGTTCACCGTAGCCACCCACCTTAGCGATGATTCGCCTCGGTAGAGCGATACGTCTGAGCGAGCCTCTGAAAGTCCAAGCCGGATTCCTGCAGGGACAAGTCTGGATATCCTTTGCTTCTTGATTGAGGCAAAGCGGGTCGGGATAGCTGCACTATTGCCGATTGAGTCGGCAGTCCGCTTGAGCGGAACGGGGTATTACACTATGCATCCAGGCAATTGCGTCCTCATGAAAAGAACTATCCTACCCATGATTTAGAGTTGGCAGCCGTCATATTCGCCCTGAAGTTGTGGAAATATTATTTGTACGGAGAGCGTGTGGAGATCTTCACAGACCACAAAAGCTTGAAGTACGTTTTCACGCAGAAGGAGTTGAACATGAGGCAGCGTCGGTAGTTGGAACTGATGAAGGATTTTGATATCTCTTTGCAATATTATCCTGGGAAAGCCAATGTAGTTGTCGATGCTTTGAGCAGGTATCCGATAGCTATATTCTTGACGCAGGATCGATATTTGTTGGAGGACTTGGAGAGCTTGGGCATTGAGGTGATTGTTCCTGGGTGTGCTATGCAAATATGGGGATTGCAGATATACTCAGATTTGATGGACAGGATCAAGACAGCACAGTATGATGATGTATCCTTGAGGAGTATCAGAGCTCAAGTGAGAGCAGGATTGGAGGATGATTTTACTATTGCAGAGGATGGATCTTTGAGGCATGGAGTTAGATTGTGTGTGCCTAGTGGGAAGTTGCGAGAGGAGGTATTGCAGGAAGCGCATCGCTCTCAGTATTCCATGCATCCAGGTGCTAACAAGATGTATCGGGATATGCGAGAGAGTGTGTGGTGGTATGGCATGAAGAGGGAAGTGGCACAGTTTGTATCCAGATGCTTAGTGTGCCAGCAGGTGAAAGCCGAGAGGCAGAGGCCAGGAGGTTTACTTCAGCCATTACCCATTCCAGAGTGGAAGTGGGAACACATTACTATGGATTTTGTGTCCGGACTTCCACGATCTCCAGGAGGAAAAGACGCAATTTGGGTCATTGTTGATAGGTTTGACCAAGTCGGCCTATTTCTTGCCTTTCAAGGTAGGTTTGTCTACGGAGAAGCTGGCAGAGATATATGTGAGGCAGATCGTTAGGATACATGGAGTTTCCGTCAGCATAGTCTCGGATCGAGATAGTCGTTTCATTTCTCATTTCTGGAGGAGTTTGCAGGAGAGTTTGGGCACTCAGCTCAAATTCAGTACTGCATATCATCCCCAGACAGATGGGCAGTCAGAGAGGACTATCCAGACTCTCGAGGATATGTTGCGCACTTGTATACTAGATTTTGGGGGTTCTTGGGAGGACCATCTCTATTTGATAGAGTTTGCTTACAACAACAGTTACCAGGCCAGTATAGAGATGTCACCTTTTGAAGCTCTATATGGTCGGAGGTGTCGTACTCCTTTGTCTTGGGACGATGTTGGAGAGAGAGTTTTGCTTGGGCCAGAGATGGTTGTGGATGCAGCAGAGAAGGTTCAGTTGATTAAAGACAGACTTCGAGTGGCGCAGGACAGACAGCGGCATTGGGCCGATAGCCATCGGAGACCTTTGGAGTTCGAGGTATAGTTTAGATTTTGTTGTGCTTGTTCTTGTTTGTTATAGATTAAGTTCTTAAGGTGGTATTTTGTTATAGGTGGGTAGTTTGGTATTTCTGAGAATTTTTCCGACACGAGGCACGATTCGCTTCGGTGGAGGCGGAAAGCTTAGTCCGCGATTCATCGGACCTTTTACTATTCTAGAGAGGGTCGGTGCAGTTGCTTATAGACTAGACTTGCCACCTGCATTGAAGGGAGTGCACAACGTGTTTCAAGTGTCACAGTTGAGACAATACGTGGCAGATCCTAGTCATGTATTGGATCACTCAGAGATAGAGGTAGGCCCTACTCTTAGCTATCCAGAGCAGCCAGTTGAGATTCTGGATTGGAGAGAGAAGGTGCTGAGGAACCAGACTATTCCTTTGGTACGCGTCGCATGGAGGCATCACTCTCCGGGGGAGTCTACCTGGGAGAGAGAGGATGACATGCGAGAGCGTTACCCATATTTGTTTGTACCTTGAGGTATGTTATTCTCTAGTTATGTTCTGTTCATTGTTATGTTCTGTTCATTAGTTAGTTGTGATTCTTTAGTTCTGTTCTGTGTTTTTCTGGGGGTAGTTTTCGTCTTTGAATTTCGAGGACGAAATTATTTTAAGGAGGGTAGACTTGTTACTACCACATTTTAGGAAAGAGGGTATTTTAGTAATTTTCTATTTAAGTAAATATTGTGCATGGTAAATAATTTTTGTTGTATTATTTAATTGTTGTTGGATATTATTTAATTATTTTGGACTTATTTTAGTGGACCCAACTAGTTTAGTTTGGACCCATGGACCAACATGAATTAAATTGTTAGACTTGGCCCATTTAGAAAGCCCATAGTTAAGGAGATGGATTAAATTAATTAAGTGATAAGACTAGAAGCTTCCTTCCTTAATTATTTCTTCATGAGAGGCCCCAAGGGGTACATTGGATATTTTACAATTGCTTGGGAGAGGGGCAAGGCCGGCCTATTAAAAGAGGGGGGGAAATTTCTCTCTCCTCTCATTCTCATTCCAAATCTAGATCTAGAAATTCCCACTCCTAAATTCTTTCCATTTCCATTCTAATTCTCCACCAAATTTTTCTCAATTCACTATTAGAAAGTTGAGAAGCAAGGATCTAGAAGGAGGAAGAAAGGATCTACAAAGAGTAGCAAGGATCTACAATTTGGAAGCAAGTTCATCTCAATTGGAGGTTTTATTGGGAATCCATCTCCCAATAGGTATAATTCAGTTTTTTCCATTAAAATAGCTTCTAAATCTGAGATTTAATCATGTAAAATCAACCCATATGTATGTACTACCCATAGGAATTTGTTTTGTGTTCATAGGAGACCCATGGAGAAAGTTATGGTACTTTTTGTGTAAACCCCCTCGACCAGATTTCAGTATTTTTAGGATTATTTTAACAATTTAGGATTTATGGTAATATTTTAAATTATTTTGCTTACACATCCTGTTGACTTGTGCACCTGTCCGTCACCTAATTATTTGGAGCTTTACCTTGACTGTTATCCCCGAACAAAATTCACATACCTGTCATAGACATGCTAGACTATTTTTCTGAATTTTGTGCAACTCCCAGATGCTTTATTTTGAGCCTCGTTTGAGACGCACAACTATCGTTACAAAAGTCCGTAATTATTTCCTATTTAATTTCCTGCTCTTTACCCACCTCTGTACCAATAGAGATTTGAGGCTCAACCTGCACCTGTTTTGCCCAAACAAAAATACGATAATTTTCTACACTGAGTATACTCCATTTAGTGTATTGACACCGTAGAAAAATTATGACCCTAACTGCCTCTAAATAATTAGAGAACACCGTGCGCAGTATTTATTAATTAATAAATACGATGACCCGTATCACCCAGAAACCAGGTCCAATCCCTGCCCAGACTCACCCCCATTCCCCTCGGGACCCTCACACAGCTTTTTTCTTCAATTCTGTGCATTTTAGAATTTTCAGGAATCGGGTGTTTTTCCAGACAATTTCGTAATTGCGCAATTTCCCAAAATAGGGCCTTTACGCAATTTATGAAATTATCGGGACTTTCCTGCAAATTTCAGTGCGAGGTGGCACCCCCTCATTGGCCGGTGAACCGGCACCGTCCATTTGGAGTCGGGACTCACCCGAAAAGATCCCGGAAATATCCCGAAAATATTCCAAAATATCCCCAAAAATATCTTGAGATATTTACTTATTTAAATAATATATTTTGTTTATAAAAGAAAAATAAAAGAAAATAAAAAAAAAAAAATAAAACCTAAACCTACCCCCCCTCGACCCTGGCCGCAGCCGACCCCCCCCGGCCGGCGGCGCCCTCCCCTCCCCGCGGCGGAGCCAGCCCCCCCGCCCCCTGGCTCTCTCTCTCCCTCTCTTCCTCTTCCCCGCTCCCTCTCTCCCTCCCCGCCGTCGGCGCCTTCCCCCGCTCGGCCGCCTCTCCGCCGGCCGCTGGCCGCCGGCGCCGTCCTCTCTCCCCCTCTCCACTGGCCCGCCCTCGTCAACCCCGCCTCCCTCTCTCCTCCTCCTTCCTCTCTTCCCCTCCCGCTGGCCGACCCCGCCGGCGACCTCCGTCCGCCTCCCGACCTCCTCCTCTTCTTCTCCACCACCACCGCCACCCCATCACAGTCCGCCGCCACCACCATCTTCCACCACCAGCACCAACGTCACCACCACCTCTCCTCTCCTCCCAGCCGACTCCGGTCAGCTCCCGAAGCCGCCTCCGGCCGTCCGAGCCTGCGCCGTCACCGGCCGCCCTCCTCCAGCGAGCCGCCCCGGCCGGTCTCCAGCAACCCTAGGGTCGCCGTGGACGCGGACAGGGCACAGGACACGGACACAGCCCTCGGACTCGTGTCGGACACGAGAAACGCAAGTTTCTGGAGCCCTGTTCAGGTATATTTATCTCTCTCGTCGTAATTCCGATTTCAATTCCGTCAGTTGCGTTGTGTAGACTGTGTAACCCTCTCGGTGCCCGTGCAACCCGCTCGGCGCATCGCGTCCTGTGGCGATCGCAAAGCGCGATCCAAAAACAGGAAAAACAACGACCCGATTCACCCCGGAACTGGGTACGCCCCGCCAAACGGGACGACTTGGTCGCACGCGGTCTTTACCGAAACATGCGCGACGTTGATACGGACGTGTAGGAATTCGGAGAAGTCGATTCGGATGTGCGTGCACACCGGAATCAACGCGTATCCGCCGACACCGCCCCGTATCCGTCAGTTCTGGAACACGCTGCAACTTTGTGTATACACGTCGGATCGAGACGAAACTTGCGCCATCGGACTCGTAGCGATACGCTGGTCCTGTGAGCCAAGTTTGGTTCGATTCTGAGAACGTTGACAAAATCGCGTATCGTGGACCCCACCGGCTCCACTTGACGGGTGATTTTGTGACCGGCTCACCGGAATCCAATTCTGGAAGTTCCGTTGGGTTCGTATCAACGTTCTGGATTTGTGGACACTAAGTTTGGCGAATTTGGAGACCTTTGACCCTGACGCATTTTTCGGTGCAAAGTGGGCCACATGTGGACCCCGCTTTGACCGGAAACTGTCATTTTTGCCCCTGTGTCCAAATTGGACTTAAGGACAGGCGTTTCTAGCTATTTGATATTTTCTGAGACTGTTAGTGATGTTTATTTCAGCATCCGGAGACATTTATTCTGAGGCTATTGTTTCTGACTTTTGGCACTTGACATCTGGACGTTATATTTTGCAGCTCTCTTGCCAGGCAAGTATACCTTGCCTTGTTGTACTGTTTAAATTCAGTTATTGTTAGTTACATGTTTTAATATTATATAAATGTGCGCGTCCGAGAAAGCTCGGGTGCAGTCAACGATGGCGTTGACGTTAGGACTTGTGTCTGACCTAGTGTCTAGTAGACCCACCTAAAGTTGTGAAGTTATTGATATAACTTCCCAGGCCTTGACACGTATCATTACACGTCACAGAGTGAGTACATGTAGGGACGCGTGCCTCATGCGCGACTGGCCATCAGTGTGAGCAACACGTGTAGCGGTATTTAGCTCAGTTGTTATTTTATTGAGACTTGCATCATAGTAGGAGGTGTCCACGTCGTTTTCACGACTTGTACATCTGTATTGGGCGGGAAAGATACTAGTAGACGTATGGGACACCCCCTCCTTATATATTCCTGTTGCCTGATACCATACTCTTCGGAGATGGGGTATTCCTGTTGCCTGATACCATACTCTTCGGAGATGGGGTATTCCTGTTGCCTGATACCATGCTGCTCGGAGATGGGGTATTGGTTTTCTTGTTTCCGTTACCATGCTCCGAGGAGGATGGGGTACTGCTTGTGCCCTTGCGACGGGGGCATATGTGGCATATACTAGCCAGTCCCGACGATTGGTGAATTACGTCAGCATATGTCTAGCCACACATTCCCATGCGTACTACAAGGTCTTTAAATTGCATTCACTTAGATGGATAGCACACCCCATTTATTTATTCAGTATTTACATTATGGCATGTCATTTTTCTGTATCTTGCTATGTCCCTCTGAGGACCTGGTCCCCTGCCAGGTGTATTTGTTCTTGAGTACTCGCAGGAGCACAGATCCGGATAGGCTACTTATTTTCCGAGGAGGTCTTCTCTTCGAGCCTCGTGATTGTCAGATGATGTTCTTTTATGGTGTGTATTCTGGTTCCTTTTATATTCCATATCGGCAGTGGATTTGTTTCCATCCGACTGTCATTCTTTAGTTATTTACTGTTGAGATTTAGTTACCTAGTTATTGGTTATTCATGTCTATGTGATTTCTGTGGATGAGATTTAGATATTACCCTGTGACTTGTGATTATTTATACCACTGGTGAACTATGTTCATTATACAGCGTACGCACGTATATATGGTTTCCATATATTGGAGTTGCCATATATACGGGCGGCTGGCACGGTTACGTATCCTAGTCCTACGTATTTTGGGACTGGGGCGTGACAGTGTTTTTAGTGGTGGCCCATGCAGGTCGAGAGCATATTGTCTCGGTTACGTTACTGTACCGAGCAAGCCTGCACTTAGGATTAAAAATATAGGATCTCATCCAATTGACTATGACTCATCTTCCTTCCAGTCTGTCCTACTTAAATAATTGCATCATGCTTGATTCATGTGCTTCCCTGATAATTTCTTGAGTATAGCCCCTGCTAGAATATAGGAATCCCTGTAGATAGAATAATACTTAGGGTAATATTCCTATTTAGAATTCAACTAGGGCTTTAACACATTCCTAAGTATAGACTACTAAGTAAACCCTAGTCTTCAATATTACCTAGTGAACCCTAGCACCACTACCTATAGATTAAATTATCATTATCCCTTGACATATTTATGTATGATTTGAGAGTAGTATAAACACTACTAGGATTAGTTAGAGACTTGACCATAGTGTTAACCCTAGTCTTAAGAAACCAATAGAAGCCTAAGGTTAAATACTAAGACTAAACCTCAACCTATGTTTGGATAACCAGAGTTTTACGCCAGAAACCCTTTACCCTTGTTGGCGTAAAACCTATTTGACCGTTGTCGGCATAGGACCCAAAACAACTACCCAGTTGGCGTAAAAACTAAATGACTTTCCTATTGGCATAAAAGCCAAATTATGCAAAAGATTATCTCCTTTACGCCGCAGTCATGACAACTGCTACCCTCGGTCCCTTAGTCTTCCTTATCCTGCGTCATGCAAGCAACGTAGGTAACTGCCCTACGTAAACTTGATGATTCTTGAATATTAGATAACCAGCGTAGAGTAACCTGATTAGGCGTAACCTAAGGATAGGATGTGAGCGTATTTGTTACAGCCATAGCTTTCCCCAGGCTTGACCAAATCCCGTGTATTAAATACAGAGATATGCCACGAGCCCTGTGCAAAAAGAAACAGCTTTCTGACAGGACATCTGATTTTGTCTCACCTCAAGCATCCAATCAGTCACTAGGCGACAACCTGGGACTCCGTACAAAACCATCATCAAACCATCCCCTCGATCGTTGTACAAGTACTTTTGTCAGATGTCAGGATTCATTAACTTGACTGACAAACTCATGAATTTCTTGTACAACTTCACGCTGCAGCGTATGCTAGACTTTTTATGCTGGCAGATTTTTACGCAACCTTTAGGCAATACTTTACCCGTAGACTTTTACGTTCAGACTTTCACCCAGACTTGTACGCACAGACTTTATACGCGGACAGCCCAGAAGCTCTACCTTACGCTTCTCTGTTTTACGCGGATAAACTCTGAAACCTATTTTATGCCGATAGTTTGAATCCCTGATTTACGCCGATTTATTTTTATCTCTGTTTTACGTAGACAACCTCGAACCCCTACTTTACGCGGACTTTCTTGAAATCTCTGTTTTAGGCGGACAACATATAATGTATATTAAGATTGTAGAATTTAGAAGACCATACCTCTTTTAGGTCAACTAGCGACTTAGACAAGGAGTTAGAATATTAACTGTAGAGATTGTAGAGTCTTATTTTTTTTGTGATTGTGAATTATGTTGTAATTTCTCTCATCATAATCTAGCATACTTAAAATTTGCTGTCCTACCTTGACTTATGATGCTATTATAGCCTAGTTTTGCAAGCTTATTCTTTATCGAGCTTGTTCATGACACATGTGTTATTGGGGCCTGATCCACTCCGCTAATACAATTGTCTATTCAGAATCAGTGTATTACGGTCTGATCAACCTTAGTGCATTTTGATTCGCCCTTCGCATAACTACTTTATGTGGATTGAGATATATAGTGATTAGTAGACAGATGTACTTGCCCTCTAGATATGTCTGAGCATATCGTATCAGTTACCTAGCTGTGCTAATACGAATATGTGAATAGGGATTACCAAAAATAATATTTCAATCCACAACTGCCTTGACAATTCCCATTGAATTCTTTAAACGCCTTAATCCCCACACTTCTAATCTATTACCTTCCCCTTGAACTCTTGATTACTGTTTTCCGTCTTCCCTTATTTCGGAAAGACGAAACTTCGTGCTTAGTATAACTACAAAAGTGTATTGTTTCTGTAGCCATTTCTGTTTGTTTCTTGGGTAATTACCAAACCCTATTATTAGATTAGATTGCAGTTTTAAACTGTGCTACCTTTAGATGACCTTCACTACCTACTTACGTACCTGATACGTGCATCACTATGGCAGCATGAGATTTTCAATTTTTGCCTCGTAACTTGGTTCAAGTTTAGAACCCAAGTATTACGATGAAGAAAGTATCATTTTGCTATCAGGAGACTAAATGGATTCTACCCGGATGAATAATTGACTGACTCCTGAAAGGATAGCAGCACCTATGACTATGACTTTTTAGGATCAAGAATTCCTATGGACCAACGAGTGTCAAGCCGCTTTCGAGGAGTTGAAGAAGCGACTGACCACAACACCCGTATTGACTATTCCATCCGGATCAGGCGGTTGTGATCTACAGACGCATCAGGAAAAAGTTTGGGATGCGTATTAATACAGGACGACAAGGTAATGGTATATGCATCTAGACAATTATGAGTACATGAAAGGAATTTGGAACTTGCAACCGTCGTAATTTCTCTGAAGCTAGGAAGACATTACTTATATGAGACAAATCGTAAGATTGTACGGCATACCAGTCAACATTTTACCAGACAAGGATTCGCGTGACCAGAATTGGTGGTCAACCCCGTAGAGACAGTTAAGTAAATGCAAGGACCCTGGCGAGCAGTGCAAGACAGACAGAAACAGTGGACAGACGTCATCATCGTCCCTTGGAATTCAAAGAGGACGATCATGTCATCTAGAGGATATCACCTACTAGAGACACCATTCAACTCGGAGGACGCAGCAAGTTGAGTCCAAGGTATATTGGACCATTGACGTGCTAAAAAGAGTGGGAGTAGTGGCATATCAACCTGCGCAACCACCTTCACTTGAGGAAGTACTTGATGTATTCCACGTGTCGCAACTCAGGCGATATGTGACAGACAGCAGTCATGTTCTCAACCATTCGTAGATCGCCATTAGGCCGAGCTTGTCATATCAAGAGCAACCCGTGGGAATCCTTGATCATCGAGAAAAAGGTATTGAGAAACCAGTCTATTCCCTTGATCCGCGTGACATGGAAGCACGGTGCGCCAGGAAATCAACTTGGAAGCGTGTGGACGACATGCGTAAACATTTTTTGAACCTATTCGTAAACCAAGATATAAATTACTTTGTGAAATTATATCTTATGCCGTCTTTGACTTCTACCGTGGCTTAGTTTTAATTTCGAGGACGAATTTTTTATAAGTTGGGTAGATTGTAAACCCCCTCGACCAGATTTCAGTATTTTTAGGATTATTTTAACAATTTAGGATTTATGGTAATATTTTAAATTATTTTGCTTACACATCCTGTTGACTTGTGCACATGTCCGTCACCTAATTATTTGGAGCTTTACCTTGACTGTTATCCCCGAACAAAATTCACATACCTGTCATAGACATGCTAGACTATTTTTCTGAATTTTGTGCAACTCCCAGATGCTTTATTTTGAGCCTCGTTTGAGACGCACAACTATCGTTACAAAAGTCCGTAATTATTTCCTATTTAATTTCCTGCTCTTTACCCACCTCTGTACCAATAGAGATTTGAGGCTCAACCTGCACCTGTTTTGCCCAAACAAAAATACGATAATTTTCTACACTGAGTATACTCCATTTAGTGTATTGACACCGTAGAAAAATTATGACCCTAACTGCCTCTAAATAATTAGAGAACACCGTGCGCAGTATTTATTAATTAATAAATACGATGACCCGTATCACCCAGAAACCAGGTCCAATCCCTGCCCAGACTCACCCCCATTCCCCTCGGGACCCTCACACAGCTTTTTCCTTCAATTCTGTGCATTTTAGAATTTTCAGGAATCGGGTGTTTTTCCAGACAATTTCGTAATTGCGCAATTTCCCAAAATAGGGCCTTTACGCAATTTATGAAATTATCGGGACTTTCCTGCAAATTTCAGTGCGAGGTGGCACCCCCTCATTGGCCGGTGAACCGGCACCGTCCATTTGGAGTCGGGACTCACCCGAAAAGATCCCGGAAATATCCCGAAAATATTCCAAAATATCCCCAAAAATATCTTGAGATATTTACTTATTTAAATAATATATTTTGTTTATAAAAGAAAAATAAAAGAAAATAAAATAAAAAAAATAAAACCTAAACCTACCCCCCCTCGACCCTGGCCGCAGCCGACCCCCCCCGGCCGGCGGCGCCCTCCCCTCCCCGCGGCGGAGCCAGCCCCCCCGCCCCCTGGCTCTCTCTCTCCCTCTCTTCCTCTTCCCCGCTCCCTCTCTCCCTCCCCGCCGTCGGCGCCTTCCCCCGCTCGGCCGCCTCTCCGCCGGCCGCTGGCCGCCGGCGCCGTCCTCTCTCCCCCTCTCCACTGGCCCGCCCTCGTCAACCCCGCCTCCCTCTCTCCTCCTCCTTCCTCTCTTCCCCTCCCGCTGGCCGACCCCGCCGGCGACCTCCGTCCGCCTCCCGACCTCCTCCTCTTCTTCTCCACCACCACCGCCACCCCATCACAGTCCGCCGCCACCACCATCTTCCACCACCAGCACCAACGTCACCACCACCTCTCCTCTCCTCCCAGCCGACTCCGGTCAGCTCCCGAAGCCGCCTCCGGCCGTCCGAGCCTGCGCCGTCACCGGCCGCCCTCCTCCAGCGAGCCGCCCCGGCCGGTCTCCAGCAACCCTAGGGTCGCCGTGGACGCGGACAGGGCACAGGACACGGACACAGCCCTCGGACTCGTGTCGGACACGAGAAACGCAAGTTTCTGGAGCCCTGTTCAGGTATATTTATCTCTCTCGTCGTAATTTCGATTTCAATTCCGTCAGTTGCGTTGTGTAGACTGTGTAACCCTCTCGGTGCCCGTGCAACCCGCTCGGCGCATCGCGTCCTGTGGCGATCGCAAAGCGCGATCCAAAAACAGGAAAAACAACGACCCGATTCACCCCGGAACTGGGTACGCCCCGCCAAACGGGACGACTTGGTCGCACGCGGTCTTTACCGAAACATGCGCGACGTTGATACGGACGTGTAGGAATTCGGAGAAGTCGATTCGGATGTGCGTGCACACCGGAATCAACGCGTATCCGCCGACACCGCCCCGTATCCGTCAGTTCTGGAACACGCTGCAACTTTGTGTATACACGTCGGATCGAGACGAAACTTGCGCCATCGGACTCGTAGCGATACGCTGGTCCTGTGAGCCAAGTTTGGTTCGATTCTGAGAACGTTGACAAAATCGCGTATCGTGGACCCCACCGGCTCCACTTGACGGGTGATTTTGTGACCGGCTCACCGGAATCCAATTCTGGAAGTTCCGTTGGGTTCGTATCAACGTTCTGGATTTGTGGACACTAAGTTTGGCGAATTTGGAGACCTTTGACCCTGACACATTTTTCGGTACAAAGTGGGCCACATGTGGACCCCGCTTTGACCGGAAACTGTCATTTTTGCCCCTGTGTCCAAATTGGACTTAAGGACAGGCGTTTCTAGCTATTTGATATTTTCTGAGACTGTTAGTGATGTTTATTTCAGCATCCGGAGACATTTATTCTGAGGCTATTGTTTCTGACTTTTGGCACTTGACATCTGGACGTTATATTTTGCAGCTCTCTTGCCAGGCAAGTATACCTTGCCTTGTTGTACTGTTTAAATTCAGTTATTGTTAGTTACATGTTTTAATATTATATAAATGTGCGCGTCCGAGAAAGCTCGGGTGCAGTCAACGATGGCGTTGACGTTAGGACTTGTGTCTGACCTAGTGTCTAGTAGACCCACCTAAAGTTGTGAAGTTATTGATATAACTTCCCAGGCCTTGACACGTATCATTACACGTCACAGAGTGAGTACATGTAGGGACGCGTGCCTCATGCGCGACTGGCCATCAGTGTGAGCAACACGTGTAGCGGTATTTAGCTCAGTTGTTATTTTATTGAGACTTGCATCATAGTAGGAGGTGTCCACGTCGTTTTCACGACTTGTACATCTGTATTGGGCGAGAAAGATACTAGTAGACGTATGGGACACCCCCTCCTTATATATTCCTGTTGCCTGATACCATACTCTTCGGAGATGGGGTATTCCTGTTGCCTGATACCATACTCTTCGGAGATGGGGTATTCATGTTGCCTGATACCATGCTGCTCGGAGATGGGGTATTGGTTTTCTTGTTTCCGTTACCATGCTCCGAGGAGGATGGGGTACTGCTTGTGCCCTTGCGACGGGGGCATATGTGGCATATACTAGCCAGTCCCGACGATTGGTGAATTACGTCAGCATATGTCTAGCCACACATTCCCATGCGTACTACAAGGTCTTTAAATTGCATTCACTTAGATGGATAGCACACCCCATTTATTTATTCAGTATTTACATTATGGCATGTCATTTTTCTGTATCTTGCTATGTCCCTCTGAGGACCTGGTCCCCTGCCAGGTGTATTTGTTCTTGAGTACTCGCAGGAGCACAGATCCGGATAGGCTACTTATTTTCCGAGGAGGTCTTCTCTTCGAGCCTCGTGATTGTCAGATGATGTTCTTTTATGGTGTGTATTCTGGTTCCTTTTATATTCCATATCGGCAGTGGATTTGTTTCCATCCGACTGTCATTCTTTAGTTATTTACTGTTGAGATTTAGTTACCTAGTTATTGGTTATTCATGTCTATGTGATTTCTGTGGATGAGATTTAGATATTACCCTGTGACTTGTGATTATTTATACCACTGGTGAACTATGTTCATTATACAGCGTACGCACGTATATATGGTTTCCATATATTGGAGTTGCCATATATACGGGCGGCTGGCACGGTTACGTATCCTAGTCCTACGTATTTTGGGACTGGGGCGTGACATCTTGTGAGATTGACCTTGGTTTGACCATGTTTGACTTTAGTTGACTTTAGAGTTGACCATAGTTGACTTTTGACTTAGAATTTATTTATTGACCTAGAAGTTGACTAGTTTGACTTGTTCTCTTTTCGGGACCTTGTATTAATGTGGTATTCCATATCTAGGTCTTCGAGGTACCGAGTCAGACATCTGTGAGACTGTTCATTGGACTTCAGGCGAGTACATTCTCTGATAGTTTCTCATTTATGATATCCTCTATGTTCGTTGTATCTAGTGTAGATATACATGTTTCTCTTGACACTATGGTTACACGGATTGGTATATCCGGATCTCGTCATGAGATGTTATTCCTTGGTATATGGTGTATATGGTGCAAGTATTGTTTCATTGGTTATCTTGTACATGTACAGACACCGATTTTCGGGAGGAGTCGCTCTCTTCTTGGGGAATCTAGTGCCATAGCATACCGTGGTTGGATCTATTATACCAGTTGGGGGTGGGGAGTATTAGTATAGATATGTGATCAAATCTCTATTGAATAAAGTATTGGTAAGCGAATAGTGTTGATCATGCACCGCACGTATGATTAGCCAGGCCGCATTGTATCTTGCCCAAGCCGATCACATGTTAAGCTAGTACTCACACACTTAGTCATTAGTATTATTGTTTCATTGGCATATTGTTCATTATAGTATTTCTTTCCAGTATTTCCTTATTGTATATATATCTCTTGTATCTATTTTGTGCATCTTGTTTATCTACAGCTATTTACTATTACATAGTTTTTATCATAGATTAGAACTGCTGTTAGAGATGTACTCTGCTCCTTTCCTGACTGGATATA